>OZ038392.1:36712499-37061150 GCA_964036045.1 Eutreptiella sp. 'Long Island Sound 2002'
GCTCCGGTCGGTGATCAGCCTTGATCTCTTTTCTTTGGCTGTGCATGTTGGTGCCTGCGCAATTTCCTTGATCGCAATCATCACTTGACACAACCACGTGTCACCGCACGGGGGGGAGGTTTGGCGCTAACGAGGCGCACGGGGGGGGGGGGGTTGGCGCTAACGAGGCGCGGGGGGGGGGGGGTTGGTGCTAACGAGGCGCGCGCCGAGCCCGATTTGCGCCTCGTATAACGAGGTGCGCAGTTTCAGCCAAACACTCCATCTCCGGCTAAATATGGTGGAGAGCAGTGCTGTGGAGGCTGTGAAATCTGTACCATTTCCCGTGAAAAAGGCAAACCTGGAGGTCATCTCCGGCGGCAACCTCAGACGCGAAAACAGCAAGAAGACAGAAGAGATGTGAGTGAAACACAAGAGACCGACACGCCAACGAGACAGACAGGACAGTGGGGAGCAACACGTAATTGTCCTCAGCCCCGCATTGGAGGAGGGGCAGCTCCAGACACCAGGTCAGTGTCGTTGACCCCACCCCAACAAAAGCCACACAGAGGAATGCGCGTGTAACACAAAACAATCTTCAGGGCCCAGTGGGCAGGGCGGAGGGACTCACCACCTCCCCTCCACAACCGCCCTCCTCAGCCGTTGTCCACATTCTCAGCCTCTGCCCCCCCTGCCGTCTGGCTGCTTAACGGCCAGACCGGCTGCTGACGTCTTCTCTGACTGCTCGTGTGTACAGCCGCCCTGAAGCCGGTGCCTGCCGGTGAGTCAAGGGGCACAGGGAGTGTGGTACCGGGGCGCCAGTGAGGTTGGCTGACATGGGGATTTGGTGGAGCAGGCCACTGCCTCACCGTATTATCAGCCCCCCCCCCCCCTTGGCCCTTGTGGACAGTCCCCCAGGGAGGGGAGGCACTGTCATTTGCCCTAAAAGTCCATGGCGCCAAAGGCGCCGGAGGAAATTTCCTCCGGTTACCACGGAGTTGTAGGGGGGAGTACCAGATGCGGTGCCCAGTCTGTGCGCGCACGGTGCGTATACTGGGATTGTTTCGTAGACGGTCTCCGCTAATTTTGTGGCTATTGCCCCCCGTTGGGAGCCCAACAACGTTCACAATGTGCATGTGCATGTGTCCTTGTTGGTAGGTCTTTGTGATGTTCCCTTGTTGGCAGGTCTGTAGTTTGTCTTCTTTCCGCCTGTTGCTGCACTGGTTGCATGTGAGCTCGCCCCAGGGGGCCCTCACACCCCTGCCATACCTCTTCCCCCAGCACCCTCCACCAAGGGACAGTATTTACAAGGGCTTCAAAGGCAGACCATTTCCTGGAGAAGTTGTTCAAATATCTGACGCGGTGCGCGCACAGTGCCTCAGTTTTGGGTTCTCGCCCAAGCACGAAGGGGGGAGGGGTGGGTGGTCATTCAGTCACCGTTCCTCCCGGGGACCGCGGGACCAGCTCGCGTTCTGGAGGGGACTGTGCATGGGGGTGGGGGGGAGTTCAAGGGTACGAGACGCATGCCGCGCCGGTGTCTGCCCTCCGTTTTGTCAGTATTGCGATGGTGTTGAGGTTGTCCGGCGATGAATTGCAGTGCATCTCCGACTTCGCGCAGTCGAGCGCTCTGAGCCGCGTTTGCGGTTGGACTTGGACTCTGCTGCGGCGGCGGCATGTGTCGTGCCGGGTCGACGCCCACAATATTTCGCAGATCATGGCCCGCCTCAAAGACGATGCCGACATTCACACTGCGACCCTCCGATGCGACGGCGTGGACGACGACGGGGCGCAGAAACTCGCAGAGCTGAAGGACGCGGTGTCGGTGCGGTCGCTGACGCTGAGGTTGCCATACAGCAAGCTCGGGGACCGGAGCGCGCGGGCCCTCTCGTCCCTCAAGGTGTGCGACAGGGCTCCGCAGCCTCCCCAGGCACGGCTTAGCGTTACTCCCCCGACAATGAGCGGGTTGGGGCGGGTCTGCAGGGGGACCTGTGGGGGATGGGACGCATGCAGGCGGCGGGCCGTGGGAGCGCGGGCAAGTCAACCATCGGTGACTGAGGAGCGGTAGGCCTGGGCGTTGCGTACATGTGAATTGGCTGTGCAGTACAACCGGAGGCTCAGTGGCATGTCTTCCATGCAAACCGCTTTATGTTGGTCGACTGCGTTTGTGGGGGGCGTTGCAGGAGAGGGAGGGGGGCGGGCGTTGGTGCAGGGGCGAGCGGATCGGGGGCGGTGGACAGGGGGCGGTGCTGGCGAGTCGTCAATCAGAGAAGGATCGGTGCGTACTGCCAGCGCAACGCCTCGCGCATTCTGCACATCCCTTGCGGTGTGCCTCACGCATGCTGCACTGTGCCTGCACACATCTGCTGTCACGGGGGGGGGGGGCGACTCCGCGGGTCCAATGCCAACAACCCCCCCCCCCCCCCCCAGGTGTGTGTGTGTGTGTGCGTGAGTGTGGGCCGGAAGCCCCGGGCGTGACGCCGACCAGGGTCCCCAAGGAGTGTGGGTATGGAAATACATAGGGTTGGCCTGGCGACGTGTGTGGCAGGTGTTGGACACACTCCCATCCCATCCCCCCCCAGGGGGCCTCTGGCCAACAGTTAGAGTTGGCGTCCAGAATCGAGGAGTCGCCCCCCCCCCCCCCCCGTGCCTCTGCTGTATGCATCGCGCAGCCCCCGCCGTGTAGCCTGCCTCATCTATACACACGCCCTGCAGCTGCCCCATGCACCCCGCACACGTCGCTGCCACGTGCGGCTTGCCCGGCCCATGCGCTCTGCACGTGTCTTGCCGTCTCTCTGGTCCCACACGCCGCCCCATAACCCCTCCACCATTCTTGGCCCAATGTTTTTAGTGGTGCCGAGTTGTTAAAAGGAGCCCTGGGGCCAGGGATGCATTAGAAGGGAAGGGACCTTGCAGGCGGCCCCAGAGGCGGTGAGGCAGGCGGTTGGAGGAGGTTGCCAAAGGGGTTGGGGGCGGTTACTGTCGGTTACAAATGCCATTGAGGCCGGCACTTGGCGTCAGGGGGACAGTGGCTGGGCATAGGCTGGGCGCCCTGGAGGGGGTGAGGGGGTCGCTCCCCCCCTTCCAATGCATCGCTGCCTGGGGCCCTTTGCATGGGCCCCATTCTGCCAGAGCAAAGAGCGCCGGGTCTCACGGAAGGCGGGCGGCCTGGTACTCCAGGTCGTGCCCAAGCGCTGGCCCCCGCCCCCCACATCTCCGTCCTCCCCTGCGCACAGGCCGCCCCGTTGCTGCATTCCCTGACGCTGGACCTCTGCGGCAACGACTTCGACGAGGGCGGCGTGGAGGCCCTCGCCGCCCTGAGGCACGCCCCCTCCCTCGCGGCCCTCCACATCGACCTCAGCTGCAGGCGCCCCCGCTACAGCGGCGCCCCGGCCCTCGCCGCCCTCAAAGAGGCCCCCTGCCTCCGGACCCTGACGCTGAATCTCGAGGGCAATCAGATCGGCGACAGCGGGGCCCTGGCCCTGGTCTTCCTCAAAGACGCACCCCACCTCACGACGCTGTCGCTGGACCTGCAGCGCAACAAACTCGGCGACTACGGCGTGCGGGCCCTCGCGAAGCTCGGCACCGCCCCGTCCCTCACGTCTCTCGGGCTGAACCTGCGGCGCAACCACATCGGCGACCAGGGCGCCCGGGCGCTGGCTGAGTTGGGGGAGGCTCGGTCACTCAAGTCGCTGGATCTGCGGCTGTGATTTGGGGCTGAGGACGGTGCCCGAGATCTCTTGTTTTGTCGACCACCACAAACGGTGCCCATGCGAATGAAGAATGGGCCATCCGGGGGCTGCTACCCCCCGCTGGATCGTGGACATCTCCGTGGCGGACTTGGCGCCAGCGCCCGGCAGGACAAGCGTTCCCCTCGTTGTGGACCAGCGCGGACGAGCGTTGACTGTGTCGGGGGACCAGCGGCACTGCGTCGGGTCGCAACCACGGGGGCTGGCCCTGGCCGGGACCCGACCCCAAAGGGAGGGGGGGGGGGACCCCCCCCCCCCCTCTACGGACCCCAAAATTGTCGTACGGAACAATGTGCTTTGTCGGCGCCAGAGGCGCCGGAGATTTTGTTTTAGGCATAGGGCAGGGGGAAATTTTTTTGTTCGACCCTATGTGTCTGTACTCAAAATACTCAGAATTTCGTGGAGAATTCAAAAATGGCTAAAAAGCACAAAAAAGGATTTTGACCCCGACCCGGCCTCCGGGTCGGACCTTGGCTGATGGGAGCCTGAGTTGATGGGCAAATTTTTTTTGAAAAAAATTTTTACCTCACATGTGCATATTCAAAATGATCAGCGTGTCATGGGGATCATTTTGAGGTATGTATGTTGGGGTACCCACCGACCCCCCCCGGGGGGCCCGGCGGCTGACCGCCCGACCCGCCGACCCCCAAGGTTTGGGTCAACCAAGGGGGGGGGGGGGGGCCCCCCCCCCTTCGGAGGGGGGTGGGGTCCCCCCCCCCCCCCCTACAGCCCCCCAAACTGTCGAACACCCCTCGGGGTCACACATTGGCTGGCGCCAGCCCCCGTGGTCGCAACGCAGCACAAGCGCACACACCGCCACAACAACACCCAAACGTAGAGACGATACGTGTCACACCGGCCGCTGCATTCTCCGATGGCGTTCCCGGGCCTTCTCAGCTCTGCACGGACACTCTGGCACGGAAGAGGCGGTGCTGTGTACCGAAGGTCTGGCAGTGGGCACTTGCCCCGCGGATCTCAGCCCGGCTCTGCGACGAGCCTGTGGGGGGACACCCAAAAAGGGCTGGGCACCAGGCGCAAAGCGGTGGTACACGAGCATGCGGTTGCAAGTGTGACGGGCGGTACGAGAGGCAATGCAGGTCCACGCACTTTGCACGGACGTAGACAGGGCCCTTTAGGTGGATAGGTCCATGACGGACACATGACCCCGTTCCTGAAACCGCCACAAGACAAAGTTCGATTTGTGGCGCGAAAAATGCAATGAAATGGCCGTCACCATGTTTTGATTTTGCTGTCCGTGTGGGCGTGCCTCTGTGGTATCTGAACAGGATTGCCCCCGCAATCGCGACCGCGGCTTTTGCACACTGCGTACGCTGTGCTTCCGTTTGGGCGTTCGGTCCTATGTCTTGAATCAACATGGCATTGACGGGTCTTCGAAACCGTAAGCTAAGCTGAGGGTTTTCGACAGCTTCATGGGAAGAGGTTGGCAAGCACGGGTCGCCCGAACCCTCTCCTGTACGCCCTGAGAAAAGGGCAACCGTGTGCGACGACAAATGGTAGCCTAAAAGTGGTGCATGTCCCAGAATGCGTTCCCGTTTCATGGAGGGGACCGTTACAGATTGGAGAGCGCAGCCTCGTGTATTGTAAGAGGCAAAGGCTCTGCATGTTTAGCCTTTGGTGTTTGGGGGTGCTGATGCCACCTCCTCCAAACGAAAGCGGTATCCCAACGCCTCCTGCAGTCTCGTCCAAGGCCCCAGGGTATCAAATTCAATCGGCCTCCGGCATCAGCGACGTAGCTGTATCTTGCACGTGGCGCATTGACAACGAATGGACAAAGAATGAGCAGAAAGCTGGTGATCAGAGCTTCAAATAGTGTCGGAGGCGCGAAGATGTGGGTGCAGATGGGCACAGCACACTGCATGTCAATGACCTGCAATCCGCTCATCATTTACTAACAGTATTTCAAGTCGTTTGAAGTCATTTTGTGCCCCAAAGTCAGTAACTCCGGCCGCGGAAAAGCATGGTCAGAAAAGCAATGCCAAACCTGCGGGGCTTGGACAAGGGCGGGCGTGGACGGGGAACTCAACGACAAGGGCTTCCGTGATGTTCCTTGATATTTCCCAGGCTTGGACAAGCGGCGTTGGGGGCATGGGGGCAACCAGTGTCCAGTGCTTGTTCTGTACCGTTTGCATCCACCTGCAGTGGGCGAGGGAAAGTGCACTTTGGTCGGTCAGGGTGGGATATTACCCCCCCTGCCCACTTTGCAGCATCACTGCCCCCGTCCCACCACAAATGATGTGGCTTCTGTAACACAGGGCCAGGGGTTTCCGCATCACTAAATGGTACCCCGCAGTGGGATGTACTCGGCACGGTCACCAGGGCTGGCGCCTTTCAGTGCAGGCCCAGTGTGTGCAGAGACGAGATGGCAAGACATGCACTGCACCACGTGACGTGCGTGGCGTCTGACGCACCCCCGCGTGGTGGCCGCATCCCCCTGTGCCCACAATGCAGTTCTTTGTTTTCCCCAAACGTAGAACGCCTCATGAACCCCTTTGCCGCTGCTGCAGTGCAACAGATCCCAGAGCTCCTGGCTCACCATGTAGCTACGCCACACACAGTCCGATCCTTGAAGGCACACGTATGCGTGTGCATCATCCCACGGATTGTGTTCGTGAGTGCACGTGACGGACCATATATATATATATATATATATATATATATATATATATATATATATACGCATACATATATCTATACATCTCTATATATGATTATGTGGCATTTTGTACATTTTCCAAGAGGCTTGTGCACAATACTTGAGCCTCAGCGTTTCATACCCTTTGTCACATAGAAATCAGCAGGCAGATGCTTGCACAAGGGGTGTGGGGGACCTATGCCAGACGAATGGAGCTCGGAGCAGTTGTTGGCAAACAACGTGCTGGAAAAGGATGACGACGGCAGCTGTGACCAACGGCTGTTGCTTCGCAGGGAATGACCTCTTGAACTCTTGGCGCTTGGGCAGTCAGTCCTGCGTCGCAAAATGTTGCGAGACGTACTGGTCCACACAGGGTCTTGTCCGAGTTCAACGCAATCACGTATGTTTGTTGTAAGTTGCGAAAGGGGGTTTTGCCGACGGTGGGAAACGCCGGACTTGAGATGTTTGGGGTGCAGGCTGGGGCATACAGCGGTGGACGCTTCTCAGCCTTTGTAACTTGTGGTTTGGCCTTGTTTCATGTTTGGCCTTGTTGCATTTTTGGCCCCACTTCATATTGACAAGTCAGCCTCTCGCCGAAAATGGTGCAGTGGGGTCCTCCTCGCACACACAGTGCGTGAGGACTGGCGAGGCATACCGCTCGGCGCCAGCCCATGAGCTAAGCTCTTTGATTTGCGTTGCCCTCCCCCAGTGCGTATGAACAAAGACGTTTTGGCCCAGTTGCCAGATCTTTCTTAAACTTGTGAGTACGTCGTCATAGAAACGACATTTTCCTTAAACACAGCCTTCTTCCGTTGGACTGGGGGGCAAAGTGGTTGAGATGCCGTACCGTATTGTGCTTCTGATTTATTCGAAAGTGTAGAGCGCATGCATGGCCTGCTGCTAAAGTCACCATGAGAGCTCCATATGCAATGCTGCCAATACAAAGCACATTGCATCCCAAGGGGATGGTGCGGAGGTTTCGTGCTATACTCGCTACCTGTCCCCAGGTTGGAGCGTTTTATGCAAAGCATAGGTTCGCAGGTGCACAGAGGATGCGGGGGCGGATTGCTTTAATAAGTATGACACGAATTCGTGACCAAGGGGGTTTTGCGAATGCGGTGATTCATTCATTCATGACGATTGTTGGCTTCTTACTGTGTGCCAGATGTCCTGGGGATTTTCTGACCCAGCAGGAGAACAGGTGTGGTCACAAAGGTTCAGAGGTGGGGCTGTGAGCTTCTTTTTGACTACGTTTGTTATGGGACCATTGTGTCCTCCTTTCCTGCAGAGCGTGTTGGCCATCCTCTCCTGGTGCATCAGCACCATTTCACAGAAGGCTTGTGAGGGCACAGTGGCTTGCAGGGGGTGCGCATGCCAATTTTTTTTCGCTGCAAGGTTATTGTTGAACCCATGAAGCAACGTCCCTCAACCGAAACGGGCACTGAATGGTTGTCCTACTGTTGCTTTTCTTGGTAGAAAAGGCAAGTGGGCTGTCAAGGGGCTGTCAAATGTCAAGAGAACAAAGCCGGTGGTGCAATACCCAAGTCTGATCCAGCTTCAGTCTCCTCAACCAGGAGCTCTGTACATCATGATTCTCTGTCTCTTCGTCGTCCATTGTTGTCACTGCTCTGATTCCACCATTGCTGGTGGTCCTCGCGGCGGAACGGAAAGCAGGGCACCATTCCTCGTTCTGGGCTTTCTGCTTGTTTGGTTCCACCCAGTTCCATGGCCAATGGTCCCGAAGTGACGCAGTGGAGATGTTTTGTTGCACTGGGGGCAGGTGTTCAGGGAGATCTGCCGCACATCACAGCCTTGCGACACCCGAGCCACGCACAGTGCAAGGGACTGGGCCTGAGGCTTTGCTATTGCGTGGTGTGTGCTTGGTACCCCCCACCCCTTGTCCTGCCCTACTCCTTGTCCTTCTCTTGGGGGGGGGGGGGATCACTTGGTCAACACAAAAATTGTTGTTACGGCTCATCATGTTGTTGTATGGGTGACTGTGTTGTGAGGCACTGCCACTTGTATCCCTTGTACTCTCGACAGGACATTTTGCTCACTTTCGCTGAAATGGAACTTGCCAGCACACCCATGTTTACCCCTGGGACGAATGTAATGGTCATCCGCTCCACGCGGGGACCCTGTGTTGGCGCAGGTCATTGGATATTCAGAGGGTGATGCATATCGCCGCATCTCTTATGAGCAAGACAGTCCTGCACGACCGTGCATCTGTTCATCGCCTCTCACCGCCACGTTTTCGCTCTCCACACCACATTGGCAGCCCTTTGAACGCATCTTATGCTGTATTCTTTCGTTTTGCAGTGCAATTTCTGTGCCTCCAAATGTAGGTGGACGTTGGTAGTTTCCCTAGGCGGGGCTGGGGGACCGTCTTCCCAGGGGGGGGGGGGGGGTACACAGTCCCATGGCAAACCGCCCAGTCCCAGCTTTGCAAACCTGCCCCCCCAGAAAATTGGCAATGAGGCCCCGGAACTTCCCTTGCCCAAACAGTTGCCAAACACTCCCCGCAACAAACTGTGACGCAATCTCTTTGTGTGATTCCTGAGTTATGACAATGGCTTCCGATGGGAGAGCCCTGTTTGTAATCAGATTTGAGTACAGGTTGGGTCCCTGGTGCCCCCCAGCAGCTGCACAATGCGAGTGCACTGAGTACAATGGAATGTTTGCTTTGCTCTCGGTTGAATCCTCCTGATTCTTCATCACAAAGCCTCTGCAGTCCATGTAACATTTCATCCAGGTTGTGGTGTTGGGCTCCCCCTCAGTGGCTTTGAGTTTCTGCATTATCTGCAACACTATTCCTTACCCCCCCCCCCCCTTGTAATCTCCCCCCCTTGCAATCCCCCCCACCCCTGGGGGTGAACGGTCACTTGGCCCAAAAAGCATAGAAAATACTAGGCGCCGAAGGCGCCAAAGAAAATTTTTACGAGGCGCCGAACGCACCGAAGATGATTTACACTGTGATACTATGGTACAGTTTTGTGGTGCGATCCCCCCCCCCCCCCGCGGGGGAACCGTCACTTCATGGCTGCCCCCCCCCCCCCTGGGGGGGGAACGTCACGACATTCGTGGGGAGATTGCAAGGGGGGGGTAAGGTACGAACAGTGGGACGTTGTCCACTTGGTATAACTGATGGGTCTAATGATGAGAACGGTGTTCCCAGTGCGTTTTTGACCAAAGAATAGGCTCAAAAAGATAGTGTCTCATAGCGACTAGATTTTTGGCAGATTTTGATTTATGCATTGTGGGGATGACACGCCCCCTGCCCAAATATGATAGAGCCACAGTTGCCAAAACAATGTGCACAGGACATGCACAGGGCATACTGGGTAATTATTCCCTCGTGCCCCTGTGAAAGTATTCATAATAGTTGGGTTGTGTTGTCCATGAGATTGACAGGAGAACAGTCAAAACGAAGGCAAGTCCATTCGGAGCATCGGTTGAACACAAAGCCTTCATTCATGCACGGGTTTTACAGAGGTGCCCAACAGTTGCCTTCTGTGTGTTCTGCGACAGCAGCTTGTTTTCCATAAAATGCAAAATATTGGACATTTGCCTGTTTGTTCCAGATGACCAGTACCCCCCCCCCTTGTCTAAGCTACGGCCTCACATCGCACCCTCCGGAGTGATTCCGGAGGGTGACGACCATCGTCGTTCTATAGCTAAGCTACGGCGTTTGATATCCTTGGATATTCATACACGAAGTGTGATGGCGCCTCTGGCGCCCACCTGCTGACACTCTGTGGACAATCTGTGGCGGCGCCTCGGCGCCGTATTCATGACAATGAACTGAGAGTTTTCCCAAAGTGATTCCGGAGGGTGACAACCATCGTCGTTCTATGGCTAAGCTACGGCTTTGTCTAGCTACAGCGGGCGTAGGGACTGTATTAATTCCATACTAATTTAATTTGGAATGAAATGTAGTGCAACCGCATAAGAAATGGTTTTGGTGACAAATCTGCCAGCTACACAGGGTCATGGACACATTTGGTGTGATTGTTTGCCCACTTGAGCTCTGATTTTGGGGATATTTGTACATTATCTTCCCGTTTCTTGCATCAGCTCACCATGCTGGTAGTTGTACCCCCCCCCCCCTTGGGTCCACCCCTGGGGGTCCAAAAAGAGAAGATTGTATGGTGGACTGGTGCAAGAAAGGGGAATATAATGCACAATTATCCCCAAAATCAGAGCTATGTGGGTTCAAGTGGGCAAACACTCACAACAGATGTGTCCATGACCCTGTGTAGCTGGCAAATTTGTCACCAAACCCATGTCTTATGTGGCCGCACTACATTTGTACCGAATCAGATTAGGTACCAAATTAATACGGTCCCTACACCCACTGTAGCTTGGACAAGGGCGTAGCTTATACAAGCATTTTAGATAAATAGAGATACTCATTTTTTCCTACCAGGTGCAAGGGGTCCCCTAGGTGCAGAATTCATACCCTGTTTTTGGGTGTACTCACAAGGGGCAAGTATGGCCCCGCGGAGCCCAGCCTGTGGGTAGGGGGGTGGGCAGTTAGCGTGGCCTAAGGGACTCTGCAGCCTTGTCCAAGCTACAGTAGGCGTAGGGACTGTATTAATTCCGTACTTTTGTGTAGCTTAGACAAGGGGGGGGAGGTACATGAGATTTCATGGATGTGGCTCTACAAGGCTCTACCAGCCCAAGCCCAACAAATGACTCTTTCAATCAAAAACAGCCACCAATCTTTTCAACCACTTTCAGTCAACCAACATACAAGCCGGCAATTTACGTGGGACAACCCGAAGTGAGAGGCTTTCAGGTTTTGGTATTTGGTGGTGTTGAATCTGTTTTTTTAACCCAGTTTCGAGTAAAACTGAGAACCACAAAGGAGTAGCATGGCTGCATAACAGCTGCTTGTCCACTGTGTTGGCCAAACCCCTCCAAAGCCACCAAATATCTGTTCTATAGCCCCATTGCATGAAAATTCTTATCACATGGGTGCCATCATCAGACTTGAACTCATTTTCCACCCAAGAAACCCATTAGATCATGAGAAAGGCTCAAAAGTAGGGTTCAGGTATTCAGTAGTGACATACAGTTGCATTCCCTCTCTGAGCCACTATAAGAGACGCTATGAGAGGATTCTATGACATGTTGTGAGATGCGCTGAGACACTATGAGACACTTTCAGATGCTATGAAACGTGTTGCTTGGTGTAGAGACTCTTATTCTTTGTTGCTGTCGTAGCCCCATATGGGTCCGGGCTTTGGACAGCAACTCCTGTCCCCCCCCCCCCCTTGTCCAAGCACCGCCCTTGTCCACGCACCACTACCCAGCGAAACCGTCATTTTCTGTGCCTTTGGTGGTGCTTGGACAAGGGGGGGGGGGCAGGATTTTAATGTCCTTGGACTCGGGGGTAACAACCATGACATCACAACATGGGATCCCCATTGGGCGCCCATCACTCAGTGATGTGACTCACCCCCAAACTAAAAGTGTGTCAAGAGGCAATGAATTCCCCACCATACACGCAACACCACAAACAATGTTCAAATGCAGTGGGCCTACTTTCGGCAACACATGCGAACTTCACAAACCAAGCAACCCCATTGCATTAACAAACACGAATACAGTGCATGCCCAAGTTAGCCGCACCATGTGCTCTGTGCTGCTGACACATTCTCAATACCTCATTTCCATTTATTGATGGTACAATGCTGTACTTAATGCCTCTGTTTGAGCCAATGCTGTGTGATTGTGGCACTGTTAGGGGGAACGTTAGCGCGCCGGGCATCTTTTGTGACCTGTGCCCTACCGGTGGACTGTTGCTGGTGATATGTTGGGCAACATTATATGGATTTGCCCCTTAGCCCCCGGGACATCAGCAGATGTTTTGATTTGGGATGGGTATGGACCTTCTCGTACCCGAGGTGATTTCTTTGATTTTGAAGTTGGGGGCCATGATGGTGATTATAAAGGCCGGATTCATGTCATTTTGCCTCTCATTGGAAGAAAGAATGGCACTTTGACAGCCCGCCAACAATGTCACAATGACGTGCACGGGTGGTATAGGGCACGCATTGAGTAGCTGTTTGCTCGGTTGTGGCACGCAAGATGAGGCAGAGGATGAGGTAGAAGTGTGTGTGTTGTGTTGCCAGAAGCGCTCCACCGTCGCAGTTTGTGATGAGTGTAAGGAGCACTATTGTACTGAATGTATTGACACCCACACTTGTGGGACCAATGTTGTTTGTTAAGTACAATACAGATGACAGTTGGAGTGGTTGAATTCACAGATATTGCTTTATTATGCAACGTGCTTTGTAGGGAAGGTGTGCAGTGCAACGTGGTCTACTTGGGGGGCTTCTCCATGAGAGGGTAAATCTGGGGCTGAAGTCGGGATAGTTAATAGAAAAGTAGTGCGCCGGGCAAACATTCCCCCTTAGTGTTGGGACTTGCAAACAATATGTCATCAAGGCCACCGTTTGACCTAGGTGTACTCTCACCGTAAGTAAGTGCCCCCCTCCCCTTCCAACCCCCTGCCCCCCCCCCCCCCCTGCCTCCCCCCTCCAGTGACACCTGAATGTTTCTGGGTTGGTTTGGGAGGTCCCGTCACGGGAGCCTTTCTTTTTTTGAGGGCGCTCTTGCCACGGTGCAGGCTTGGTGCAAACTTTGGTCATATCTGGGGACCCTCCTGGTGATAGTTGCAAACATCGGTGCAACAACTCCCACTTTGGGGGGCTCCAGCGAGGGGCCTCCAAGGAACGCCCCCCCCCCCCTCAAAGCGAAAGTCCATGCACCCCAGCTTTGGGCAGATTGGAACGGAGTTCACACTCTCCTCAGCAAGCATGAAATGTGTGCAGCAATGGCAGGGCTTGCTTCTGTTTACAGTTTAGGCATTGGCATCCCGATTCACTACTGTGGAGCATGAACAGGTGGAGGAATGGATGGTCTAGTGTCCTTTCCTGGAACCCTTGGTTCCTGCCTGTTGTCTTGAGTGGTCAATTGCTGGAGGTGCTCATGATCATTGTTCCAGCTTTGGTGCTTTTGTTTTGGGCTTTGGGTCGCCATTTGGGGCCATCACAAAAGGAATGCGGAAATCAGAGGCTGCTCCACTCGCGCTGTCCATGGACGGGCTGAAGGAGGCGACCGTTGAGAACGGCGCTAGTGCCTCCACCACCAAGGGTCTCCTCCTCCAAAACATAACCAAGTCCCTCAAACACAGTGAGAGGTTGGGGGATAGCTCAGCAAGGGGAACCAGTGGGTTGGAGGACAGGATAACCCAGACTCCTCCCTAGTTCCACATACAGGTTCCGAGTCTACAGAGCCAATGCCGTCGTCCTCATCAGAAACCAGAGGATTGTTTAGCACACACTGGTGCGCCATTGCTACACAAACAGTTGCGCCGGTTGCATTGAGTTTGCGTTCGCACAATATGCTTGACTATTGCACTTGCATGGAACTGAGGATGGCAGACCCGAACTGCTTGTGAGGGGCATTGTTACCTCAGTATTCTGCTCTGTGCCAGCCAAAGCATATGTAAGAAACAACATAATACAAACAGACATTTCCTTAAAATCCAAGGGCCACCACTTGTTGACATGGGACTGACAGGTACACACTGAAAAACTGGTCACACCCATGGATCCAAGCTGTGGCAAAACGGAATGCCAACGTTGATGTATTTAGTGTTGTGCAAGACTCCTCCTTTCTGGAATACTCAGTTCATTCTGCTCTGTTGCGCTCCCTCCTCGCCTAGCCCTGTGCTGCAGTGCTTGCAATCCCATGGCTTTTCATCACAGAATCTCAGCTCTCTCAAAGAACGCAATGTCTGCTCCACTGCTTGTGTCCACCCAGTCCCGCACTGAGAAGTCGCGCATGCTCTTTGCCATGGGTGCGACCCTCGTTTCCATGGGTATCGGTTTCATCACCCTGAGCCAGCTCCCTACCGCCTCGGCTCTGTGGGTGGCCCCTTCTGCTTCGGTGCACGTTGCCGCAACGCATTCTTCCACTGTTCCCATGCAGGGCAGGTTGCCTTCAACCACCCTTCCAAAGCGCCAGGCTAATGTTGTCACTATGGCCTCTCGACAAGACAAGGTCAACCGGCAAAAGGAAATGGAGGTGAGCAATCCACCTGCTTCTGCAAAACCCAGCCCAGAGGGGGAGGGACAGGCAAAAGGGGGCTGGACGAGGGTAAGTGACGGGAGCTGGAGTCGGATGCTGGCATGTCACAGTGCGTGAAACCGGGTGCAGAATGCCATTGTTGATCTCCGTAATATGGTTGCACGGGCTAAGGCTCATCTACATACACACATACATGCGTAAGTACGTACGTATGTACCTACATTTTTTGTTGTTGTTGCTGCTGCTGCTGTTGTGTGTTGTTGTTGTTGTTGTTGTTACATTGTTGTTGTTGTTGTTGTTGTTGTTACATTGTTGTTGTTGTTGTTGTTGTTGTTGTTGTTGTTTACCTACACACATACATGCACACTCACAGTCATAGTCATAGATCAGTTATCATGCTGTCTCCTGTTGTTACCGGCCACCATGACCAAGCAGGTGCTTCCCACCCTGACACAGTGCTGTGGGTCCCAAGGCTGCCTAAGATGGTCAAAAGCATGACGGAGGGCCCAAAGGACCGGAAATACTGGCCGTCTAGGGGGGCGCAGTGCGCGCGCTTAGCGCAGTGCACGCGCAATGCAAGCGCAGTGCAACTATTTGGGCGCATGGCCGTACTAGAGACCCATACTTTGTGATACTAGGGGCATAATTGTTGTTTGAGAGTAGGTTTTGATGCTTCTTCCACGTTGGGGATACGGCATTTTTGGATTTTCACCTAGTTTCACCCATTTCCACCTTTTTTCACACTTTTTTGCTCATTTCCCCCAAATCCACTCTTTTCTAGGTTGATTTCTCCCCACCATGGGACCTCAAGAAGGCAGAGGTGATGCATCCATGTTGTTTCCTCCCCATCATGGGGACCCTGAGCAGGCACGGCTGATGTCGGACCTCAGGATCATGATCAAGGCGGAGGGACAATCCAGCATCCTCTCCAAGTGCTGTATCAAGTCCAAGTATTATAATTGAAGGTGACTTCATGGGCTTCATCAACACCAAGGATCCTTCATGCTAGCCAAGACGTTCAATGGCGTCATCCCGAGATGGTCGGCAACGGGGCTATGTTGGATGGCCATACCCAGCACCCTGGGTCCATCCTCCCACACCCATTCGTGGAAGATGGACCACTGCCTGCCCCCACACAAGGAGGTCTCCCAGGGTCTACAGTGGGACCTGCTCCTCAGGCAGGGGTGATGCAAGGGCGTTTGGACGGGTTGCGCTTGGGGGCTCTTCAAGGGGAACTTGGTCTAAAAAGTAGCGCGCAGTGTGTCCCTAGGCTTTGGGGGCAGTGGCAACTACAGGGCATTAGCAGCATTAGCAATGGTGACGAACGCTGGCAACAGCGCATCCACAAGCAAGCTCCAGTCCTAGGGCCGGCACTGCAGCAATCAAGTAACAAATGCAGCAAACCTTTGGCACAAGACAAGGACGTGGATCTTAGCTCGCTCAGCTACATCTTGGTGCACCATGGTTTTTTGTGTGTCGGTGTGCGTCCAACCCATGGTTCACCCGCATGTCCCACTCCTTGATTGCACCCCTTGCATGGCCAACACGGAGAAGATGTCGTCCATACATATGCGCATACATACGAATGTACATACATACATACATAGTCATAGGGGGAGCCTTAAGCGCAGTGCGCGTGCAGTGCGCGCGCAGTGCAACTATTTGGGCGTCCGGCCGTACTAGAGACCCATACTTTGAGATACTAGGGGCCCCTAGGGGCATCATGGTGACCCCTAGCGGAGGTTTTGACTTCTGATTTTGTCCCCCTTTGTTTGGGTGTGCCAAAGGTGATTGAGCAAATCTTGCGGTTCGGCAAGGGTAACCACTTACCAAGGGATGAAGAAAGTGTAATCATCCAGGATGGGCTTGATGGCCAACCATTCTCTGAAGGCGGCAGTGAAGCGCCAACACTGCAGCCTGCGATTGACCGTTTGCGCCGTGAGAAAAGAGAGAGAGAGAGAGAGGCCAAGAAACAAGCAAAACATGCGCAGCAGTTCCTAGAAAAGCGGCAACACACACTAGATGCTTTTTGTGTTGTTGCGCCCCCTCGGGCCGATGTGGCTTCGTCCAGCTCCAATCTCCCTCAACCCTCTCAGTCCTCGCAACCCCTTGTGGCTACACAATCTCAACCCCAATCCGATTCTACCCGCAAGGGAAAGGAGAGAGCCCCTTCCTCACAACCGAAACCACACATGTGGCACTCGGGCATTGTAACGAACATGTGTGTGTTATGTTAAGGGAAGGTAGTTTGCAACTTTCTTGAGCTGGGGCAGCTTGGGTCACCTAATTCTAAGGGCGTTTCCAAGGGGTGTGCTTGGGGGCTCTTCGGGGGGAACATAGTACAAAAGTAGCGCGCAGTGCGCGTGCAGTGCGCGCGCAGTGCAAAGATTCCCCCATAGTCATAGTCATAACCACTTATCATGCCGTCTACTGGAGTTACCAGGCATCTCGCACCGACAAGTGGTTCCTGCCTTGCTCGATCCCATGGGTCCCAGTGCTGCCTTGGGTGGCCCACAGCATGACGGAGGACCCAGAGGACCGGGGATACCGGCCAACTAGGCTTTGGGGGCATTGGCACTTGCAAAGCATTAGCATTAGCAACCGCGACGAGCGCTGGCCCGTTGGATCGCCGGGGGTAGTGGGCAAGGCATATCAAGCAGCATAGCAACAAGCAGCAAGCAGGGGTGCATCCTGTGGGCGCAATGCAGCAACCCAGAAACAAAGCAGCATGCATGCAGCGAAACAAGACCTGGCCCCGTCGTGGTGTCCTCCCCTGATGTCCTTTGACGTATCATCCCCTCGGCCCACGTGCACCGTGCAACCGGTATTACACATGCAAAAGTCCATGGACTTGCAGCCAGGGTTTCTGGGGAGCTTCAGCCTAGCCTGGCCCTCAGCCTTCACTGCCCCCTTGTCCGCATCGTATAGGCCAAGAGTACTTTGTGCCCCCCCCCCCCCCGGGCACCTCTTTTGGACCCCCAGACCGAGATACATCATCCTCTCTATGCACACGGTAATACTCCATTGCCGCCAATAGCCCGTAGCCGCGCCCATGGTATACCCCCACCGGACCCACATATATAGGACTGTGTCCCTCACCTCAAGGTAGTGACCCGAGCCGACCCGTGTTAATTGTACATACTCTCTTATAGTATTACACGAGGGTCTACAAGGGGGATGCCGGCCACCCCGCAGCATGAGAGGCACAACCCGTGAATATCGCTGGCTGGGATTTGGGCTGGTGGGTGCCGTAGCTTGGTTATCGGCCCCCTGTAGGGGTACCCACCAGAGATTCGCCCCGGGCCGACGTAACCATGTTCACCTCATCTGGCCCACATACATTGCCATGACGCCTACCCTTGACCGTTACGTGCACTGTTTGGCCAGCTCCCGTGGTTGTGCAATCTCCGCCACAGTGGCGGCCAGGCCGCAGGTTCGGCATCCACCGACGACGTGGCATGCTTACTTATAGCATGGGCATGTGCCTCACCCCCTGGACCTCTCATAAAGGCACGGTGTACAAAGGTACATGACGGGCCGCTCATGCCACTCTACCCCTATATAGCCTTGCAGGCTCGCAACCACCGCTAAGGTTGTGCCTGCTGCTACCGCCAGTGCGTTGTACCACCGCGCGCTCGCACCGCCACCGCGCCTCGCCAGGCCACTGGGCGCTGCGTATGCTCATTACCCGCGAGTGCCTCACTCTGCACCCACCACCACCATCGCCCCCGCCGCCGTGCTACTTGCTACGTGTGCAGAGGTCAAATGGTTAGGCTATGTACATGCCCGTAGGCAGTGTCCCGCTAGTTTGCTTGTGGGGCCAGGGGATGCCCCGGTACATCCTCTGAGTTGTTTCAGGGGTCAGAGGGCCACCCCAGTACCTCCATGAGTTGTTCGAGGGGTCACGGGACACCCCAGTACTCCCACTGAAGTGCTCATGGGACCCGTGGGCTGCCCCTATACCTCCCTAAGTTGGTCCCCGGGTCAAGGGACACCCCCATACTCCCACAGATTTTCTCCCGGGGCCCGTGGGCGGCCGCCGATACCTCCCTGGGTTAGTCCTGGGGTCAGGACACCTGAGTACTCCCACTGAATTGTTTCTAGGACCCGTGGGCGGCCCCTATACCTCCCTGGGTTGGTCTTGGGGTCAGGGGACACCCCCATACCCCCACGAAGTCTCTTCCGGGGCCTGTGGGCTGCCCCAATACCTCCTTGAGTGGTTCTTGGGGTCAAGGGGCACCCTCATAGCGGCATCCCCCCGCTGCCAGGCCGCATACACGTACACCTATCCAAGCCATAATGCCTGCCTCAGACGTCCACGCCCACATTCTTCTCGAGTCGCCATTCATCATCGACTTGTAGCACCTTCGCATATCCCATGTGGTCATCCAGGCTGCGGTGACTCCACGCGCAGCCCGACCTATGGAGCTGCTCCCCGCAGCCCGTGGCCAACACCAGTAGCGCTGGCATGGGGACATTGCATGTATTCACTTAACCCCCCAGAGTAACCCGTGGATGAACCCCCGTGACTGCCGTAGCCGGGTCGCCAGTAGAGACCCCGGTGCCATGGGAATACCCTACAGGGGTTTGGGCCTTATTACCCTGGTCGCGACGACCCATGACACCTCACTATTGTATGTGGCGACCCGGGGTAGGCGGGCGTAGCCATACGTCGTTCGAACCATGCGTGCAGGGCGGTACTGCGCACTATCAGGCCGGCACGACCTACCACACAGCGATGGCCGTCATATCACGCCCGCCGCTGCCGCACACATAGGCCAGTAGGAGGCCACGTCTCATATGCTATCTCCGCCGCTGTATCCACCAGACGGACAACACTCGGCATTCCACCCACCGTTGCGCTTGGTCACACAGCATCATCCACGTACCCAGCCATTCCCCTATAAAAGCCCTCTGTTATGCCAGAGCCATAGGACCCGGGAGTCGCCGTCCAGCGCAGCCCACCACAGTAGCAAGGGAAGCACCGCACTCCATCCACCTGTACATCCCGTAAGTCACGCTGGATTGCCTTCCACGCGCTCGATGACAGCTGTCCTAAGTGCCACAGTGCCCACCTGGCTTTGGGCCACCCCCTGCCGGCTTGCTCTCGGCAAGACCCACATAGCGGGGTAGAGGCACACTGGCGCACCCATACCGGCGCCGTAGTGCCGCACCCGTTGCATACTAGCGGAAGTATCGACTGAGAGGGGACACAGCCGCCTTCGCAGCGTTGAGACCACAAGGCCTAGCAAACATCATTGCAGGCCTCGTGGTAGCGGAGAAGTGCACTCGCCAGGGCACGAGCGGTAGCACTACAGAGCAGGCTCCGTTTCACCTGGGCCCACGTTGATGTCGGGGTGAGAACCGGCTGTCCGTCCAACCCTCCCGAGAGGTATTCAAATAGCCGGGGCCATGGCACTGCCCGGAGGCGGGGTTTGCCCCCCGCCAGGAGCCTCCATCCATAGTCCTGCACTATCTTCACGATGACGTCTACTCCTGCTTGACAGGGGCATTGAGTCGATGCGATCACCAATCGCTGCCCTCTAGACTGGGCCTCGACCACCGGCTCAAGGTCTAAGGTATCCAACGTGTGACGGGCGTCTGCTGACGCATTGTCATCCCCATCCGGCAGCAATAGCAACACCGCCGTGATGCAACCAGGTGCGTCGTCTCCCTGGATCCGCGCAAGGTGCTTGGATCCCACCAAGACCACCATGCACCTTTACCCCTCCACCACCGGGACGACCCTCCGTAGCTGCCGGTCATTCCCCCATGCCCAACACGGTGGTCACCGCCAGAACCGGGAGGGAGCACAACGGCTCTTGGAAGACAGGCAGTACATCACTGGGCGGGCCCATGATGCTCCCGATTGCAGGATGGCCTACAAACACCTTGAGCCAGGGTTCGTCATGACCATCCGGGTTGCACACCATGGTACCGCGGATGGTGGCTCGGGAGTGCGCGGACACTTCACGGGACCGCGCCCGGAATGTGGTGAAGTCTTGAGGTAACCAAGACTCGATCCATTTGCTAAAGGCCTGTGCCTCCGCCGCCATCCACTAGGGAAACGTGGACATGGCCTCGTTGTGCGTAATGTACGACCTTGACACCAGTAACGCATGCAGCGGTGCCCGCTGAAAGGCCGCTAGAAGGCTGCCTGGGAGGCCATCGAAAGGGTTTCGAAAGGGCTCCACGGTGGCAGCTGTCGGACCCTGCCAGCCGGCGGGCAGAAGGACGTATCACCGCGCAGGAATGCGTACGTAGCCTTCCTCCGATCTCCCGGCGGCAGCTGCATGATCTTGGTGAGTCGATGATTTCTCCGGGCGTAGCCATCTTCCCCAATCTGGATCATGTCCTCTAGGAACAGCTGGGCCTTCGCCGGGCCTCGGGACGAGGCAACCCGCACCGCGGCGAAGAGCCGCTTGAGGTCACCCAGGATCACCAGGATCCCGCCATTAAGGACTCCGTCCACCTATATCCATGCTCCTTCCAGGACATGAACTCCATGGCCCTGTCTGCGAGTGGTAGGTCCGCTGTGAACTCCTCGACCTTCGCACACAGTAGCCGCGCAACCGCCTCATCCCGTTCGCACAATATGCGCCACTGGCCCGTGTCTTCCTTGGGCCCTCCACAGAAGATGCAGCGAAGCGCAAGAATCACCCTGCGGGTGACTTCCGGCCGCCACCGCCGTCGAAAGGGTTCCACGGTGGCAGCTGTCGGACCCTGCTAGCCGGCGGGCAGAATGGCGTATCACTGCGGAGGAAAGCGTATGTAGCTTTCCTCCGATCTCCCGGCGGCA
This sequence comes from Eutreptiella sp. 'Long Island Sound 2002', assembly GCA_964036045.1. Lineage (NCBI taxonomy): Eukaryota > Euglenozoa > Euglenophyceae > Eutreptiales > Eutreptiaceae > Eutreptiella > Eutreptiella sp. 'Long Island Sound 2002'. Next base: position 36,733,774 of record OZ038392.1, read on the forward strand.
GCTGCATGATCTTGGTGAGTCGATGATTTCTCCGGGCGTAGCCATTTTCTCCTATGTGGATCATGTCCTCTAGGAACAGCCTGGCCTTCGCCGGGCCTCGGGACGAGGCAGCCCGCACCGCGGCGAAGAGCCGCTTGAGGTCACCCGGGACTACTCCCGCCATTAGGGACTCCGTCCATTTGCATCCATGCTCCTTCGAGAACATGGACTCCACGGCCCTGTCTGCGAGTGGCAGGTCCGCTGTGGACTCCTCGACCTTCGCACACAGTAGCCGCGCAACCGCCTCATCCCGTTCGCACAATATGCGCAAGTGGCCCGTGTCTTCCTCGGGCCCTCCACACAAGATGCAGCGAAACGCAGGAGTCACCCTGCGGGTGACTTTCTGCCGCCACCGTCGCATGACTTGCATGGTGGGGAGAGTGCTCCGGAAGATCAGAATGATCCCAGGAGGCTTTGAAAGGCCACAGTAGCGGCAGTGATGATCGTGGCAGCGACGCTGTTTGGAGTCGAACTAGCGGATGTGGCCCCACGAGACGTGAATAGCTTTGAGTCGGCGATCATGACGGCGATCTGGGGGCCCAACAGGCCATGCAGGGGAAAGGAGGTGGTGTTTGCCCTGCTGTTGCCAGGGCACAGAGTGGCTCCATCCATGGTGGTTCCGTACAGGAGGATGCGCTGGCTTGCACACATTGCACGCACCCCCGGCACTGCCCAAACCGTCACGCAAGCCATCTGGGAGCAAGCAAAGAAACCCAAAGGTACGGGCCCGCTGGGTCGCGCCCTGCAAGAATTCCGACGGCTCGGTTGGCGCACTTTGCGGGGGTGGTGGAGCTGGGCAATGCCGCGAAGTGCACTTTGTACACGCATCCAAGGAGTATGTAGAGCACTTGTTTAGAGAATCCCTGAGAGAGCACCACTTGGAGGCGCTGGAGAAACGGAGACCGAGGCTCTTTGGCGGCATGGGAACTCGGCTCGACAGAGAGCTCACACTGAGCTGAGCGATGCGCCACTGAGCTGGACAGGTTGCTGCTGCGTGGCGTGATGGCAGGGGCGCTGTGGACCGCGGACAGAGCGCATCGGAGAGGCCTACGCCAGGGTGACAGGTGCCCCTACTACGATAAAGGATCACAGGAGGATGAGGACCACCTCCCGTGGTGGTGTGCAGCCTGGAAATCAGCACGGGACCCCTTCTTGCCGGAGCTCATGCTGCTGGCGCGAGCCCTCAAGCTGGGGGCGCTGTCAGAATGGCCGCCGTGCCTCCGCCTTTGTGGGCTGCTGTCAGAGGCTGTGGTGAGACGCAGTGGCCTGTCGCGAGGGCCAGGCTGGAAGAAGCCGCAAGGAGTTGAACAGGGTCTCAAGACACTGGGTACCGGAGCCGGGGGAAGACCCCTTGGAGGCGTCCCGACAGCGAGAGGAGCTGCCCTTGGCGGGACATCAATGGGCACACGACGACCAGAACCCAGTAGAGCGGTTCGTACGCCAGCTACACTACATGTTCTTGGCGGTGCTGCGGGCCAGGAAGCAGCGAGAAGAGGAGGACTGCCTCCTGTTCCCCGTGGAGCAGCGCAAGGCGCCCCAGGAGCAGTACCCGTGGCATCAACTGCAACCCTCTTTCCCACGGCCATGTAAAACGCACCTGCCTGAGATGGGGCAGCTGCCTAGAGACTGGAAATGGGGGCCGGACTTTCAGCCGGCCATCCTGTTGTGGCTCTCAGAGCTCCAATCTCTGCCACGTGACGACAACTTGCCCGAGGCGCACCGACAAGTGTCCTTCCTGGAGCTGGCATTGGATTTCGAGTCATACACAGGGAGGCCTCTCCCCCCCACTCCGCAAACACGGTTCGCGGGGGGAGAGATGTCGCTGCAAGAGAAGGGCAGAGTCCTGCGGCTAGCGGTCAGTCTGCTGGGGAAGGCGGCGGGCAGGGAGTCCATTCTCCCCGTGGGCTTCACCAACAGGTGTCGTTCTCTGGTCCCGCTGGGGGCAGGCACCATAGCGGGTGTAAAAGGCAGGCCCGTCTTCACACGACCGACGGCGGTCTGGCACCACCTGCGCCGTCTACAGCAGTACAGCGCAGCGAGATGGGCGCAACAACAACAGACGAGGATGGCGCGGCGGCAGAGCAAGCGGAGACTTGCGCAGGGCGCGCAGGCGAAGCCGGCAGGGGAGCAGCAGTCAAAGAAAGCGAGATGCCCGGGTAAGGGAGGTGCGAAACGCTCAGCGGGGGCGTACGCCAGCGATTTTTATGCGGGCCTAGTGATCCCGCCAGGGCCCGGCGAGGCCCACGGTACCGGGTCACCGATGACGAGGACATCCCAGCGGAGCCGGCGTGCAACAACAGGACGGCGCTTTTTACCCCACCACAGAAGTGCGCAGTGGCGCGACGCCCTGAGCAGCGGCCACGGCTACCCCGCCTCTGGGTCTGCGCGGCACACCAACACAGACAATGCGCGTCCTGTGCAGCTGTGGGCAGGGGGGTGCGGCACTGCTGTGCCAGAGGACATGCCGGGCATCCATGGCCGCCGATGGCCTTGCGGGGCCAGCAGAGGGGGGCACGGCAAGCGGAGGCGCGCACCCTGGGGCGGGGGGTACACCATCAGCGAAGCGGCGTAAACGTCAGTGGGGCCCCAGGCCCAGACCGAGTGCGGCCCCACAAGCGAGGGAGGGTGGACGCAACCCCCCCCCCCCCCTGCCAAAAGGATGCGCTGTCAGCCGCCGGGCGCCGCACGGCATGGCAGATCAGGGACAGAGGTGACATAACCCCCATTCCCCAGAGGTTCTGGCTCAGGTGAGGCCCCCTACCGCCACCCAAGCAGGCACCAGAGACAGAACCGCGGACCGCCAGGACTGCATGATTTGTCTTCTTAAGCCGGCGCCTCAGGCGACCGCATACAAACAGCAAGCCTCTCACATAGGTACACGTAAAACTTGCTACACGGTGCACACATACATACCTTGCGGTTGAGAATCTTGGAACTGGTTTCGGTCATGAAAATGTGTTGAGCTACATGCGTCCATACATAAACATTATAACAATTTATTATTCAATTTGTTTCCCAATCTCATGCAATCCTTTCAGTGCATTCCGTCCTTTCCTCAGGCAGGTTCAGCTCTCCCTCTCATCTTTTCTTTTACCTCTTTTCCTTTATCCTCTCCCTCCACCTCTGGCACCTTGTGTTCCTCCACCTCTTCCCACCCCTTCAACTCCTTCTCCGTCTTGTCCCCATTTGAGCCCCCAGGTTTTCACACCCACATTCCCCTTTTCACTCTCCCTCAGTCTGAAATGGACCAGGCACCACCAAACCCCATGTCCAGCCCCATCGCCTGGATTGGTCTTGCCTTCATCTTCACGCCAATCATCGGGCTGGCCATTGGCATTGCCACCGGTGCCATCCTGCTCCCCAACTAATTGGGGACAGCCTGGGAGCAGATCAGCGGTCAATGTGTGGAACATGTCTGACCTGCTGGTGGCAAGACCTCCGTGGCTCGGAGCTGCTCATGGACAAACGCTTGAGAAGTCCTAAGTGAAGCCAAGAAGCATCAGGGGGCCCTTTGGCCCTTTGGCCCTAAGGCCCTTTGAGGACCAGGCCCCACAGTGTGTGTGCCGTTCCACACGGCAGCAAGAGGAGTGTCTGCTCAACTGCAGATCGCGGTCAGGGTTTGTGCCACTGACTGCGTCGCCAGGCACTGCAAGGCCCATTGAGTCTTTCCAACCATTCATCTGTAGCCCCCTCTTGATTGTGCCCACAGGAAGTCCCGTTGTGACATACACATATCAGAGTCAAGAAGTTCACAGTATTTCAGCAGAGACAGCCCCTGACATACACCAAACCGCCCCTCTGCCACGGGCACGCTTCAGTTGCAATGCTTTTTCTGCTTTTGCAGAGCTGTGTAGCAAAGGTCTGGGGAACCCCAAAAACAGAGTACTAAACACAAACAACACCGCAAAACTGGCGAAAGCCGGGCCGTGATGTGCCGCCTCATCCGAAACAACGGGCCAGTGCTGGCAGGCCTGGCACCTGTCACATATATACCAATCTTGTACGATATTCAGTTAAAAAAACCCCGGCGACCATCCCTCTGTGCATCTGAAAGTCGCTCAGCGCGGGACTGGCCTCGGTCCTGGTACCCCACCGCATGGGGTTTTCATGACTGCCATGCGGGGCAATCCATCAGGGGTCATTGTTGTCTTCTTGTTTTCATGCGGTCCGCTGGGTAAGGGTCATCTGGATGGGCGGTTGCCTGATGGCGGTTGCCGTTCTGCGGAAGCAGCTGGTGGTCAACCGCCGCCATTGGATTCTTGAATGAGGTTGGCCACCAGCAACCCACCGTTGCAGGTGGTGGTGGACCGTTCTTGGAAGGCGTCACGGAGTCCCGCAATTTTGTTCTGCCCTATCAAGGATCGCCCTGCAGCAGCATGTCAGATCCGTGCCGTAAGAGCCAAGACCCCCTCATTTAGTACCTCGAGGGAACTATTGAACATGGTCTCCATAATTCAACTCACAAACGATTTCGAATTATGTTCTGCAATTTCTGAGCGACTCTCCAGTGGGCATGGGCACTCCCTGAAGTGGAGTGACTGCATTGGGCGTGCTCAGCGCACCACTGGTGTCCTGCTGCTGGGAGTGGACGTCCGAAACCGCGGTGGCCTTGTCCGGAACCGCGGTGGCCTTATCCGGAGTCGCATGAAACATGTGGACTTGGTAGCGAAGTCGTTGACGGCAATACTGTCGTGCCCCACCGTGTGTGCATGATGCATCTTTTGCCCAGCAGCCGTCAACACAAAACTGGGAGACAGCAGGTCCATGAGGTACCGGTCGGTCGGTCATCTAATGTGCACACTGTCATTTTCCTGGTCACTATTGCTGAGCAGGTGCCAGGCATTGTTGATTGGACTGGCTGCAGCGAGGTGCTGGCAGTCTTTTCTGGAGCTTTGCGCCCAGATACATGAGATGTAACGGGACGAAACAGCAATGCAACGTATTGATGCTGTTTTTAGTGCGTGTTGCTGTACGTTGGAGATGAAACCTTGAAATGACTTGCAAGTAGCTGCGGATTGTGGTGCTGTACAGTGCCCCAAAAGTATGAGCGAGTGAATAGTATTGCTAATCATTCACAACATTTCCCGATTCAGGCAACGTTTAGGACCCCTTGGGCTGTGTATCCGGTTCTTCAGGCAGGTTGGCCCCGGATGACACGCTGCAGTCCCCTGAGCCCTCAGAGAAGAAGAAGCTGATGGGAGACGATGTGGGTATGCTTGGCATTGCCACAGCTTGCGGACACAACCACTTGTCTCGCTACAGAACGCATCAGAGACCCATAGCAACAGAGCACGCCTTATCACCCGTTGGCAGCCTCTGTCTCCCCAGGTTTGTAGACACCTGCAGGGAGCCACACAGAGCCAACCACACACAGCCACACAACTATCGAGAACCATACGCAGCTATACACACGTGGCCGGGGGGGGGGGTCCTTGCACCCCCCCCCCCCCCCCCTGGGGTTTGCAGCCGGAGCCTAATGCGGACATTGCAACCTGAGCATTGATGCCCTGAAGTTTAATAGTGGTCCGGGTGGTGTGACCGACAGGACCATAGTTGGTCCAGACTGTCCCTCTTTGTGTATCCCAAGGAGGGTGTTTGTGATGCAACCGGGGTCCCCCCCTTCATTGTAGGGGGTGTAATCGTCGTACACTGCAGCAAACACAGAAACCACAGGTTGACCGCCCCCCACTTGTGTGCGCCAATACCCTCCCCCCCCCCCCTGCCATGCACCACGCATTGTCTGGGCATGTAAGCAATACCTCGGAAGCAGAACTACTTACCTCATGGGACTGTAACCAAGCAAAAAAACCCCGCTCCCTCTAATGGCAGCACTGCAATTGGCACCAAAGTCAATTCGGCCAAAAAAAAAAAGGTTCCCTTGGTAATTCCCGTGCTCTACTTCCATGCATGCTATTCTTACCACACGGGCCTGGTGATGATTTACTTGTTGTTCTCTTGGTGCCAGTGCTGCTATTGGGGCTTTTTTGTGCGGCATCGAGAGCAATGGGAGCACCGGGGGTAATGGTTGCATTCGGGGGAATGAACGCCCAAAATAGATTGGTGGTATGTGACACAAACCCAAATATATATACCTACTCCATTCCAAGGGAGAGGCCAGAGGGACCCTGCATCCACTTGACATAGAAGCTGGGAACCCACACAACATGAGCCCGTGTGCCAGCCACACAAAGCCACACAAAGCCACACAGAGCAACACGCAGCCTTGCACAGCTACACACAGCTACACGCAGCCACAGAGGCCACACATAGCCATACACAGCTCCATACAGCCATACATGACACAGACAGTCACAGAGAGCCACGCACAGCTGCCTGTGGAGCCACACACCACACAGCCACACACAGCCTCATGCAGCCACACATAGCCACGCACAGCCACACAGAGCAACACACAGCCATGCACAGCCACTCAGCTACGCACAGCCACACCGGGCAACCCAGAGCTCAAGGCGGCCACACACAGCTGCGATTGGATTACCCGGGGGGGGGGGGGGGGCGTAAGGGGACAATTTTTGTGGGGGAAATTTCGCTTTTCAGTTGGTCCTGAAATTTGCCCTACGATTTTTTTGTGCAATTTGGGGCACTTCCTGCTCCTTGTGCATCCTCTCTGGTGGCAGTAGCCAGGTACTGTTGCGCTGTTGTCGGCAGTCCGTCTGTTCGTCACGTCCGTTCATCTTGCTCGCTTGGGAGTGAGAATGTGGTCGTCGTCGAGAATGTTTGTGAGCTTGGTTCGAGTGCAAAAAAGGCCACATTTTTTGACAATCAGGGCTGTTGAAGTTTCCCGTGTCTGATGGCCCTGCACAAAAAAATGGAGGTGCGCCGAAATTTTCTCCTCACGAAATTGTCGCCAGACGAAATCCCCCCCCCCTCCTGTGTAGTCAAACTGATGGTGGTTCATGTTGTAGATGATCGAATGGTAAGGTGCAAAGCACAGGATCACATGTGCAACAAGCAGCAGCCATATGTTGGACACCGCTTGTGGTGTGTACCCACTACCGCATGCACTACTGCCCGCATTTTGCAGACCATATTGTATTTTCGTTTGTGAGGTGCAGAGCTCCTTGGATTGGATGCGATGTGCAACGCGCTGTACCGCACCTACCGATGCGCAGCTCGGGCGCCACACCCGCCCCATGCACCAGCACACTGTTGGCATGAAATAGTGTGGATACACCCCCAAGCACCCGTCCCACGTGGTGCCTGCTGCACCACCAACACTTTGCACTGTGCCTGACATAACAGTCCCAAATGGGGTAGGCACCCTTGCACAAATGCGGCCGAAGTGGGGGAAACAGAGCGCAAATGGGGAACCCATGTTTAGTGGTTGGCCTGCGTTCAGCCTCTTGCTGGTTGCAGTCCTCTGTGCCCGCCGACACCCACGATTGAAAGTCCGACGTTCGCCACAAATGCGACAGATATCCACAATCAGTGACTGCGGCATCATCTGGGGCCACAGTTCCAAAATCGCTGGTGTCCCCATGAGGGTGTGCACCGTGCGCCTCTCACCGCTCAGAGGCAGCGTCTGTGGGGAACCCCCTCAAGTGCCTGATTGTCGACAGTCAATTTATGCGTTTGTGGCTCCTTTAGACATGCAAGTCTGCCTTGGGTATTCCTGAGGAATATTCCAATAGAAATCAGATGCCGATGATGAGTGGGATAATGCACCGATGGAGGAGGTCGTGAACACCGATGTTGGTTGCACCTGAACTGATGGCTGTGATGGTACCCCCTTCCCCACGGGTCCAACAACCACCGTGTCCAACGGTCATTTCGTGATCAGACCGTACTTTTTTGGCACCCAAAGCAAACCCCCAAAGGCAATGGGGGGTGGAGTTCCTGCCGTGCGTGATCCCTCCGCTCTGCAATTCCAAACTCTACAGCCGGCGTCGATGTCATGAGCGGCTGGCGTAAGCGCAAAGGCGTCCCCAGCGCCTCCACAGGTCACGTCAGCCAGGCACTCTCTGCTCGCAACTGCGCACTGGAAACGGCACGAGGCCCGATCCCTCGAACCACCTGGACTGACTTGGCTGCCACGTCCAGCAGCGCCCCCATCTCAGCGCCATCAACGCTAACGCCCTCTGATCCGCAGTCCTGCGCTTGGAAGCCGGGCTCGCCTGCACGCACGACGCGTGCCGGGGCACCCGATGGGACCGCCGCTTGCGCCGGGGACTGCAGGCCTTCCCCCGCGCGGTCGCTGCATGCGCTACTGCACTGCGATGAGGAGGACCCCCCAGACGGAGCGAAGGGTGCCGCCCGCGACGCGGGGCAAAGGGGGATGGCCGGGGCAGCGGGAGCGAGGCCCCGGGCGGGGGGTGATGCGTGGGAGAGGGGCCGGGCTTGGGGTGACGGACCGAGAGCTGAGGGCCGAGATGCGCGGGAGAAGAACGAGGAGGCGGAGGGGGGCCTGTGGGTGCGGAACGTGCGGCGGAGAGGCGATCCGCGGGCGACGGGGCTGGAGGACGGGGGGCCGTGGGCGGTGACGGGCGCTGCCGGGGCCGCCGAGAGCGAGGGGACCGGGGGGAGTACCGGGATCCGGCGGCGCGGGGGCACGGACGACGCGGGCGCCAGCGCCGGCTGCAGCCCGAAACGAGGGGACCGCAGCGGCGGTGGACTGGGGACGCACCCCCGGGACTCGGAGAACGAGGCCCGGGGGTGTGCTGTGTCGGAGGCCCATCGTGTGGGCGTGGGACAGGGCACAGGGCCTGGGTGGCCGGAGGCAGGCGCTTGGTGGGGGGCCGGAGGGCGGTGGTGCGGAGGGGGCGCTGCGGATGCAGAGTGCGCGTGCGCTCCGCCCGCGGACCGTGTCGATGTGCCGCGGAGCGGCCGCAGTGCACGGGCAGAAGCGCCGAGAGCGGAGGGCGGTGCGGCCGGGGCTGCCCTGGGGACTGGCGACTGCGGCGTGGGAGAAGCTGTGCATTCACGTGGGGCCTGTGGACCGGGTCCCGGTTTGAGGGGGTGCGCCGCATGCGCTTTGGGGTCCCGCCTGACCTCCCCTCGGTCGCCGGTTGGGCAGGTCTTACGGGCATGTGGCCCAGGCCATGCCCCGGGGATGGGGCAGGGGAGTACGCAGGCGTGTGACGACGAGGGGCCGGCGCCTCATGGGGACAGCAGCAGCGGAGGGGGGCCGGGGGAAGGGGACGGCAGCTGCCGGCACGGGCCCTCGGAGGGCCCAGCGGCGGTGGGTTGGGCTGGTACAGCCCGGCCCCACTCGGAGGTGGCAGTCGGTGGGGACCACGGCCCAGCGGCGGCCTGGGACGAGCGCGGCCCCCGCACTGAGGCCGCGCCGCAGACCGGGGGCGCGGACGCCCTCGAGATCTGCTTCGCTCACCCGCCCGGCGGCCCCGGGGAACCCGGCGGATGGCGGGGCTCCCCCGGGGGACGTGAGGCTGCTGCCGGGGACGTGCTACAGCGACGCGACGCTGTCGTGTGCCACAGGTCCGTAGTCCCGCGTGTGGCGATGGCGCGGTGTGTGGGAGGGGGGCCAAGCGGTGAGGGGGATCGGCAAGTGGAGCATCGGGAGTTCGGTTGGGCCGCTGAAAGGACAGGCATGGGGGTGGGCTTAAGGCGGGTTGGGTGCTGTGGAGAGGCGCGGGTTTGAGTCTTGAGTCTTGCGTCCACAGGCGAAGTGGGAAGTAGCGGGGGGGGGGGGGGGGGCAGCACTGGAGCCCTCCAAAATCAGAGGGGCTCTCGTGACAGGGCCGAGAAAGAAGGGTCGTTCTCGGGGCTGGCGGTGGCTTGAACACGGAAGAAAGTTTTCTGCAAACAATTCCACAAAAAACCCACCGAAAGTTGATCTGCGCGCCATTGGGGGTCATTTGGAGTCGGTTCTCTGTTGGGGTCACCCCCCCCCCCCCCATCCCGGGCTAACTACCCCTATTCTACCGGACCTCACCCCATTGCACGGCTGTGACCGAGTGACCGGATGCGTGGCCGAATGGGGCCGGCAGAATGCACGTGCCTCCCCCGGGGCACAGGCCCACGTGTGGCACGGTATCGGGGGGGGGGGGGGTCCAAGACGGTTCGGGCGCAGCAGAGGGCGGGTCAGCCCCCCCCCCCCTCCCCCAGCCCCGCAGCCGCCGGTGGTCGGAGCCTCCACCCGCCCACCCACTGCGGAGCTGGTGGCCCCAGAAGTGGTCCCAAATGGAACAGGCGCTCAGGGGCGGTCGGCAGGTCCCACGCGGCCACTCTCGGTGCTGAGGGCCACGCAGGAGCGCTGTCCGTCACGGCCGAGAGGGGGGGGGGGGGGCACATGGGTACGACCTCCGGAGCTGCGGAAGGGCGTCGCACGCCCCCCCGCATTTGCCCCCCCTTTTTCACTGTTCAACGCGGTCCAAATCGGTGACCCAGCGCCCGTCGCTGCGCAAAGGGGCACTGCGGGATGCGTGAGGCCCGGCCCCGGGGGTTCGATGAGGAGTGAGAGGGACGATGGCGCCGGGTGTTCCAGGGCCACGGCCGGGCCCTTTGGATGACTCGCTAGCGCAGGACTGGGCCGAGGTGTGGCCCCCGGGGGCCAAAGACCCGACACCAATGCCAAGCCCTCGGCTTCGAATCCCCAAATCCGCCGCGGGGGGGGTCCAGGCCCATCTACACCGAGACAACCGGCAACCGGACCCTCCAAGAGGGCCCCTGCGTAGAGCCCCATGGGGGTCCAGGACCAGGCCTTTGTTTATGGGGAATTCATACGAAAGGGAGGGGGGGGGGTCTGGGTGGGTCCCACAAAGGGGCCGCTTGTTCACACTTGATTTTCCCTCAGCCAAATTTTCGGTGAAGATTTCTTTTTGGGAGGGTGGGTCTCAGAGCCCAAAGACCCCCCCCCCTCTTACAAATGAAGCCTGTCCCAAGATGTTTGAGGGCAGCCCCGTTTTAGAACGTGTGTACAGAACGTGGAATGGCGTGTCGTTGGCTCTGCCTCTGACCCTTCAATCAGCAACACCCGGTTTCACTCACACCACAGAGCTCAACGAGAGCCCGTCCAGCGCCAGCGGGTGCTCTGGGATTCCGCTGCTGCTGCCCCACGCACCGGCCCCGGACCCGCGCCAGAAGCATCGGCCGTGGCCGTTGCGCACGCGGCGCGCGCGGCGCCGCCGTCGCCGGACGCAGCGGCGTCACGGACGCTGATCCCGCCGGCGTTTGCCGGGGGTGTCCCGGTCCCCGACACGGCACAAGCGCCGGTTGACAACGCCTCCGGCTGCCACCAGAATGCCCGGTGCTCTACGCGACCGTGCGCGGGAGAAATTCCGGACGGGTCCGGGCCCCTCAGACCCCCCACCTGCCGCGCCAGCCCCGGGAATTTGGGGGTCAGTCCTGCTGCGCACATGGGCACACCCGCTTCCGACGGCCGTGCGTCGCCCGTGCGCCATGACACCCCCGACGGGCGCAGTTCACCGGGGGCCTCCGCCACCGGAGCAGTGCGCGCGCGCGATGCAGTTGTGCCGGGGCCCGCCGGTCATTCACCGAGCGCCCCGGCGGCCCCACATGTCGCGTCCCTGCAGCGCGATCCCGCGACACGGGCATTGGAGCCGATGGGCCCGGAGGTCCGTGAGGGTGCTCTGTGTGGGGCCTGCGGTGCAGGGGCGCTGGGGGGAGACGACTCAGCGTGCGGCGGTCCGTGTGCCATGAATGGAAATGGAAGGGGGAGGACGGGGCGGTTCAGACTTGGCTTTTGGGTGTGTGGTCCTCTCGTCTCAGCGCGTTTACAGACCGGGCCATTGCCGAGTGGCACAAACCCCAACCCGCAGGGGGAGGGGGGGGGGTCAGAGGCAAAAAAAGTTTGTGTACCCAAAATCCCCCTCAAATTTTGGGACCCCTTTGATGAATTTGATTTTTTCCCCCTGGGAAACGTTTTCTTGTGTGGGGGAGTGGGTTGGCTGGGGTTTGTCCTCATTGACCCCCCCCCCCCTCAGCCCGGGTACATAAGTGAGTAAGTCTGGCGTGAGGGCAGGATCATGCCGGTGATTTCAAAACCTGACATCATGGCCCCTCGGCCCGGGGGTCCTGAGCAATGACCTGGTCAGGGGATTTGGGGGACGGATACTTTCGAACTCCACGCGCCGGGCAGAGCTTCCCTCTATTTCCCCCCAAAATTTTGGCGTTTTGGGGCTTGTGTACCAACAATAGCCTTCAATCTTTTTCCAGCGTGGAGTTTGACCCGTAGCACCGGGATTTTTCAGTCGGGCCCTCCTTAAAATGCACGCAGACGATTTCTTCTTGACGACCTGGACTAGCGTGTCCACCCAGAAGTACCAATCGGCACACAGCGAATCCCCCACCCCCCCTCCACAATCCAAAGGGCCCCTGGTGGATCGATGCCCTCCTGTAGTGTGTCGAAAATCATTTCTTCGGCTGAGTACTTGATGCTGCCTAGTGTTGAGGAACTCTGGGGACAGGCCCACCATTGGGCCATGCGGTGCAGGGAATGCCGCCAACCTGAACACTGGCCCGTGCTCTACAGGACCTGCAACCGCTGTCCTGCCAGCTGACCGCCCGTGACAAGCACACAGCTCACCTGGCCATCCACACTTACATTGCCCTGACCACCGGACGTACAAGTGGTGACGCTCACAGCCCACCTCCGCTCCCAGTGCCCCTCCCCAGCGCTGAGGTGTGCAATACCCCTGACCGCATCGCAGGACTGACAGGATGTTTGATTCTGGCTTGCCTGGGGTGCGGTGTTCATTTGGGAGGGTGCAAGCCCCCCCCCCCCCCCCCAAGGGAGTTTGTTGGCAGAACTGCAGCTGGTTGAAATGGACTGGGAGCAGGGACCAAGCCAGGCAGACACCGAAAGCATGCCGTCCTCCCACACCTCATCAAGGCACACATCGCCAGCGTCACGCATGTCTGACGACGCCTCCACACTGTCCTGCAGCACCATGTGTTCTCACTGCACCACTCCATAAACCCAGTGCCCCACATGGGCACCATCAGCGCAACAAACCCACCCAAGCAACCCCCCCCCCCCCCTGAATGGCTGTGTGTTGAATGTGCGCTAACCAGCACCACCAGGGCACAGTGAGCCCGAACCAAGATCCCAGGAGTACCGGCCGAATGGGGCCAGCGTCAAGCAGGTATCCCAGGGACTGACCCTGACCACCATGCACGCCACTGACCCTGTAGAGTCAAAGCCCCGCAAACTTGGGTACGACAGTGTACATATGGAAGGTAGGGACAAGCGAACACTGGCGGAAGCACCGGGACAGTCGCCTAGCAAAAACCCGGACGCACTGCTGTGAACTTGCTGAAGAACAATGGCTGGAAGTGTCTATGGCGGGGACATCCAGCTCAGCCTACCGACCAATTGAAGCCCCCCAAGGGAGGTTTCGTAGTTTGTATGGGAGGTGCGCCGGTGTGCAGAGGAGGTCTGACGGAATGAGGTCTGGCTATGTGTAGACGGGGTGTGGTTTGGTGTGGTGTAGTGTAATGTGGTGTTGTGCGGTGCGGTGAGGCTTGGCGTTGCTGGCGTTGCTGGCATGGCATGGCATGGCATGGCATGGCATGGCATGGCATTGTGTGGCGTGTAGTGTGGTGTGGTGTGCCGAAGGCGCTGTGACCAAATGGCAATGGCCGGGATGTCTTGCACACGGGTACTGCAAAGCGGGGGGGCTGTGTGTCTGGACGCGTGCTGTGGTGCGTACCTGTGACGGGGCAGGAGCTGTCCCCGCGTAGGGCAGCCTTAGTGCAGGGCGGCCTTGGGACTCCCTGCCGCTCCGCCTGCCGGTGCATTGAAGTTCTCGCAATGCGCACACCACAGGGCCCCCTTGGCCCCGAGCGGGCCTATCTCGCCGGCGAAGGGTATACGTGGCGTCCCAGGCTGCAACTGGGGCGGGTCCGCTGCGCAGTCCTGGTGGTCGGAGCTGGGGCCCGCTGGTCCGTGAGGTCGTTCCTCGGTGGCGGAGACCCGTGGTAGTCGTCCTTCGGGCGCCGTAGTTGCTCCGCGGAACGGGAGGGGGCGATGAGAGCCAGGGGACTCCACGACTGACGGGGGTCCCGGCTGGTTTGCCCCTTCAGCGGGGCCCTCCACTGCCGCCGTGCGGCCACGGTGGGCGGGCTGTTGGGCTGGCTGCGTTGTAGCGGGGGGGGGGGCGGCGTGGGATTCTCCACCGCAGGGCAGCGGTCCAGGCCTGCGAGGTGGCCCCGGAGGTATGCCAGCCCCAGGTCCCGCTGATGTGGTTGCAGCGCCGGATGGGGGCGGTGTGCGACGCGCATGATCTGGTGGCGCGTGTGCGCGTGCTGAGATGCACAGTGTCGGGGGGGTGCACACGGTGCGATGAACGGTTTCGTGCGCTGCAGAGTAGCCCCCCCCCCCCCGCCGTCCGTCATGTCCTCTCTGCCCTGTTGTCCGGCAGGTCAGCGCTGTCCTTGCGTTGTGGCAATTGAAGCAGATTGCCCAATGCCAAGACGTTGAGGCTGCCGTCACTGACTACGAGCAGTTTCACGTCTGCGCCGCGCAGCTTTTCCGTCACTTGCCCCACGTGCTCACGGACGCAAAGCGGGGGATGCGGGAACGATGGCTGGACCCGGTTGTGGCAGTGTACCAGAGGGTGGCCGCTGCGCCCCCCTTGTCCGCCGCTATGGGCCTCTTGCAGAGAGGGCTACTGCGGCTGATGTGCATTGGCCTGGGCCACCTGCTGCAGACCGTTAATCAGGGTATTGTTGCCGGGAGCAGGCGTGGGGGTGTGGTTTGCAGAAGCCTTTTTGCGTCGAGCTGTCCAGTTGTTGTCTGGCTGTTATTGTTTTTCGTTGAGGATTGAGGCTGATGTGGCACAGCTGCAGCTGCGGATGATGACGAGTTGCTGGCCCGGTTTCACTCAGGAACCCGGGTGGGAGGGAGGGAGGAGGAGTGGGTAGGGAATTGCCCAGCTTGACTTCGAAATCAAAGTGATAGATTTACTGATTGAAAACAATCACCCGGCAGAAAAATAACAGCTTTTTGAAAGTGAAAAATAGCATGAACCTGAGATTAGATCGACAACCTGTGCTTCAGGCTTTGTTTGCAAGGAAGTAATACGTTGGGGGGGGGGGGGGGGCGGGGTCTGGGTGGGTCCCACAAAGGGCCGCTTATTCAAACTTGATTTTCCTCAGCCACATTTTGGGTCAAGATTTTTTCTGGGTGGGTGGGTCTCAGAGCCAAAAGACCCCCCCCCCCCGCTGTCAACAAAGCCTGCTGTGCTTGTGTCTGTGTTTTTTTGGGCGGCTATTCAACAAACTTGGTCTCATGACGCGATTGGAGGAGAAGCTGCCAATCGTTCGGCCTGAGCCGTGCGGCAACGGCCCGTTGCGGTTTGGGGCCCACTCCCCTGTGCCCCTCCCCTCACATATGCGTAGATTGACCCAAGGGCAGGCCTCTGTGTCCCACCCCAGCATAGATGAAGAGCGGGGTCCCTGGGCCACAGGTTGCGAGGAGTGGCAATGCGAGGTGAAGGTCTCAGCTGGCCCTCATGATGGGGTGGCTTTGGGGCGAGCGAAAAGAAAGGATGGACGGAATTGTAGTCGGAACAGGGGTGCCAGTGCAGTTCAGAGCCCCAGAAGCACTCTAGTTTGTTGGAATCCATGATATGGCCCAAAAGTGCCGCAGGAGTAAAAAAAAGTACACACACACACACACACACACACACACATTTCTTCACCTTGCTCTGCAAGGGACACAGAAATGCACCAACTCTGGTGCTCAAATACCACCACATATTATGGCTGGCACATCTATGCCGCACCAGAGGTGCAAACCAGATCACCGGCCAGGCGATTTGGGAAACAGATCAGTGCCACAAGGGGTCTGGGCCTTTCGGCCGTGCAATTCACACCGCACACGAATGTGGGTGGGTGTCAGTGCAGGGGTGGTGGAGTTGGAAGGTACCAGGGAAAAGCGACCCCCTGCTACTCTACGGGGACAAAAACACAGTGAAGCACGAAGTGCGTGAACAGCTGCGTTCCCAAATGCTGGATGCGTTAGTGCAGCGGCGGCCCCGACTTTTTGCTGGGGTCCATTACGCCACGTGCAGGCAGCTGGTACAACCCAGTGTAGCTGCTTTTGACACGGAACTACAGCGGTCCATCCTCCGGGGCATCCTCTCTGGAGCCACTTGGACGGCACTCAGGGCATACCAGAGGGGTATGCGCGTGGCCTCGACATGCCCTTTTTGTGGCAATGCACCAGAGGACGAGGAACACATATTGTGGCACTGCACAGCTTGGCACACTGCACGCACCGCTCACATGCCTGACGTCCTCGATGCGGCCGCACACATACCGAGCCTTCTCCTCCCATATCAATGGCCTCCGTGCCTCAGATGTTGTGGGCTGGCACCTGAAATCCCAGATGACTGCATCAAATCAGGGAGGGCCTACACCTTCTTGAACACTTTGCATACCATGTTCGTAGCTGTCTTGCAAGCTCGGAAAGTGCGCAACGCGCAGGCCCCAGCCGTTTTTCCAGGAACCGCCCGGTCACAACAGCTACGACAGTATCCATACCAACAGTTGGTAGGGCCACTACCATATAGTGGGGAGAAAGACACACTACTGCTCCGCACCCCCAAAAAGCATGAGTGGCCGTGGGAAATGCCTTTCCTTGCCGATCTTCTGCGATGGTTGAGGGCTCTGACCTGGACACAAGAACCGGGTTCAGTGACCTTCTTAGAGTTAGCTCTGGACTTCGAAGAATTTGCCGAGCGTACCCTGCCACATGCACCACAAGCCAAATTCAAGGGAACGACACTTTCACTGCAGGAAAGGGGCAGGGTGCTGCGGCTGGCCATGAACAGTGTGCAGCGACTTGTCACCAAAGGCCAACTGCACCCAGCACGCATCGTCACGCGATGCAGTTCGTTGGTCCCTCTGGGAGGACCAGCGCTATGTGGACTGAATTGCCGCCCTTATTTCGCAGGCAGGAATGCAATGCTTTTCCACATCCAAAAGTTGGCAGATTACTGCGAACAATTATGGTCCTCCAAAGTGGGTGCGTACAGAGTGCATGCGCCACGGCCATACGCATATCGCCCGCGCAGGTCAGCCGCAGAAGTGGAATCACACAGGCTGCACCGGGCTCTCCATGGCAATCTGCAGACAGGACTGGCACCTCCATCAGAGCAGATAATGCCAGCCAAGGGGGGGGGATCGAACTCGTCTTTTGGGGCCGATTTCTTCCCAGTCATTGGGGATGGGCGCTTGCCACAACGCCCCTACACAGGCACGCGCAGACACGTGTCAACACACACCACGCCGCACTTGGCACCGAGGGTCGACCATTCCAAATGCGTGGCACACACAGCGCTGGCATGTATGACCTGCAAGAGACTGCGCAAATCGGCAGAAGCGTGCTGCAAACTCGGGCATCACGCAGCAAGCCACGTGGCTCGTAGGCCACAGCTGCAACTATGCCCCTTGCATAACTTACCCCCCTGCCCGAGATGTACCCTCAAGCAGAGAGGGGTGCGCCATTGTTGTGACCGGGGGCACCACAAGGTATGCACCCCGGTCCCGGCACACAGGAAACATACTCTCCCTATGCAATCTCTGTTGCCCCACAAAAAAC
The DNA here is from genome assembly GCA_964036045.1 of Eutreptiella sp. 'Long Island Sound 2002'. NCBI lineage: Eukaryota > Euglenozoa > Euglenophyceae > Eutreptiales > Eutreptiaceae > Eutreptiella > Eutreptiella sp. 'Long Island Sound 2002'. The sequence goes on from OZ038392.1 coordinate 36,751,361, forward strand.
CTTGCCTACAAAGGCCAGCACGGCACTCATCAGGTCTGCTGAGGTCCCCACACCAACCGCCCACGCCACCGGCGCCCAAGCGCAGAAGGCCGAAAACACCACCGCCCCCATCCCCCCCAGCACCTGTTCCACAGGGACTGGAAGGTGACGAAGCCGAGGATGCAGTAGCCCGACCACTCTTTTTGTCGAGGCATGGGAGAGCCAGTACTTCGGTCACATAACCAACCAAACACAGAGGTTCTGATTCCGCAGAAGGGGGGGAAACAACGTCACACAGAGGCCTCAGCAGACCTGAGCTGAATGGGACGTCCAACCCAATGCTGCACAAGGATCTACCTCATCAAAGTACAGAGCACACACACACACACACACATGAGTGGTGCTCGTGTACGGGCACAAATCTGTGCCACACCATTAGGAGGCAGACAGGTTGGCGAAGGAAGGAGCACAGCTGTCCATTGTACACAAGGTCAAAAGTCGTGGTAGGTCCCAAGATCCACAGTCGGAGAGGCAACAGCAAAAGAAAACGAGGGGTAGGGGCGTCAAGAGGCGGACGGCAGTACAGGTGTCCGATAGTAGCGCAGATGAGGAGGTGCAGTCAGTAAGTAGACGAAGAAAGTGCAAGCGGCAAGGGCCACTTGGCCTCCCTCACCCAGAGCTGGATTGATGTATATGACCCACTGTGAATAAGGACCATCAATGGACTTCAAAGAACTGCCTCTGGCGAGCACTGAAGGCGATGAAAACACCCCCCGATGGTGGGGCAATTGGCAATTGGCACATGATTTGCGCAGTCGTAGTGGTAGGAATGTTGAACCTCGCGGTTTGAGCAATGGTTGAAATGGATGCCTTGGCACACACACACGATTTGGTGGCGGCATGGCCAAAAAGGGATGGGGACCAGCTGCCGCTCCCACACGACTCTTCGGGATAAGAAGTGCCCATACTCTCGAAATGATCGGGGAAAGGGACGCTGGACAGGGAAGGCGGGGGGCAGGACCGGGTTTTAGATCGCCGCTGTACAGGGTCACATGCCTGCGCCGCTTTTACGGGCATCACGGCCACCCCACATGTCATGTGTCCTGGCACCCCAGCGGCTGCAGTCGGACTCATCGTGAAGTCAGTGGCACTCCTCATTGGTCACTTTTAGGGGTTCGGGTTTGGCATCTCAGCTGCACAGCCGGCGACGGAACCCCCCCCCCCCCCTGTATCGGCAACCGACGTCCGCCGATTTTGCCCACACATTCCGCCACTACGCCACTACATAGAGGGGGAGCACCTGACGCGGCTTGCGTGCGCAAGACGTGGCTATTTGGCTAATTTGGCGGAATCTACGGGAAAGGTGTTGTGGTGTGTTGTGTTGTGTTTTCGTGTGGTGTGTTGTGGTGTGGTGTGTTGTATCTTATTTCTCCCGTTTCGGTGGACCCCAAAACGGCAGGGGATACGTGCCCATTTCCTGGCTGTGTACGATACAGCAGGGGTTATGCACATGTGGAATGTTTTGAGATGTAGAGTAGCAGAGGTGCCGAGAGGCATAGGGTTGTGCAGGTTGCGTCGGGGAGGTGTGGAGGCTTGACCCCGTGTTTGCGAGGCAGTGCGGTAGTGGTATCTCCATCTCGTTGCGTCCCATTTGTAGATCCGGCCTTTGTGGACCTGGAGGCAATGGAGGCATGTCAAGATCAATGTGCGGAGCTGTCGACCATTTTGAAGACGCTGGCCCTGGCCCATAGCTCTCTGATGCACCCTTTTGCCATGGTTTGCCCCCCCAACCCCCCGTGTCGTGGAACGGGGATGCGCTTCTGCAGGTGGGGATCTTGCCGAACAGGTGCAGTGCAGTGCTCCCTTCCCCCTGTCAATGCCTGCCACCAACCCCCATCCCGCGGCCTAAAGCTTTTGTCGGTGTTCCGGAGGTTCCGCCCACCGCATGTCTTCTGCGGCGTGTCGTTGTATTGGGGGTAGAGACGGGCTTCCCCTCGTGCCATTGTGGACCCCCTCCCCAGGCCAGGGATGCCACCCCATCAATTGTTGCGGCCAGCGTCGTGGCCAGCACCACAAAACCTGCGCGGTCATCATCTGCAGAATGGAGGGGCACTGCCGTCCCCAAGAGATTGAGACGGCTTCACATGGATGACACCCAAAGCAATGGGGCGAGGGGAGGACGAGAACGGGATGGAACATGGGGGGGGGGGGGCGACAGAGCCCAGACTCCAAGGCGACTGGGAAGGAGCTGCGACGTTGATGTGGATGCTTTGCTGTCATCACGCTGTGATAAAGGGGCACGTGCTGATGCACATGAAGGGCGTGCACCAATACGGCCGGCCATAGACTTCATGGGTATGGCAACCGAGCTATGTTCACGCTTTCTTGTTGTGTACGTACGTGCCCGTGCACTGAGCATGCGCTTATCCGGGGAGGGGGAGAAATTGCAAATTGAGTGTGGTGCTTTTGCGGCACAAAATTTCGCCAAATTTCGCCGCGTATTGTGCAGCATCATCCAACCGTGAGTAAACCGTAGGCGCTGCACGTCATACCGTTTTCTTTCACCTATGCAACAAATAATTGGTGTAGTAGTCCAGGCTAAAAAGTTGCAAACCTACTCTCCAAGCCCCATTGTACCACATGTCGGTGAGACACCAAGCAGGTATGGTTAGGCAGGCCATGCTTGTTGTCTGCATGCCCATCAAGGCTAAAAGAAGAGTCAACCTCAGCAGATCTTACTTGGAGATTTACCAAGAACCAGGCTGCCTTTGCCGAAACACCCATTTGCTTACCCCAAACGGAAACAATTTCATGGCTGTTTGCAAGTACTTGCGGTGCGCCTCCATGAACTCTGGGTCAGCAACTGGTAAGTGGAGGGTACTGCACAGAGGGATGTCATGTGGCGTGGTGGAGAGGTGGGTAGGGTTCAGATTTCTCAATTGCTTAGAATAGAATAGAAAGTCCGTTGGTCTGGACTGTTTGCCCTAACCTTTTCAAGATGATCAGCAGTCTGCTTTGCAGCGGCCCCAGCAAAGCTTTGGACAGAGCAGGCTTGTGGCAGATGTTGCACCACATTGCTTTGCCATGAACGAGCAAACCAGGATGGAACTGCCGTACACACTCTTCAGGTGTAATCTTTGCTCCCTGGTTCAATTTGGTTTTTTTTGTGGTCGGGCATTTGCTGCGTCATCATCAGAGGCAGCGCCAACCTCATTGAGTGCATCTTCCTCTGCAGGAATTTTCACTCATAAAAAAAAGGCCCACAATGCGACAATGGTCACCGTAGGGTTCACTACAAGAGGCGCAAAATTCTCCAAAAAATTTTAAAACTTTACAAAATTTCCAAATCGCCAAAACTGCAAAATTTTCGTGAATTTCGCAATTTGTGATACCCCCCTCTCCCTGATTTATGGTGCATTCACAGGTGGTGGTCCGCAGAGTTGTCCGGTTTTGGCAGGTGCACCGAGCAATCCAGACTGAGGTGTGCCTCTGTTTCTCCTGTGGCAGGTCACAGTGTGTCCCAGTGTCGTTGATGAAGGATTTTCACACAGGCTATTAGGCAGCGCCGGTAGTGTAGGCGTAACCTGGTAGCCTCCCAAGCTTCTGCCCGGGTGCGGGTGGGACTCCCGGTCGTTGCACCACTTGGGATTGCGACATTATTGTTGGTCACTGCCACCGCGGTCCACATTGCTTGGACGGTCATTGCCCCCGGAACAATGGGGTTTTTGGGAAATCATTCACTTTGTGGGAAACCTGCGCGCGCGCGCGTGTGTAAAGCATATTTGGGGGAGGGAAACCATATCAGGGAGGGCACGTGCCTCTCAGGGCCCAGCGTGCTCTTGGGATGGGATGGGATTATCTGCACACGGCTTTGCTTTTGTGAGAAAAAGGAAGTAAAAAGAGAAACAATAGCAGTGGTCTGAAGAAGGGCTGGTAGCCAGGCAGGTGCACGACACTTTGGGGGAAATGCAGGTCCGGGATGTGGGAACAAGTCAACGTGGTAGGACAGTCCAGGACGTGCATTTGGGCGTGCATTAGGACATGCCAAAATACGCCCAACGAAAGTCACGAAGGTGGCGTGATCAGGCTAACCCTTGGCGCACGCACGAAGGTCCAATGGTGTTCAAGCGTTCTTTCTAATGCAAAGTCAGAACAAAAACAGGGGGGAACAGTTCGGTACATTTTCTTTTTTGTTGTTGTCATGGTGTTCTCAGGTCCTTTTGGCGTGTTTGGGTCGGGAACTCGTTTCATTTTGAAAAAGAGACCATTGCTTGGTCGCCAGCACTGGTCGTCTACAGATTCCAAAATTTGCCCGCTCCCTGGCACACAAGCACACGAATCGGCATCCTCCTCTCCTCCGGCTCTTGCTGCTCAAACTTGTAGGGCAGCCACCCATGTTGGCTGTTGGCTGTGCTGAAGCTTGCAGCATCGGTGTGGCGAACTTGTGGGCCGCTTGTCATCACGTGCGTGTGTGAGTGTGTTGCTTGCCACATTCGTATCGCAGCCTATCCAGACTGATTGTGATTCTGTCGACGGCCTGTCCTATTTGCTGCATATGCTGCACGCGTTTATTGATGGTGTCGATTCAGGTCCCCATGCTTCCAAGTTTAGTGGTGAGGTGATGACAGCTTTTCCCCCTTGATCGAGGGGTATGAGCCCTGAGGAAGTACAGCACGGGCGGTTGGTGGGTGACCGGTGATAATTGAACGGCAGCTGGCGGCGGTGGGGCGACACATAGGCAGCGGATGGCGGTTGACGAATGAGCAACGAATCCTTCAGCTCATTGATGGAATCGGATGCTCACTGCTGACGGTTTCGTGGGCAGTGTGGGACTGAAATCGCGGTTTTCTTGATTTGTAAAGGAAGCCCCTGAAGCTCCTAAAAGGCCCAGCATCGGCCCTTCATTGTCTGGTGTGGGGCTTGCATTCGGGACGGGAGCGGAGCCTCTTTCTTGCTGCCCGTTGCGACGCAGTGGAAGCTTCAAGCAGCAGTGAGTGCTGTCAGGTAGTGGTCTAATCGCCGTCTTGTCCTCGTCCCCGCTGCACCACAAAAGCGAACCGAAACGCGACGTTCACGGGCAAATTATTCTGCTCAAGGGGAAAGAAGGAGTGCAGCGTGCCACAATGATCACAGGTCCGAGGCAACCGAATCACAAACTGATGATTTGGGCAAACAAACGTGTGAGTTATAACTGCCGTAAAATTGGGACGAAGAAAATTTGACCCGAAAGCCACCTTCTTTCTTCGAGTGAATTGAACCCAAGGTGCAACGGCCTTTCAAGTAATAGTGCACCTGAAGACAGGAAACTGTTTGTTTGCATTGCGATCGTAACCATGGGAGGGAAAGGGGGCAGTGGCTCAATTTACCGGAACATGAAGCTGCCGCAATGCAATCTGAAGTTTTTTTTGGGGGGGGGGGCAAACAGTCAAAGAATTATGGTGCCAGTTCCCATGGAAATGATAGCTATCTGAGTCCCACCATTGTGCAAATTCCTATGTTCTGCCTTTTCTGGCTGGGATCCACCGTCCTGGTCACAATCAGGGGGTTCAGTCAATCAAGCCACTTCCGAGGGAGGGTGTAGGGGTTGGCGTACAAAAACCCATTTTTGCACCAAAAACCGGTTTGCGGAAAATTCTTTTTGAGCTTTTGGGTTGGGTTTTTTTTGGTAGATGGGGTAAGCATAAGAGGGGGCGGCGTTCAATCACCTGGCTTGGGGTGGCTTTTTCTCTCAAAAGGGGTTCTATCATCCCCCGGAATTGGTCATAAAACCACCCCGTGGGTCGTTTAGGCGGGGGGGGGGGGGGGTTATGACCCTTTTTGGAGGTGGGCAGGGGAAGTTGTGCATCACCAGGTGGGCGGCGGCGGCGGCGGCGGCGGTGGTGGTGGTGGTGGTGGTGGTGGTGGGCGGGGGTTTACCAGTGTTGTTCCCCTGGGGGGGGGGGGTTGTCACGTTGGTGACCACATCAGTAAAATGGGTCAGGGGGCAAACCTTCAATGGATGAAGGCCCCCTCCGCGCCGCAGAACATGTCTGTGTTGTGGGCTGTTCTGTCGTTTGCATTTGCAGGGCCCATGCCCGCATTCGTGGAGGTGTTTGTGCGTGAGGTTGCAGAGCCGTGTATCCAGACCATGGCTTGTGGCCCGGGGCCATTGCCAGTCCAGTTCCAAAGCAGTCCCAACGGGGCTCTTGTGGTGATCCCTGCCGCAAACCGCATACAACGAGCACCGCAGAGCGCCGCGCAGTACACACACCAGCTTGTCAGCACCATCTGCTGTTTGGGAGGAGGACAAGAGACATAAGGCGCTTTCAATGACTTGGTGTGAGGGCAGTTGCATCGCTGATGGTGGGCAGAGGCGTGCAAGTGGTGCAGTTGTTTTCTTGTAATCGCATTTGATTAATCTTTTGCTTGATGCTGTGCAGTGTATTGTCCAGCATCCTGTCTGTTGAGTTTTGCGGTGTCTGTTGTGGGTTGTGTTGTGTTGTGTTTTCTGAGTTCGGTGCGTGCGTTGCCTATAGTGTGTTGTGCTGTGTTGTGTCGCGTCGCGTCGCGTCGCCCCGAGTTGAGTTCTGCATTCTTGGCTGTGATGCATTCTGTGCCGTGTAGTCTGGCGTTGTGTGTTATGTTCTGTGCTTAGCACGGGTATCCAGCCCCCCCCCCCCCCCGCCCCCACCCCAAGAGGCGCCCTCCTGGCCATGATAGTGCCATTTGGCCAAGACCTTTGGGCCACCTTTTCCCCCAGACAGGGACCCCCAGACGGCAGGCTGAGATGGCAGGGGTTATGTAGCCATTTTGATTCCTCCCCCTACACTGTTGCCTTATGGGGGATTACAAAACACACATGTTGCCCCCGGCGGCGGCATTGGGTCACAAGGCAGAGCTGTAGAGTGACCCCCCCCTACGGGCCCTCGGTAGTGCAGGTAGGTGCCTGGAATCCAGTAGGGCGGTGTGGCCTGTGCAAGGACCCAACTGATTGTAGTTCTCATGGGGCGGTGTGGTCCGTTTTACCAAGTAGGCTTTGCAGGTATGAGTTCATCGAGTCATTTCTTGCGAGTTGGCTGGTTGAAGCTCTTGGGGCAGTGTGGCCCGCGTGTCATTGCTCTGGTGATACAGTGAATCCCTCTGGTCACACACTGAGTTTCCTTCTGTCATGCACTGGATTGCTCTAGTCACATAGTTTTCTGGTCATGCAATGAATTGTTGTGATCACACAGTGCATTTGCTGTGGTATGCAGTGAATCGCTCTGGCCACACAGTGGTGCAGCAAATTTGCTCTTGTCGTGCTGTGCGTTGCTCTGATCCCACAGTGAATGCTCTGGTCATGCAGCTCTTTGCTCTGGTCACACAATGAGTTTTCTAGTCATGCAGTGAGTTGCTCTGGTCATACTGTGAGTTGCTCTGGTCATGCAGTGACTCGTTCTGGTAACACAATGAGTTTGTGAGTTGCTCTGGTCATGCAGTGACTCGCTCTGGTAACACGATGAGTTTGCTCTAGTCATGCAGTGAGTTGCTCTGGTCACACAGTGAGTTGCTCTGGTCACACAGTGGACACATTGTCTGGGCCGGTGCAGGCTGGATTGTAGTGGCAGACTCGCATTCCTGAGCAAAAGCTTTGGCAGAACCGTGATCACATCAGCTTTATCTGTGTCCACGAGTTTGTGCAGCGTCTCAGGGCAGGGGTCCTCGCTGATAAGAGGGAGCATGAACAACACCCCTGACCGGCTGCCCCGACGCGCGGACATACCAACCAACCAACCAACCTCTTACAGGCCCTCTGGGCCCCAAGATAGTGTGGACCAGCCACGCATAGACCGGCTGAGCCAGGATTTCTATGTCGACTCAGCTGAGCGGTGCTGCACTGCACAGTGCTGTGCTGTGCTGTGTGTTGTTCGTTGTGTGTTGTGCATTGTGTGTTATGGTGTACAGTGTGTTCTGCGTGTTGTGCATTGTGTGCTGTGTAGTAGAGTACAGAAACAGTTTGAAGAATTGACGGCCACCTGCTGTTGTTATTTCCCTGTGTATACATCTTAGTCATCATAGAAACACAGACCTCTTCCAGTTTATGACGCATCACTGAGGATTTTTTCTGCGCTGTTGCTGCATGCTTGATTGGCCTTTTATGGGCTTTATATTTTTCTCAAGTCAAACCACATTTTGACACAATATCAAAAAAAAACCGATTTGATTTTTGGTTCACCCACGGAGTCTAACAGTTGCTCTGCCATTTTCTGCAGGGGCTTGATCAAATCTGCCATGTTTGGTCAGACAGTGGGTTCGGCAGCATTGGGATCCCTATGGCACCTGGCACCCTCCCAAAGTGGTGCAACTACAAATTGTATTGCAACACACCCATGGAAGGATGCAAAAGGATAAATTTTGCAGGCTTCAGCCCTGCCTCGAGCTGGGTAGTGTCTGTTTGAAAGCCATACACTCACATTTCATGTTGAGCTTTTTTTCAGTGGAAAACAAACAGGCTTTGACAGGCCCTGGGTAGAGGCTGCCAAGCAAACCGGTTCAGAACGTGAGGTCACCCATTGCACTGTCAGCGGTGAAGGTTGTTGTAAGGCAGCAATAGATTAGATGAAACGTCAAGTGCACTGTTTGCATGGTGGATGATGATGGAACCAAGATATGACAGCGATGTTTACCAACGTTGTGATCCATATGATGGCTGATTGTAACCTAAGTTTGTGAAGCTGCCAAAAGATGTCTCGAGCACAATGTATTAGTGAGTACTTTTTTTTTTCTGAAGTGATGTAAGGTGATTGAAGGGAGGGGAACCAATGAATAGAGAGGTGAGGACACCTCGAGAGCATAGTGCCTCAAACGGGGACCTATAGTTTTGTCCAACCAAGGGTCATGGAAAGTCATGTCATGGTGGTGTTTTCAATGCTCATACCAAAGAGCATGTCGAATTGCTGTTAAATATACTTTTCACCAAGTATGAAGCCTCAAACCTATGGCAAAGTGCAAAAAAAGTACCAATTTTGGTGTACAAAACAAATTTCAAATCCAAGCAAGAACCACCAAAGCCATGTTCGAAAGCATCATGAAAATTTCATTCTCTGGGTGTCTATTTTTTACAATGTCAACATTTTATGATGGCATCGCTGATCCCAGCACTCCGTGTGGTTGAACAGAACAGACAGGCTGTAAGTGCAACCTTAGATTGATTTTTCAGTAGCCAGCCAGCCGACTGTATCTGCCGAATCACCAACAAACACTAGCACGGCATGTCGCAGCCGGAGATCGAGGCCCAACACCACCCAAGACACTATTATGGATAGTGAGTTTACTTCAATACCTAAGAGTTCGGTAGATTGGTGATTGTATGTCTCGCCGCCATCTATATGTGCCTGTCATTGGAAGTCCAGTGAACCCCTAGGGTTCTGTCCAAAGGAGGGGCCGTGCGCAAGCACAGGGTCACACCCTCCCGGCGTGGGACGTTCCTCACGCTGCCGGCGACGAGCCCTCCCGATGTTGCCTCGGGACGCTTTGTTGGTGGCCACCAGTCAGGTCTAGCGGGATGTAAGCCGCCTCTCCACTTCAAGCACTGAGCCTCTTCGTGTACCGCCACTGGGACACATGTAGCACCTCTCCACAACCGAGTGCACCTACCTACCTACCTCCTTCTGACCTCATATGGGTCTTCAAAATATTTTTGATACCTAACGAATGCACAATTAATTGGATGTGATCCTTCAGTGGCTTCAGCTCAGAATCTCTGTGGGTGCGGCCAGAGCACTCGTTAGGGCAATACATTCCGTGCCGAGCGGGTACTGGATAGGCGGTAGGGCCACATATCCCCGTAGATTTTAATCAGGAGTCCACTTTCGGTACTCCTTTTGCGTGGACTTAGAGGCTGGCCTGCTTAGCTGCCGTAGCCGTGACGATGCTTTCCTCAAAAGCTGCAGCCAGTTGGCTTGAGCATCTAGGTCCGGCAGGGTAGAATGTACAAAGGAAGGTACTGGGACAGCCTCTCGGGTCTTTTCCTTGGGGAAGGGGGTCGCATTCCAAACCCGGAGGAACACATTTCTGACCTAATTTCCTTCCCACTCTCGGTAGTCCCGGTCGCAGATCTCGTCCCGAATTAAAGAAGGGAATTCAATTAAAAAATTAAATTCAACATCCTCCTTGCGCCGAAGGCGCTCCTCCACTATCCAACACCCTTATTGAAGTTCTGAGTGTCTCCTTGGGCCTATCTTGGCTCCAATGGAGCCCACTCTGTAGGGCGTAGTGGCACCACCAACTCACCCGGTCCACTCATCTCGAAGTCCATTAAATCCACTTCAAATTGCTCCATTGGGGCGGCGGTGTAAGGGGGTAGTGACTCCATCAAGCTCACAAAGAGCTCCGCCGTCAACTGGGGCTGGTTGATTCCAACCATCGGGCGGGACATTCCGATTGGGATCTTGAAAATGGTGACCTCCTTGGCATGCATTTGTTGCTCTCCTTGGGCACTGTGGACTGCAGCACGGGAATCTTCGTAGCGCTTCGGTTGCACAGCAATGAGGGAGCGAGATTGTGACTTCTGGCGTTCCTACAGCTTCCATTTGTGTACCTTGAGGGCCCAACAGAGGTGTGGGTCTACGTAAACAACATTTAGGTTGCCTCTGCTACCATGCAAGTGCTGTCCCGGGTGAATGAAGGGGCCGGAGGGCTTAGGGCCGGCTAGACCCGGTGTGCAGCCTTGCGGAGATGCGACTCGCATGGTGTTTCCGATGACCGGGGATAGGAGGTGAGGGCGGCGCGAAGACTAGACAAGTCCATGCTCGTATGACCCGAAGAAAAATCCCGGTCTGCATAGAAAATTAGTGCGGATGAAACTAAATACATTGGAGTGTCTGAATCCATTTGAATAGATATGTAGATCCAATTATGAAAAAATCATTAGCCCATTTGGGTTGCGCACGCGCATCAACGGCAAATAGCGATTCCTGATAAATGATCCGATCGCGCTAGATTTGCAATGAATGGACATTGGACCTGAATCAGGCACATTAGAAATATATGGGGCAGTCCCTACGAGCGGTCCGGGGGTCGGCGTTAGCGCCAATGTCTGTAAAATGGCGAAAATGTAGCCAATTGGGGGTAGGTCTGTGAAGCTCGGAGCACATGGGGGTTAGCCGCACTTACAGTCAACTACATTGTTCAGTTATCACGAATTACGCCGCTTTTCTCGCCTCAGTGATACTCGGCAACATGTTTCTTTCCCCGTGGCCCCACTGCTTCTTTGAGACACAACCTTCTTCCAAACACCATACATATACTCAATGTTACTTTGCTTTTCCACGCACACCCTCCTTGAACTCACTCTGAAAAACGACATATCCGTAGCGGACCAACAACAAGTCAACGACCTAGGTTGGCACGGCATTCTGCGTGCACTTCAACAACATCGCAAAGCCAACGTTTGCTACATTGACACAGGAGACGACCCGAAATGAGTCACCTCATCAGCAGCATCAACATCAACACCAGCAACATCACCAATAGCTATCTTCGGGACATCATCCACAAAGGGTTCCTACCTTGCCGAAATATTTGCCATAATGCTTATACCAATATTTGACCTCATTCCTCAACTCCACCACAAATTGTATTCGCTAGCGATTTTCTCTTTGTTCGCATGACTCTTCGGCACATTCAACTCGTTTGCACCAACCACGGCCCATAACAGCTCGTTGTCACTTTGGTACAGCTTTTTCGCTTTGTAAAATTGGAGAGTCCATGTTTGAAGCTGAGCTTGTCTAAAGTGTTCACTCGCTAAACATTCTAAAAATTTGGTTATCGGATCCAGTGAGTAGTGTGACAGACTGTACAATGTGGTGGGAATGTAATGAGGTTGGTAGCCAGTACAACAGCAAATACCATTAACCGTTTTAACAGAGAATCAAGAAAAACAAGAAGTATGGGCCTAAAAGTTAGTGCCGCCGGATAGGCGATTATTGTTGTAAGTGTGAGAAAGGGGCAAGTATTTGATAGTTTTCGATAAGATATTATACGGGAAGGGTCTTTGTCTTCATTAAATGAAATAGGTAGCTCTTGGTTTGTGGTCATTGGGGTTAAGTAGAATGTGTTAGGTCAACCCATTTAGAGATGTCGTTAGGGTAGTCATTACCAAAGAAGTCATCGCGAACTTGGATCAAGGTGAAAAAAATGTGAATTGTGATTTTATGAAAGACTTTAGTAGTAGGCTATTGCAACACTAGGAAACAAATGCAACTATATCAAAGCTTTTACACCTAACACTTTTAGCAACCAACTACGCTCTGTCCACCGAGATACCACGTGCCTCGAACATGAACACTAGCTCATCACATCACTGATACAACAGCGGAAAACCTCCAAAACAACTTGCATAACATCCAAACATGGCTCCGAAACAACCCCGTTCTTGACATCAAAAACCGGCAACCAAATTGCGCTAACAACCCTTCAAAACGCCCTCCGGTCAGCTGCAGAAAAACCTATGGTCACTTCCGAGTGCTGCCGAAAGAAGACAACTCATTTTTGGAGAAAAGGGGGTGCGGTAGTTCGTTGGGGGGGGGGATAATCAGTTGTCCAAGTGAACGAAAATCACAACCTGTGGCAGAAAGCCCCCTATCGTATGCAGAGCCTAGCTTCTTTTTGCACTGATGTATTCAAGATCCATGGCCGATGGTGGGGGTATGAATGGATAGATAGTGTTAATGTGCTATGTTTCAAGTTGTGTGTTCGTTTCACAATATGTCATTGTCTGCTGGGGCATGGTTGTTTTTTGGGGGGGGGGGGGGCGAAGGTTGAAAACTCTCTTTTTCGCGACTAACTCAACCTTGCACAATCCTCAGCAAAATGCACAAATCGGTAGTATTTTTTCAGCCCATGGTGCCAAGAATAGTAGTGCTTTGGACCCAAGAAACCTACTTTTGTTGCTGTCAGTGCCCAAAGCCACAACATCACGGGTTATTATTCAAATTGTTTCCCCTTTCATTTGCTACTGCATACTGCAACACTCCATTGGTTGAACTTCGGCTCTCCATGACTGCTTCTTTGCCTGCGGTCAGGCAGCTTTAAGATATGCTTGCCTAGGGGACCCCCCCCCCCACCTGTGCATCAAAAGAATTGGCATATGCTTCAATCTTGCGCATATCGAAAAGATTAGTGGGCATGAGGGAAGAACCCCACACTACGCGCGGCACCATTCAAGAACCACCTACAGCAAAAATCACATGAAAAATTCTCATACCATTCATTGTGTTGTCAAAAACATTGGCAGACAAGTAATTGCCAAACTTTAAAAAAATAGTACATATGTAATCAGCAGCCACCATTGCTTTCTGCATACAAATTGCGAACCCCGAACTAAATTGTGCCACACTTGTTCTTTTCCAACGATTTCTTGCCAATTGGGTCCACATTTGGAAGAACAAACCCACCCCCGGAACAGAAGCTCGGGTACATATCACCAACCATCCAGCACTGCAGTCCTGCAGCATGCAACCTCTGTTACAGTAAGCAATTCTGGATGAGACAAAAGCAATTTTCTGGGCTGGGACATAATTAATACCCTAGGTTTTAAGGATCCGGGCCAATCAAATAGCGGCATATTTTTCTCTGGGTCGCATTTTTTATGGGAGAGTTTTTACGCTGCTGGTACACTTGCCTGAGCATGTTGTGGTTCGTGATCCCCACCTAGGCTGGTGGCCTGTACCACTCCTCGGTGGAATGCATGCGTAGTCAAAAAGAAAATCAGGAACCGGACTTAACGTAAGGTGTTTCAGGTAAACCCACCTTGCATCCAAGAGAAAACACACCTGCACGACTTCTTGACACTGCGGATTCAAACCAGCAACCTCTACACTGTGGATGTACTGCACTATCACTATGCCACAGCAGTAACCGGCTGAAAAAGCGTGTTTCACGAACAAAAGACAACCCACTCAGCAAAACCCACATGCAGCCCAGCAGGCAGGCAAGCCGGCACAATGTAGAAGCCCAAATCAGCCGGCTTCTTCACGGGGAGCGATACAGCAGCAGCAGCAGCAGAGGAGTGGCAGGTGGTAGGAACGGGGAAAGAATCACACACCCAGGCATTGCAGGAATCGAACCCATGAATGCCGACGACAAAAATCCCCCATTTGGGAACCAGGGAGGTGGTCCCTCCGGCGAGGACAGAAATCCCCCGTTCGGGAACCGGCCCTGTGATATATCAATTCCCCATCTGGGGAAAATGATGGCTGCTCGTGGAACCCCTTCAGATGCCCCCACTGTTTGATTCCCAGATTGACGATTTTTGTCCGCAGGGATAACCTCCCTCCCCGATTCCCGAATGGGGGAAAATTGTCCTCTGGGAGAAACCCCCTTCCCGGTCCCTGAACGGGTAATTGCTATCCCTTACAATGCTGGGAAACGTACCCGGGTTGTCAAAATGACCAGGGCTGCTGTCGGCAGAACCACCACCCTGGTTCCTGGATTGGGGATTTTGTCCCCAGACGACAGAAATCCCCAATTCAGGAACCAGGGAGGGGGGTTCTCCCAAAGGACAATTTTCTCCCAATGGGGAACCGGCCTTGTATATCCATTAGTGAACTCAGTGGGTGACAGTGAAATTAGCCCTTTGTGGGCATGCCAAAAAAAAACAGCGCCAGCCCACCTTGAGTACATACTCCCTTCATCCCCAAGCACATGCCACAAAAACTGAGAACAAAATTAGCAGCTGTGATGTGGATGAATAATGAGAAAGATAATTTCAGGTGCTGTTGTTAGACAGTAATCTTGAGACAAATACATTTTGCTCGCTCTGCACAGAGATTTTGTAATATTCCTTCTGGTATTCCTGTGGCCTGAAAATTCGCAATTGCAAATTGCTACAGGTCCTTGGGAAGAGCAGTCGACCTTTGGAAAAAATAGTCACAGATTGCTTGGAATGCAATCGGCACACCTGTTCATGTTCTGGGCGGCAAACCCATCGTGGGAAATTTGTCAAACCTTTCGAAACAAACCATTTGCTGTTAAATTGCAGCTAGCTGATGTGTGTTGGGCAGAAATCTGGCTAGCTAACTGAGTGTTTATGTACACAAAGGGTGCATGTAGCAACCGTTACCTTTGAATAACATTGTTTCACTGACATCACTGTCACATTCATTTTGCATTCCCATTATCCAACGAACAAGATGCAGTGATGATATATAATTTGTGCAAAAGAGAGGGATCCCTGCAACCTCTGACCGTTGCCCAGGTGGATCATTGGATGGCAATGAGGCTCACCCAGCCTCATTCAGAATGAGGCTGAAACAGCCCCATTCTGAATGAGGCTTGAATATCCTTTTCTGGTCAGATGTTTGCAGAGTTATACGTTGGGGACACTGTTGCGGAGAAAAACGCCCCCACACCATGTGTCACATGCTTGTACCTCCTCTGACAAAGTGCAAGTTGTATCAATCATAATCCTGTTACTCGTGTCCTGGGGCTCGAATCCTTCCTTAGGAGCTCCCATGGAATCGAGGCTGTCGCCGCATTCTACTGATTCTGTGGTTCATGGGGCACCTCCCCCTCAATGATCTTGACCAAAGCACTGTGATCTAAGTCGCCATGTCCTTCTGTGATCAGTGAATCATACATGCCTTTGACTGCGCTGGTGAGGGGAAGGTCCAGCCCCAAGCTCTCACCGTATTCTAGGGCCTGAGTGAGCGATGGAGGCGCTACATAAAAGAGGGAAATAGCACCCCTGGTCACACTGCAGAAAGAAGCGCTGTGGTCAATGTTCCGAAGGGCAACTTGAAGTAATATTGGCAGCCACTGGCACGCAAGCACATATGTGGCACACGTCGGCACACATGCGCACGTACATGCGTGCAGTCACGGCGGCGAGCAAAACCGACGAGATGGAGTTCACAAGTACATGAGTGGTGCTCTGGACCTACTGCAACCAATTCATCCCTCTGCACCTTCGGTGTGACGTCACAATGACATTGTTTATGTCCTTGAGGGGCAAGCACAGACCCACACGCACACACCCACACGCGCGTGCACGCAGACAGGTGTGCACACATGTGCGCGCGCGCGTGCATGTGCGTGCGTGCACACATGCACAGGGGGGGGAAGAACACCTGCGCAAGCAGCGCGAGCGCACACACGCACGCACCTACCCGCACGCACGCACGCACGCACGCACAGACACACGCACGCACGCACACAAACACGACACGACACGGCACGACACGACACAACACACACACACGCACACACACACACACCGCACGCACACGCGCGCGCACACACACACACACCTGAAACATGTCTTTCCGTTGTGTTGTGCAACGACCTCCTGGCACAAAATTCCCTTCAACCATACGTTTGCCATGCAGCTCCAAGATCCGGGAAGAGGCGAACCCGCCACAGAGCGCCTCACGGACTACTGCCGGGTCAACACCAGCACGTTTCGCGAGGGTCAGGGCTTCTGCTACTGCCCCAATTGTGGTCCCTACAATAATCTGATTTGCCGCCTGTTGATACAATCATGAACAGAGTCACAGAGGCGACCAAGGCTCAGGGCCAAGGTAACATGCGCGGGGCTGGGCTCAGGTGCTGGAGTTTTTCATCGATTCGGGACCAACGCAGTCAGAAGATTTGCCTTGAACACACCCACGTACAACGTCTAGGTCAACGGCCGGCACCATGGGACCCCTATTGGCCCAGCTGTGGAGAAGGCAAGTCATCTGCATTGGTCAACTCCCTCCCTGGGAGTCCCTTGCTGCGGTCAAGTCATTTAGGGTGGATTTGTTATGTAGAAGCCATGTGACTCCACTCAACGTGGCTCCCCTCAACTCAACAGTACGTTGGCTAATTTGATCGAACCACCCTGTACATCCACGTGTAGCCTGATATGAACTAGAAAATGACAAAAAAGCAAAAATTCTGAGAAGAGGACGTTAGGACAGGCTCCAAAATCTTCGGAAATGGATTCCCCACCCTCAAAGTTCAGGGGCTCCCCTCACCCTGTTGACTCCTCAAATTCCACTCAGTGGACTGCTCTTGCAGGGATTTTTCTGGATGGGGGGGGGGGGGCAGCTCCCCACGAAAACGCCCATGTACTGTTTTTTTTAGAAATTGTATACCCTCTGTACTACATACCCCCTACATGTACTATGTACTGTGTACACCAGTATGGGGTTCGCAATAGCCCTAACACATTGCACAACACCCTGACACTTGATACAATGCATTCCCAAAATACCTGGAAACATGCGGGAAAGAGGAAATTGAGGGGGGGGGGGGGGATGGGGAGGCTACTGCGTAGTGCCAGTGCAATGTTCTTTTGTCTTTTGTGACCTGCCTCTTGATTAAGGTCAGTTTTGGGGAGGTATGTGTAATTATGGTGTGTGCAGGGTGTGGGATCACGTTTCACGGCCGGAGGAGCAACTGCACACAAAAACACATCCAAGATAGACCTCCCAAAAGACAACTCGTGCACCCCCACCACCTCCCACACCCTAAATGCATGCGGATGAAAAGCACACGAAGTCCTTCAGGCTTCAGCAGCACAGGGGGAGGTATTTGTCATAAAGGGTGCTGGAAGGGGGGGGGGGGGTTGTCTCATGGGTGAGAATGCAACGTGCGGCCCACTGCTTTACTGCAGCACAGTTATCTGCTCCTGGCAGAGGTCTAACATTCAGTCATCCCCTTTGTGAAATTTGGAAAGACATCTGATGTGGGAAAAGCAACTCGGGGCTGTGGAGAAAAGTATTTGCAGGGAGATCAGGACCAAAGCCCCCAATCACGCAAGGCTGAGAACGGGAATGTCTAATTCAAACCCCAGTGCGCAACCCCATAATTCTAGTTAACTGAAAACCACACAAAAAGGGTGTAAAACAGGTTTTACAAGCATTTTTTTTATCATTGTTGTGGGTGATAATATGAAGATTATTTTCAGAAATATTGATGCTTGACCCTAATGATGCTAAGAATGGCTGTGTGCCTCCCGCTCTTATTTGCCAAAATGGCTAATGCCGCTGCCAATGCCCCACGGCATGAAATCATTCAGAAGTACCACAAAAAAACCACTCACCAGTAATACAGGGATACTACTCAGAGAAAAGTACAGCTGATAGCCGTCTCTAGCAGAGACAGGTGAGGACTCGATAATCTGCCTACACAAAAAAAATATTATGCAGATTGGCACAGGCGCCAACAGACCATGGGTGCACAGCTTTAGAGAAGCACTGGTACACACAAGGAGAAAGCACACGATACCCCAGGAAGGATGCCTTGTGCCTCCTCGGCCCTCCACTCCACAGTCCTCAGCAAAGACAACCATCCACATGCCTGGCACAAACCTTCGCCACTTGTCCCGCACCAATGTCTCCAATTCTTGTCACATTCTTCCCCATTGCCTCCAGAACCGGCTTCACAGTCGCAAAAGCCTCTTCTGTAGCCCCGGCCATGATGCTGAGCGTGCCCTGTTCCGCGCCAACTTGCCCTCCAGACACAGGGGCATCCACATATTCGGCCCCTTGTGCCTGCACTTCACGTGCAAGCTCCTTGGTACTGGCTACGCGAGTGGTGCCCATGTCCATCACAATGGCCCCCTAAAACACCAACACAATCCGTTGCACGGTGCGGCAAATGAGAGGCAAGGGAATGCACATCCCTGCGGCCTTTGTCGAGGGCGATGGTGTCAAGAGATCAGTGCGCACCCCCTCCCCCCCGCCCAGGCCCCAAGGGGCTACAGACCTAGCGCCTTGCAATGTTCCACACCCGGAACTGGCAGTCTGAAAGAGCTGCAAGGCGAACCAATTCGGGGAGCAAAAAATTACGAGCCTGTCACGTCTGCGACAACAAACTGCATTCCGCGTCAAGAACTTTGCATGCGCTGCATCGTGTGCAAAGCGCCGGTTTTGGCTCACACGGCGCTTTGCCACAAATGATGTAGACGGGCTACAATGATCAACACTCGACCGTTTGTCCCACATCGCATTGGCACCATTTTCATGGACAAATACCCCAAATGGCTATTGAATGGTGTCGTTTTCTTCTTATTTTAGGCTTTGGTGTTTTTAGGGTAACGGAGGACTATTCCCAGCATGGGGCACCCACAGAGCGCCGGCAGTGCATATGTGTAGCCCCACAAGGTCAGAAAAGGCAACAAAACGTTGCCGAAATCACATTTTTGGGGGCGTTTTTCTGCATCCTTTTTGCACATCAACCCGTAGCCCGTGTTATCTTCCAATTTTTGTACGCTGAACAAACTTTCCAGCGCTGTTGGCGCCCCCTGCAGACCCTGGGCAAACACACTTTAGAACAGGAGAGGGGCATTGACCCTCCTCCTTGGAAATGGCACCTGCAGGCACCCCGCCCTCCCTTGTCTAAGCCACGCAAAAGTACCGGATGAATACAGTCTCTACGCCTACTGTAGCTTGGACAATACTGCACCACATACAACAAGAAAGGGGACCATAATGCACAAACATCCCCCAAACCAAACCAAAGCTGTGTGGGTTCAAATGGGCAAACGCTCACAAAACACCTGTCAATGACCGTATGTGGCTGGCAAATTCGTCACCAAACCCATGTCTTATGTGGCTGCGCTACACTTGGTACCGAATTAAATGAGGTCCCAAATTAATACGGTCCCTACGCCCACTGTAGCTTGGACAAGACCGTTGCTTCTTCAGGGGGGGGGGGGGGGTAGGGTTGATTGACCCTGGCTCTTGCCCACATCCGAAATGGGCATGTGCACCACAACCAGAGGACATAAAGCTGGACTGCTGTTGCTCCCTTACTGAGTGCAGGTGCAGACCCAGTGTTTTCACATGCCTTTTCCACTTGAGTTCAATGGAGCACACAGCTGCTGATCTATGTGGCTCTGTTTTTCTTGTGGCTGCCCTGCCCTGGCAGACCTGCACTGAAGGCGTTCACTGTAAGGAGACATATCTGTCCATATGAGAGATGTAAAGGAGAAAGACGGACAAAAATCAAAACCAATGCCCCCCATTCTGCCTAAACCAAGAGTGTATTGTTGCCACACTGCCAAACAGCGTAACAACCCAATTCTTTTTATCGCTGGTCCCCACAGATGTCAAGGGTTCCCCAAGGTTCACCAACGCACCATGACGCTAATCTCACTTTCCCCAGGTGCATGAAAGGCACATTGCAGTCTTAGGGGCATTTCCGCACTGTGGCCGTGAGCATAGCGCCCATTATCACGGTGCCTGTGCTGTAACAAATCCCATAACCACCAGTACACTGACCCATCCTGCCGTTACATACTACCTACCTCCTACTCAAGCACGCGGTCGACTGCCCAGGGAACCACTGAAGAAGGCGCCAAAAGTGGTCCACCAGTGACCATGGACTGAGGATCTGGGCCCAATGCTACGGACCCGCCCCGATGATGTGGTACATCATCCACGTGCCCATACTTGTCTACGTACACCACGTACCACAGACAGACCAGAACTGCGTTTGGCAATTGCATGACGTGTATCCTTCTGAAGGCACAAGCCTGGCCACTGAGGTCTGCTGTTGCCGCGCTGCATCCTGGGGGACTGCGTGCATGTTGGGCTGTGCCACACTCCCGCCCCGTTGATCCATGTGGGATGCCTGAGGAGGCCGCCTGTGGGCCTTAACATCAGCCAGCGAATCCAAATCCAAATCCAAATCCCAGGAGAGGTCCCCTCAAGATGGCACCTTCTGCAATCCGGCGCGTACCCCATTCGTCCCCATCACGACCTTCTCCACAATGGCCGTGTCTGGGAGCATCAGGATCACGAGTGGGCAGGCCTGGGCCACAGCCTCAGGGGAAGGTGCACTTGACATTCCACTTTTCGTGAGGTCCGCCACCTGCCAAAGAACCAAACAGTGTGACCACGGCAGTCATCCGGTTTGGTGTGGCATCGGATGCACTGAACCCTCTGCCCTTGACAAGGGATCGAATACATGTCCATAAGGCGTTGAGGGGATGAACCTGAAGACTGGTTTTCAGGGGTTTGGATGGGGCTGGGGAGGGGAAAGTGCGGCAGAGAGAGAAGCAGACCCAAAGACAAACTGTGTCCGCCATCACTCTGTGCCAACAAGCCCCAGGCCCTTTCTGGGTTACAGATTCCTGCGGTCAGCTCCACCCCCTCCCTGACCGAGTCAGCTGCCTGCAACAGCAAGTCCATACCCCAATGAACAAAATATCATCACCCCTTCCCTGATCGTTGCCAAGACCACCAATGTCCGTGTACCACTCAGTCTCCGAGAGCCTGCACTCCAAGCCAAATAGACGGAGTTGGGAACAGAGGGACGGAGGGAGGGAGGGAGGGAGGCCACCCACCCTAGCGATGGAGTGAGGGAGTGAGGGAGGGAGCGATGGAGGGACTTGGAGTTGAAGTTGGGTACATGTGCTGTTTATGGCGCGCTCACCACCTGCCCAAGGACCGTCAATATGGCTGTCATGGCTGCTACACACGACCATATGCTACGTTGACGCACTCTGCCACCCCTGCAGACGACCAAAAGGACCCTTCCCACAGTGTCTCATTCGGCCATCCCGCACCGCACCCTTGTTACGGCACCTACTGCTGGGGCTGCCACACTGCATCCCTCTGGCACTGTTTCCTCATCTTGCGGGTCACTGTACCCTGCGCACAACGTCCTGCACATCTGTGCGGACCCGGCACTCCCTTCTGGTTCCAATCCCTTGTGGGAGTACTGCACCCCTCTCGTGGAACTATTGCTCTTGTCCCTGGTTGCCACCAGATGTGTGTTGGTGCTGCACCTCCCTTGCAGCCTTCCATTTCACAGTGTTTCACACCCTGTCTAACTGCTACGAAGTCTGCCACAGGAACGAGGGAGGGAGAGAGGGAGGGAAGGCAGGCTGAAAAGCCAACCACTGAAAAAACCTCATGCCAGGGCCAACAGAAAAATAAACGTACCATATCTTCTCGCTACTGTACCCCTGCTGCCCCCCCCCCCCCCCCCCGGCACTTGCCCTGCTCACCCATCGTCGTTGCCCTGCCTGTCCTGCGCTCTGTGCACAACTCAGTACTGATGAGTAGCTTTGTCAGGGGCGCCATCATACTCCCCATGGGTATCCTGTAGGGCTTGACATCGGCCTCCAAATCCAGACCCGAATCCAAATCCCCCTGTCTCCCCCTCTCCTAGAGGCCACCCACAGTTGTACATGATAAAGGGGACCAGCACAGGTGCCCATCGCCACCCCCCAGGCCGCGTGTTCCCACTGAGAATAGGGCTCTCAACCATGCCCTAACTGTGGTCGGGGAAAAAGTGGAGGGGCTGTGCAAAAAAAAGAACAGGAAAACCAACCCTGCTCTGGCCAGGCATACCACTTCTGCATTTGTATCAAAGCCAATCACATTAGCTCCGGCCTTCAGCAGGTTCATGACCATTGGGCGGCCCATGATGCCAAGCCCTATAAAACCCAAGGTCCGGCCTGTGAGGCTTTGGCCTTCTGCCATTCAGATCTGATTCAAAAACGCACTGTGACAAATCATCTCGAGAGCCATCTGCCTGCTAGTGCTCAATAGAGTGTTTATCCTGCACGTGCCCTCAACCCCTGATGCGTTTCATTTGCCCTGATATGCCAAGGTGCCTAACCAAACCCTGATGACACAAATGAGCAAAAATTTGGTCAATCCTTGTTCTATGCCACTCATGCACGGCTTTTTTTCTGGAAAGACACCTTCAAAATCAAAGGTGCCCCCTCGTATGTGATGGCCTGTACTTGGTGTGCACTATGCACAAGGATGCCCCACAGTAAACCAGATAGCGGGGCACCATAAAATGATACAAACGCAGGGGTTCGCACGCACCACGCCTGTTTGACAGCAGGGCACCCTTTCTGGGCGAAACCTAAATGGCCAAAAATGAAAAACGAAGGTGAACTACCATCATCTACTCAATGTTTAGACAAAAAAGGGCTGTCCGAGGCAACCAAAACCCTGCTTCAGGCGTATTACCCTCCATTGCCAAAGTCGGAAGATTTATGGCCTGTTTAAAGGGCAACAAAACATACGTTGCAAAAAATGAAGATTAAAGTTGACCTACCACACATGTTTTTCAGACCAACCATAAGAAGGCACTGATAACAAAATACCAAAAGGGGGCAGTTTTTTCAGCAACTGTTTCAGCCAAACACTGTCTCTGTTTGTAAACCCACAATGGAGAAAGCTGAGTATACTCAGTGAAACCTGCAAAGTGAAAATTTTGCAAAATAGTGAGATGCTTTTTTGTGGCGCTGGCTTCATACAAACTTTCTTGCCGGCGGCGCAATAGCCAACCTACCACCTCCTGCTAATCCTCATCAGAAATATCAATTTTAACGGACTTCGCAGCTTGGCGCTTCTCCCATTGACGCTCCAGAGCCAGTGCACTAGTCTTGGATGGCCGTTTAGGAGGGGGCCTTTGAGCTTGGAAGCAGAAAAAAACAGTGCCCATGAAAACACATATGTCGAAACTTTGCACGGTGTGCGGACGGTGCATGCAACTCCCTCCCTAGAGAAGCCCCCCAAGTAGACCAGAGTGGACCGCAAACCTTCCCTACCCGTTCCCTAAGGCAATACAGCTCAAATCAACATCAATCTGTATCACTCATGTATTGCTCAACAAATAATTTGATCCCCACAAGTGTGGGGATCAATACATTCATGGAATGCTCCTGGCACTCACCACAAGCTGTGATGGTGGAGCGCTGCTGACAACACAAGGCACACGCATCTGCCTCATCCTCTCCCTCATCTTGTGTGGCAGCCAAGGTGCCTTTATCAGTCCAAACATGAGGCACGACATGCTTGCACGGTCCATAAGGAGGGTGACGGACCTGCCTCCGAATGCAAAATTGCGTGAAATGCAACAAAACACCCACAGACTGGTGCAAATCATTAGGGCCACCACACTAGACGTTCCCAACAGAACCCCAATGCCATAAATGAGCAAACAGTTGCTCGATGTGTGCTCTGTACCACCCATGAACATCACATCCCAAATTGAAATATTGACAAAGGAAATGGGCCAGTCCATATCCGCAACTTGAATGGGGCTGGTTCATATCCCCAACTAGAAAGGGGCAACTCCATGAGGCACACCATCCCACCCACCCAACCACTCACCAATCCATATGTAACCACTAGAATCTAGGGCAGGCCAAAAGAGGGGTAGAATCCACCCCACAAACAGGGTAGAAATCAGATGTGGCGAAAGAAGATGCCCGGCGCACGCCCGGTGCACCCGTGGCAAGCTGTTACTCACTCAAAAGGTGCATCGGTACATCAGACGTGCCTGACAGAGGAGACCATGACATGCATCCAGGACAGGTGGGTTGGCAAGGCTGCTGAGTTGGTGGATGGTGGATTCCGTCTCTACATTGTTGAGGATTGGCAGGCCATGTTTCTATGGCTAAGTGTTTGCACTGTGTGCGCACTGCGTGGGCACTGCGTGCATACTGCGCACACAGAGGCTAGGATACTCACCCAAGAATACCTGTCACCTGTTTACTAGCACGGCGAAGCAGCAAAGCCCACATCAGAACAACAAAACTGCCTTCAGCTTGGTAATCAAGTGTCGTTATGAACAAGCAAATCAGCCTTATAAAGTACAACTATGCAAGGGCATGCAAGATGCACACATGTTCAAATTCGAGCATTGTGTTAAGTTACTTACGTTCATGCTCACAAGTACACAAAGTTAGCGTTTGCGCACGATAAAGACTTGGGTTTTCGACACCCTTAAGTGGCCCAAAACACCCTTGTTAGCCGCTTCCCCAAAGGAAGCGATATGCCCATGTGAAAGGGGTATGAAAGGAAGGCAAAGGGGGGAGATGTAGAGTTCCCAACGAACTTGTGGTCCTTGGTAACCATGAGTTCGGTCACTTGACGGAAAAGCTTGCGGGGGAGGAAATTAGGGGGAAATGGTTGACAATTCGAATATGCCACATCCTAAATGCTTGGGAAGCCACAAAAACTCTGGTACGGAACCAAAAACTTGTGAAAGGGGGCCAAAACTAGGGTTCGAGTATTTGCCGACATCCAAAACTTCGCACTGCGTGCGCACTGCGTGCATGGCATTCCCTATGCATTTTTCTCACAACTGCACCGTGCACAAAGGGTGCAACAGTGCACGCCATTAGTGTGGTGCAGTGCAGTGTATGCAATGCAGGGTATGACGTCGAAGTTCCTGATTCACGCTCTTTTGTGGGAGACCGCTTGTGGGAGACCGGTGCCAGTGGGCACCGGCAATGGTGTTGGCTCTGGCTCTTGCCTTGGTACATTGGGGCAGGGCACAAGAACAAGACCTCTAGCGCTGGCCCAGGCACGGGCTCGGAAACCCAGGGTCAGAGCCACTGTCAGCACCAGAGCATGTGGGCTCATGGGTGTGTGGCACAGAGGTCTTGGGTTTTTCTGGCTCACCCCAAACCTCATCTCAGTATCCGTAAATTTCATTTAACCATCATATGCACAATGCACATTGCGACACACACCTTAATCTTGTTCTACTTACTCATGTTATAAGGCGCTTGCGCCACAAATTCAGCGGGTCTGCAATCGTGCTGAATGGGAAAACTGCACAGGGGGAGGGCACATCACGCGCAGCACTACCGAGACACCTGTGCACAGTGCACCCCAAGCCGTACCCATTGCTTCATCGACAGAGCCATCAGAGCCATCAGTGGACACATGCACACAATATTAATAGCTGGGACACAGCCAAACGTCTCTCTCTCTCTCTCTCTCTCTCTCTCTCTCTCCCCCCTCCTTGCATCCGTATGTCAACACCGCATAGAAAAATATCTGTCACACACTACGTTCACCGGCCAAGTGCCCAAAGACCGATGCACCACATACAACACACACAACACTTATGGTCACGGCTCGCCAAATTGAGTTATAGATTGTTTCCCTATCCCCCCCCCCCCTTGCGTATGCACGGCCTTGTCTAAGCACGGGGTGGGCGTTGAACCGCCGTTGTGAGGAAATTTTGGGACCACTGTTTTTGTGGTCTAGAAGGGAGGATTGGGTGTTTGTAGAGCGTTTGTACAGGGAAAGAGGGGCTCAGTCATGTTTGTGATAGTGCATTGTGTTCATAACAACATTGTACCACACATTGCAACCCCATATTGTTTGTTCTGATGTGATTTTTAGCCATGGCTAACAATGTTATTCCCGGCATGGCCGGCATATACGTTCGGAGCACTGGGGAACATGTGTCTGCCAATATTTTTGGTCCCTCTCGCCATGGGGACAACTACATCCCTTTGAAGTACATGCGGAACGGGAAGGAGATTGAGCACAATGCCGCTTTTGATAAAGTGCTCTTCCCCATTCGCAGCCCCTCGCCATCCCCATCTAAGGGCTTCCCCACACATTTGCTGCCACATGTGTCGCGCGCATGCACGGCCTCGTCTAAGCACGGGGTGGGCGTTGAACCGCACGGGGGGGGGGGGGGGGGACTTGCTATTTCTATCTGTTCAGCGAGAGCCACATGTATTTCAGTCTCTCAGCCTGGAACTCTTCCCAGGCCACCATGATTCATCCGCAGGTGGGTACTCCCGGAGCAGTGACACAGCCTCCAGGATTTCCTGGGCAGCTAGCTCTGACGATTTTGCCACAGACAGTTTGAAAATTGACGTCAGTGACATATGTGCTTTGACGCAGGCAAGGACAATACCATCATGTGATTTCTGGTTTTTTTTTGAAAATCCCATTAAATTTCGAGCAGTTTTGACTACACATTAGTGGGTGGCATTTCGAAAATTCACTGGTACACAGAAAACTGGTGAAGGGCAGAGGCACAAGATGGGCACATAATTACACGGCACATTGCAGAAACAAAACACAAAGAAAGCTTGGCATCTCAGCGCTATATAAAGCGAGTTGACTCGGTCACAGTTGAGGTACCACAGGAATGCTTGTCTGAAAAATTGCGTCCAGGTGTCTTAGTAGACGCCCCACTGCCTGGGAACGAACGAAGTGACCTCCGATATCTCAGATAAAGATAGAGTGTTGCTCTGCATGTTAGGAAAAAGGTAAGGGGTGATGGCCAGCCAAACGTGCACTTTGAATGGTTGGCAACAGTGACGGCCAAGTAGGATTGAGGGTGGTGCAAAGCAGGAGCAAGGCTCAGACAAGGTGGCAGTAAGGCCGGTTGACACTGCTGCATGTACAGCGTTCTGACCCTTGTTTGTACTATATGCGCTATGCTCTGATCCGGGTATCGCTCGAGAGCTCACTTTGAATTTGGTGTGCCGGAAAACAAAAAAAAGGCCTCCTATGCGAGGGAGCACACTTGCACTGTGTTGCTGAATTCCTATGCCATCTGCACCGACCCCTGACCCAGGACCATCTCGAGAGGTTTCTCGGATGTAAGGTTCCCCAGATAAAAAAAACAAACAATCTTGTTGTTGTGAGCACAGTGACCGTCACACTTGTGGGGTTCAAGCTGTGTATGAAGCAGAGCAGGTAAACTAATTGGAACTTTTTGTTCTTTCTGGAAGTGTCTGTGCATGCCTACGTCACCATTTTCGGGTCAGGTCAGGGGAGTCTGTCTGGGCTGAATATCTGGGACACCTGTCCAAAAGATACACAGGGCAAACGATTCCTGAAGGGCTGGAGACACGCACAAGCGCAATCAGAAACCACCGTTAAGGGGGGCCCCAACGGCTCTGCTCTTTGGTTCCTTACGATAGGTCTTGAGGACATGTGAACCCCCCCGGACAGTGCACACGCAGCGCCTGCTGCACCTCCTCTTCAGCCTTCTGCTCCTCTGGTTTATGAACTTGCCGTCAATAGCACCTGTTGGTCACCAGCCATCAGCGTGGCGACCCACCTGCCATCAGTGGGCTCCCAAGCAGATCACCGGCCGGGCTCCTGCGTTCAGAAGCCAACGCCGTGGTTCTGCCATATATAATTTGATTTCGTGCCAGGGATATGGACTTCCACTTCTCTCCTAAGAGGCTGAGGGAGGCCAGGAAGCTGTAGGCTACCAAGAGTGACCTGGCTGCTTTTAACGTGTGACCCCAAGTGTCGTGAGACCACAACCTCTGCGACCCCGTAGAACAAGTTGAGCACTGAAGCACCACCATGTACACCATACCATCCGTGTACAAAATGTGGGCATCCATGTGTACCTGTGTACATCTCTGTAGACTTGTGTGCAATTGTCCACATCTGTCACATCTATGTACACCCGTCTCTGTTGTGGACTGCTGTGCAGTGCTACGCCCCCCTGCGCGTATATCTGTGTACCGCACACTGACAAAGGCGTTTGCACATTGCCACTTCTTTCTGCCGTAGCAAGAGCGAGAGGGGGGGGGGGAGGGTTCCACTGAGAGCACAAACAGTGTTGGTATCGGAGGGATCCGGTTGCGGGGCAGTCTGATTTTTTGAACAGCGAGCCTAGCCTTTCTAGTGGAAAAGGCTACATATTTGCCCCCCCCCCCCCCCGGCAACGGCACGCACCTCCAAGGGGAAATGGTTCCCAGCCCTCGGCTGCGCTGGTCCACAAGCCGGTGAGTGTGTGCACAACGGCTGAATTCTCCTCGGAACGGGCTCTGGCGGCACGGGCGTGCAGGAGGGAGCTGAGCTGGGAGGTCTTGCCCCCCCCCCCCCCCATTCTTGGTAGCATCCCTCCTCCCCTTCCCCCAGGTATGCAGACAACAGGCCGGAAAGCAGATACATCGTAAGCTCTTGGTCTGACATTCCGTTTTGCCAGTCCGTTTTTCATACACCAATCTGCATCATCCCTCACTTTGCTTGCCTTTGCGTGGTTGCAATCCAGTAGCTCTTGGCAGGTGAAGGTTAGTCCTCCACTGAGATATCTGGAAAAGTGCGCAGCGAGCCACAGAGAGCCTGTGTGGCAGACATTCCTGAAGTACGTACCCCATCAACACCACATTTATGGCGGCAGATGCATGTTGCATGCGCACAGACATATTTGGAATCATTAAATGTAGCCGATTTCTTCTGACAAGTTGGTAGTACCTTCCAACCTCTGTGCCAGAGAACACCAAGAGAAAGAGGATGCCCTGCCATCTAGCATGGCTGACCGTGTTTTGTTGTTGTTGCTGTGATGAAGCAATTTCGCTCGTGCAGCTCAGAGACATGTCTCACACTACCACCGGATCTCTCATTTTCTCACGTACTGTCTCGCTGCCTTTGCAGTGAGGCAGAGGCCCACTGCATGTGTGGCATCCCACATGTGCAAGGCAAATTGCCCCGGACTGAACCCATTGACCGGCTCTGTTCACTACTTGCTTGATCTATCCTCTCAAAGGGCAGATCTCCACCCCCCCCCAAACCCTACAATATCCGATTTCTTGCGAGCACCACGCAAGACGGCTCTGTTTGTGGAAGTTATTGCCGTATGTACTTGGACACTCACAATAATCAGATTCAGTACCCCCTGCCCCCCTTGGACAGTAACCACCTGCGCGCGACGGTATCCTCGCACCCCCGAGGGAACATACCCCAAGTGACGATTCCTTCGCCCCCCCCAATTACTGTTCAAGGGACGCATGACACGAAACAAGACATGCGACACGAGGGTATAGTTTTCTGGCGCGAGTATGACTTTGAAGAGCTGCATATGCTCAACAAGGGCCACTGGAATGGGCTCTCCAGCTGCAGGCTTGGATGCCACCTGGGCAGCAGGTTTGGGGGGCTAATGCACATAGAAAAATCAACGTGGTGCAACATAGAAAAATAAATGTGGTGCAAACTTCTGCACACCGATGGGTGCATTGACAATCTGCACCATCCATAGCATAGAAATGCCATCCGGATTTCCGGTTGCGCGTGCCCCTCTAACCACCATATTCAGCACACAAGGCACCATGAGCATTACCTTTTTGACTTCCTTATGGACCCTCCCATTCCATACACCCTTCCAAATAATTGGGCGGACTTCACAACCCTAACCCTAACTAAGTGTTCTGCATGATGCAGAGTACAGTGGAGTGCCTTGAATGCAACAAATCTGAAGTACACAACAATGCACCAATAATACTACCTTGTCTAACCAGCAAACATGCAGGAGAAGCTCGATATCCAACCTTCAAAGAAAATTTGGAAATCGGAAAGTGACGGTTTCCTTGCCCCCCCACCAACGTCTCCAAACAAATCAATAGCGAGAGGGGGAGTATCTGCACCGCGCACGCGCCGCACGCTACTTTCACAGCGTGTTTTCCGGGGGTGGCCCACGCTTTTCCCTCTCTTGAAACTGCCCATACAGAGAGCAAATCCCTTGGTGGCAAACACGGTTGCTTGGTCGGGATAGGTGGCCAAATCTCCGCGCCGCGTCAGGTGCTCCCCAGAGTGACTGCCCAACAACAACCACTTGTTGGGCTCCACAACACATCCGATAACACATCCCCAACGAGTGAATGGGGAGTTCATCTGCCATGAGAGATGCAAGGACATGGCGGTTAGGAGGCAGGTCACACACACACACACACAGAGAGAGAGAGAGAGAGAGAGAGAGAGAGAGACAGCGCGAGCACAGTAGGCATTGCACCCAGATGAGCCAGGCCTGGCGAAGAGCATTGCGTCCTCCCTCAGACCATTCAGAGGCATTTGGCACTGCATCAGCGATCTTCAGGCCGCATAGATAAACCAAGCCAACCAATTCCAAATCGCCGGAAAAAAGCACTGACACCTCTCAAGAACGGAATGGCAGACCCCGCAGTGCAAGCACGGGCAGAGCCAACACCTGCGGCCACAGCGGAAAGGGCAGTGTCATCAAGTCATTGCAAGGTGATGGCCCCAAGGGGGGGGGAGGTTCATGCGGGGCCCTGCCCGGCCCTGGCGAACCAACCCATACACCCCCCACACCCCTGGTCCAAGATATGGCCAGTACCGCACTGACGCACACGCCCTGAGTGTATCATCAAAACACTTTGGCACGACTGTCTGCACCACTGGTGGTTGATCACCGAGTATTTGGTAAAACTTAGTACCGGATGAGGTAACACTTAGTAAAATTTGGTAAAACTTAGTAAGAAAAATTTGTAAATTTTTTTTAAAACAAACATCTTTACTAAGTTTTACCTCAGTCCACTAAGTTCCCCCCCAACCGCTGGCGTTTTAAACAAGGTAGTCAACACTTCAATGGTAGGTGGTACTTTTGTTTTAGGGCACAAGGCCACCCAATCGATTCTCGGCCACTTGTGTTAGTGGCGCCCCACCCAGGCCAAACCATCATGCACACCAATTAGTTGGCACTCGGCCAACATAACAAAATATAAATGGGTACAAGTAGTTACAAAAGACACGCTTGAAAATCAACTCGGCCTTGGTATCTGCATGGCGCGGTTTGCCTCGCACTGTGGGATTATTGGTGAACATCCCAAACAGAGCCGTTTTCAACTCCCCTTGCAGCTCGGTGCAAAATGCTTGGTCATTTCTCAGTTGACCATCAGCATTTTGGGGATATTGAGGAGGCACTGCATACCACTTGCGACAGATCCACACACCACGACGGGTGTTAACGGCAGAAGCAGCAACAACAATAGGCACACCAGGACGGGTGTCAACAGCAGCAGCAGCAGCAACAACAGCAGAAGCAACAGCAGAAGCAACAGCAACAGCAGCAAGGTTGGCCGTCCAGAATTGGCGCAACCCAACACAAATCTCCGATTGACACAAGATGGACGCATGCAAGGCACAATGAAGAACCTTACATTTGTGGCACGCCATGTGAGGTGTGCCATCACAAGAAAAGCATGTGTCAACGGGGTCCACAGATTTGGGTTCAGGGTACATCCGAGCCACCTCCCAATGTACCGCTGGGTTCCTTGGGGCAAGGTGGCTACATAACCCCTGCCGCCTGGGGGGTCCCCACCGCTTCAGAGCGGGGGGCAGAATCAGAGGTGGCCCACAAATGGGCAAGGTGGCTACATAACCCCTGCCGCCTGGGGGGTCCCCACATCTTCAGAGCGGGGGGCAGAATCAGAGGTGGCCCACAAATGGGCAAGGTGGCTACATAACCCCTGCTGCCTGGGGGTCACCACCGTTTCAGAGCGGGGGGCAGAATTAGAGGCGGCCCACAAGTGGGCAAGGTGGCTACATAACCCCTGCCGCCTGGGGGGTCCCCACATCTTCAGAGCGGGGGGCAGAATCAGAAGTGGCCCACAAATGGGCAAGGTGGCTACATAACCCCTGCCGCCTGGGGGTCCCCACCGCTTCAGAGCGGGGGGCAGAATCAGAAGTGGCCCACAAGTGGGCAAGGTGGCTGGCTACATAACCCCTGCCGCCTGGGGGGTCCCCACATCTTCAGAGCGGGGGGCAGAATCAGAGGTGGCCCACAAATGGGCAAGGTGGCTACATAACCCCTGCCGCCTGGGGGGTCCCCACCGCTTCAGAGCGGGGGGCAGAATCAGAGGTGGCCCACAAATGGGCAAGGTGGCTACATAACCCCTGCCGCCTGGGGGTCCCCACCGCTTCAGAGCGGGGGGCAGAATCAGAAGTGGCCCACAAGTGGGCAAGGTGGCTACATAACCCCTGCCGCCTAGGGGGTCCCCACTGCTTCAGAGCTGGGGGCAGAATCAGAGGTGGCAGCAGTCAGAAGTGGAAAATTCTTTTTTTGGGGGGGCCACTCAACAAAGCGTGGATTTCAGAGTGGGGGGACAACATCAGAAATAGCCCACAAGTGGGCCCAGTGGCAGTCAGAAGTGGGAAAACTTATTTTTTGGGTAGGTAATTTACTTAGTAAAATTTTTTTTTCTACTAAGTAAATTACTTAGTAAAAAAATTTTTTTTTCTACTAAGTAAATTACTTAGTAGAAAACCCAGCCCCAGAGGAAAAACTTAGTAAATAGATATTTTTTTACTAAGTTTTGAAACCTAGTCAAAAAAATTTCTTCAAAAAAATTTTTTACTAAGTTTTACCACGGACCCTTGATCACCATTGACCCCCAAAAAGAGTGAAAAACGGGTGGAGGACGGTCAGCCAAATTGTAATGGAACTGGTGTGACTCAGCAAACAATCGAAATGCACACAAATCGAGCATCTTGCCCCACACATGCAATTTGGGACCCAATTAAAGTAGGCCCCAAATCAATATGGTACCCCCCCCCCCCCCAACCACGTGTCCAAGTTACGGAAATGCAGCCCCTACGCGAATTGTGGCTCAGACAAGGCCGCAGCTTGCACACAGCACATGGATTTCGGAACTGATGCACTGGTGCAAGCAAAGGGTCAGAATAATGCCCAGGGCCCCTCAAATGATCATTTCTGGGCACCATTGGGCAAACAAGAACAACTCCCTCACCCCAGGAACGTGACATTTTAACCCCAACCCCTTGTCTTATGTGGTTGGCAGCTACATTGGTACCGAATTAAAATGGGTCCCATATTAAGACGGGCTGTGGCTTGGACGAGACCGTAGCTTGGCCATAAATCAGCAACGGTCGCTACCCTCCAGAACCACTCTGACATCTCAAACAGTACTTCGAGACTGTAGCTGAGGGGGGTCAGACAGGCTGCGTGTCAGACAATGCGGAGGGGGTCGCATCAGTTTTCTGCAGGCGAAAAATGACAGTGGATCGGAGGGGGATCTATATATCTATCTATCAATATACACCAACATTTTTGCAGCGTGTGACACACCCATGCAACTCCCTCACCCTTTGGGAACGATGTCGTGCCCAAGTGGCGGCCTGATCGGTGGCGCAGGACGGGGGGGGGGGGGGGCAATGGGTAAGAACAAAGGTGACAACTCATGGAGCACTTTCGCACAGGTTTTGAGGTTAAGGCAAAAAAAACGGAACAGATACCAAGGCAAGAAAGTCAGGTGACGTACACATGCCCCGCGACCTGCATCCAATGGGTCGATCACTACACACACCCTGTCCTGCTGTACCTTTGGAAGCACCAACCAGCACACGTACTCAGCCTTTACGGCATCCCCCCAAGCCCCCCCCTCCCCCCCCCCGCGCCCCTCCTGTCTCTTGGCCATTAAGCGACGATGGTCGGCACGCTCCAGAATCGCTCTGTGCAAATGATGGCAACCGTTGCAGCGAGGGCATCGGAGGTTACCCCACGTCTCAAAGGCCCATAACGCGGCGAACCTGCACTCACAAACTGTTTGCGAGACTCAAGGCAGCTAAGCCACCCCACAGACGGTGCAAAAAGCGCCGCGCGGCGCCCCCGAGCCGACGTCCGCTGGTAATCATCCCTCTTCCATCCCTTGCCCTTCCGTCTCCCTGTGTTGCTGATGTCTGTACTGTGCGCTGCACTCTCTAACTGCGGGCCACTCTTACACATTTCAGTGCAAATGGTAATTCTGCGTCTTTCACACGGGCCATGGCTGGTCCTGGGCCACGCCCCCTGGCCTCACACCATCACCGCCGCGCCGATCCCCTTGGATGGTACCCATACAGCCACGTCGTATGCCAACGATCGGCACACCAATAAGGAAAAGGCGAAGGCAAGATACATCTCGTGTAAAAGCATATTTGCCATCGATAGCCTGTGCAAAACAGACTACAATCCACAGAGTGCACCCCTTCGAGTTACTACGACACGTGTGTCGTATGATGACAAACCACCAAAGCCCCCCAATTCTCACCAATTCCCTTGCTTCGCCCCATTTTCAACATTTTTTCCGGTGAAATACCATTGTCCCTTCCCCCTTTCCGCCCATTTTTCCCTCCAGCCATGATGTGCCGGGAGACATGCCCGATCTGGGCACGTCCCGGCCCTGCCCCTTATGCGCTCATCTGCCCTCAATGGACCCGTAAGTCCCCTGGGGCCCCATGGTGCGGCACAGCGACCCGAAGCGGGGGTGGGACCCGGACCCGGACGCGAAGGACAGGCACAGGTCGTACTCGGCGTCCTCCTCGAGGTCCGGGGAGAACCGGCTGGCCAACAGGCGGACCCGCGCGGTGAGCACCGACGCGATGGAGCACCCGACGAACAGCCCGCAGGAGCCCAGCAGCCCCAGGAGCAGCGCCAGCATCCCCAGGAACGTGACGGTGGTGGGCTCCATCGACGGGTCCTGCACCCGCACGTAGTTGTGCTCCGTGAGGTACGCCCCCACAGCGAACAGGGAGCTCATGAGCAGGAGGCTGATGGGGAGGCCGTAGGCCACCCCGCACGCCTGCACCAGCACGACGTCCAGCAGCAGCTGCACGATGCACCGCTCCAGCCCGTCCGACTGCGAAGAGGCCGCGAGCGCGCGCTTCAACTGCAGGGCGCTCTCCGCCCCGAACAGCGCCTGCGCGCGGTCGAGCAGGGCGCTGCGCTTCTGCGACGGGGCGGCGGCGGGGATCGCCGCGAGCTGCTCCACCTGCGCCGCCCAGTCCGCGAGCTGCTGCGTCTTGGCGGTGCGGCCGGGGCCGGAGTCCGGCAGCACCACCGCCATCTCCTCGTGGCTTGCGGTGGACCGGGTCTTCGCGGCACCGGTCGCGAAAGGCCCCACGACTTCGTCCAGATTGTCGTAGACCGCGTGGTACAACTGGTCGGCCTCAAAGCGCGTGCGGCCCCGCAGCGCTTTGGCATCCAGCAGCACCCGCATGTGCGCCACGAAGGCGTCGCGGCGCGGCGCGCGGCCATCACCCCACGCCGCCTTCACGAACTCCGCCCCGTCGCGCACCAGGGCAGCGGCCAGCGCCGGGTCAGCGACCTGCTCCGCAAACTGCCGTATCCATGTGGGAGCGCAGCCTGAGACGCATATGGAACCCCAGCTCGGACGCACAGCACCCTCTCTCACCCAGATGCAGCCCTCTCCCACACCCCAAACCGCAAACTTTGTCACCCACAATCAGGGCTACAAACCAAAATGCCTGATGTGCTGATTAGGTGTACTCTGCAGCTGGATTGAATATGTCTCCTTTTGTGGTTTTACCAGACAAAACAAACAGAAATGCCGTGTCCACGGCCCTTACTGCAGCTGTCTCATATAAAGCCCACAGTGCAGCTCTCTCTCTGGCTCTCACAGCCTGCACTTGAACCCTCTCAGACACGGCCCGTACTGCATCCACAGCCCCGAATGCAGCTCTCACGCACACAGCCCATACTGCAAACCTCACACAGGAAGCCCACTATGCAGCTATCTCCAGGGCTATGGGTGAGGTGCTGTATGGGCCCTAGATAAGAGGGGCTGCAGTGTGAGCTATGGGCTGTTGATGGGAGGGCTGCAGTGCGGGCTGTGTGCGAGAGGGCCGCAGTATAGACTGTGGATGAGATAGCATTATGAATTCTGGTTGTGATTGCTTTAGTGTGGGCAGTAATTCTTGGGGGTTGTAGTATGGGGAGGTAGCAGGGCTGCAGGGTACCCACACTGCAGCCGCTCTCACCTAAAGCCCTTTGAGCAGCTTCCTCACACACAGCCACATGGCCCTCTCGTCCATGCCCAAGGGAACGATGTTGCACTGCATGCACTACTTGCATATTTGGTAAAACCCACCAAAAATAGGAAACCCTCTAAAACCAACCCACCACCACCTTTGTACAGTAGTGCAGTGCAGCAACGCAAACATTCTGTAAAATTGTGCTGTCTCCAACATTGTATTTGAATGCTGGGAGATCTGTGATCCAGGATCCAGGATCCAGGATCCAGGATCCATGATGATGGATGATATCACATTGGTCTACTTGAGGTCACAAACTAGCCCCACACCTACATAGGCATATCAAGCGACCTTGAAGTATACACCTAGTAGTTGAAGTTGTGCGACCGTAGCGTGAAACCAAACAAATTTGGTTAAAAAAAAAGAGCTTAATCTGTTTCTTTGGTTGAGCTGTGCACTTGCACTTGTGCCTAAATCGTCTCCCAAGCGGAGAGGATCAAGATGGCTACATTTCCCCTGCCGTATTGGATTCTCCAAAGTGGAGAGGAGTGATGTGGCTTCATGACAGCTTCAGTCAACTGCGCCGAACCCTCAACGACCACCAAAAACCCTTTCTACAACCCACTTCTACATAACTTTGTATCACAATGATTCCATCAATAGAATGGGTGCACTTTCAGCAATCAGTGTGAAAAGACAACGATTCTGCATTCTGATACACCATGTTGACGAAAATCTTTGCTTGCTTGCTTGCCTTGTTGCTCTGTTGCTCTGGGATTTCACATTTTTGGCAACTACTGGATGCTGTGTACAACTGTGCCCATGAGTCATTTGGGAATTAACAACTGGTCTAGTGAGCCCGGCTGGAACTTCTTGCAAAGCCAAGACTAAGCTGCAACATTTTTAACATGTTCGGTAGAATTTCCGTAGAAGCTTGCTGAAGAATTAGGTTGTTGGCAGGACTTTTCGAACTCCCATTTTTCTTGAGATGTCATGTAACCGCGTACCATGTACGACCATGTAACATTGTTCAATGCTTGCACCGCCCCCTGGCTTGAGCTGTGGGTGAGAGGGCTGCAGGGCAGGCGTTGCGTGAGTGGCGTGCAGTTTGGGGGGTGGATGGAAGGGCTGCAGTGTGAGCTGTGGATGAGAGGGCTACCCACATCCCATACTGCAGACCTCTCATCCCAGGGGGGCGGCTGCCTGGTGGGATGTGACCCCGAGGGTTGTTCAACCATTTCAGGAATTGTAGGGTGGGGGGGGACCCCTTTGTTGACCCAAACCCAGGGGGCATCCGGGTAGGGCGGTCAGCCACTGGGGTCCCCGGGGGGGGGGGGGGGGGTCAGCTCAGGCTCCCATCAGCCAAGGTCCGACCTGGAGGTCGGGTTGGGGTCAAAATGTTTCTTTGTGTTTTTCAACCCCTTTTTGATCTCTCCACAAAATTCTGAGTATTTTGAGGAAAGAGACACAGGGTAAAACAAGAAAAATTCCCCCTGCCATATGCCTAAAACAACATCTCTGGCGCCCACAAAATCCATTGACCCATACAACCATTTTCAGGTCTGTAGACCCCCCCCCCGGTGGGGTCGGGGGCTGGCCGGCAGCCCCCGCCGTGTCTCATTCACAGCCCAGAATGCAGCTCTTACACACGCAGCCCATACTGCAGCCCTCTCACCTACAGCCCATACTCAATCCCTCTCATTCACTGCCCACGCAGCACACAAGCCCTCTCTTGCAAATCCCACACAGACACCTACACATGCAACAACCAGAGATGCATGCAGAAAGACACACCGCCCGGCCCCGCCACAGGAACAGGCGCAGTCGAATCACAGCGCTCCATCAAGAGGTCAAGAAACACATCAAAGGCCTTCAGTTGGGCATGCACTCGCCGCCGCATGTGCACAGCCACCAACCCGAAAATAAGGAGGAGTCCGGCGACAAAGAGGGCACTGTTGGAACCGGCGAACGCCACGAATCCACACATGATGAGGCCAGAGCTGAGAACGAGGCAGGCCAGAGCTGTGACAGCCCGCAGTGAGCCTTTGGCCAGAGCTGCGACGGCATGGATGGTCGTGGCCAAGGCTTGCTTTGGGTCTTCAGACTCAGCAGTGGACATTGTGTGGACACCCAAAACCCTCTGCGGAAAAGAAAGCAGCTGCAATCCCAACATCTATACCACATGATCTGCACGGATCCACCCGATGGTCACCTCAATCTTCGGCCGGTGTGTGCACATATGTGTGTATGCATGTACAGTGTCAGACTCAATCAGTTCCGCAACATTACGTCTGTTTGCACTGCAAACGCGACTGGCCTGCTCCACTTCTTTGTTCAGATTCAGATGTACAATCTTGTACATGTGCAGGGGGCCGCAACAACACATTCAAACCATGGAGTAGCAGGGCATAGTGTTCTCAGGTGGTCGCAGGTCAACTGCAGGTGGTCAGTCTGATTGGGGCCATGGCTGCCAATCTGGATTGGCAAGCTATGTACCCAGGCTCAGGACTATTTAGCTCAAGCCATTCCTCACATTCTTCCCTGCGTTTGTTTCTTTTCTGCTTGACTGGGTGTTGGCCTCTTTATTTCACCGAAGGCTGCATTCTACCACTTGTTGACATACAAACGATTGTCTCAAACGGTTTGAGGGGGAGCCATGAAACCCGGTGTGTTCCTAAAAATAAGTTATCGTGTCTCCTCTCAATGACCCATTTCTTTGCCAGGGTGGGTGTGGGACCCCCCTTGACAGCGATATCACCCGGGCCAAGGTGGCCCATAGATCATCTGGGCTCCAGATTGAAGTGAAAATAGCATTTTTGGAATCAGTGCGATGAGGGGGTCTAGTACAAGCGTTGTTTGTCTGCGATGCAGTGAAGCATTTCTTGACCATTCTTGATCCCCTAAACTTTCTTCGGCGCCTTTGCTGCTACAGTTTATAAACATTGATTAATGGTCGTGATCAATGATCCCCGGTTCCCCCCCCCCCCCCTCCTTCCTGCAATCAACGGTCCAGGACCCAGCGGACAGGGTGGATGTTGGGTACAATGGAAGTGAAATGAACAGCGCAAAAAAAAAAAAGTGCGCAAATAACCCACCTACCCAATGTTGAAGGGAAACTAAAAAACAACATGTTTTATAAGGTAGGTATTAGGACTACAAAACCCTCACCACCACCGCCTATTCACCCCCTCTCTCCCCTTGACTCTTGCATTCACATACAATTCCCC
Source organism: Eutreptiella sp. 'Long Island Sound 2002' (assembly GCA_964036045.1). Lineage (NCBI taxonomy): Eukaryota > Euglenozoa > Euglenophyceae > Eutreptiales > Eutreptiaceae > Eutreptiella > Eutreptiella sp. 'Long Island Sound 2002'. The sequence continues at coordinate 36,790,830 of OZ038392.1, forward strand.
TGGTGTTATAAGTGGGGGGACTGGGTTTACAACCCAATACACGGGGGTCAGGGGGCTGCGGGTAAACATTTGGGTCAGTGTCACGAGGCCGCCTGAGTTCTCGAAAACTCCAAAGCCTGTGTATTTGGACACACAGTTTATGGAAGTGCGGAATGATGAGGACGGGAAAGAAGGGCTGGATGGCACAAAAGCTGTGCAGCGACATATTGAGCGTCACAAGACTGTGTCAGTACCCTTCTCAGTTTCAAGTAAAAGATTGCACCAAGGATGAGGGAGTCTTATTGGCCGCTGCCTCGATTTCCTGATTACAGCTGTCGTGCATTATTTAGCTTCGGCCAGGGGCTAATTTTTTTCCTCCAGCACTTCACGCCACATGTTCTGTGTTCTCCCTGCTGCTGTATTTTTTTGTATGGTGCTCGACGCCCTGTGGTTTGTCCTATGCCCTCACTTCCTGTTCCTCTCTTTGCCATGGATCGACCCAGGGGACTTCCTGAAGTTGATGAGAGTGATGATGAGGACGAGTTCAGGGATGAGCTGGTTGATCTGAGCGATGGGAAGCACAGGAAGATGAGGCTGCCATTGCAAATCTGGCTGAAGCAATTGCTGGCCTTGAAGCTTTGCAGCCTGCTGTTGCAGTGGCTGCGCCTGCTGCTGAAGGGGCTGTGGCGAAATCTGGCCAACTGCAGATGGTACTTGAGGAAGCCCCAAGGCTATACATATGATCCCTCCTCTCCTTTGCTGTGTGGTTCAGGGCAAAGCGTGTCCTTGAGGAGGACAAGGCTGATGACCAGCCCACAGCCAAAACGAAAATGGCACAGGCCTCATTGATGCAATTGTGGAGGAAGTAAAACTCAGTAGACTACAGAGCAGTTCCGACATTGTGTGCTCTGACTTTTGTTGCGGTACGCCTTTGTCCAATTAGTTGTTCTTCCTTGAGGTTTGGGCATGTAGGGGGGGGGGGGGGTTAGTGTTCATGCTCCGTCTGTGCAGCCCTACCACCTTGCACCAAACCAGTGCAGGGACTTCACAGCTCCAGCTCCCAGAGATTTGACTATTAGGCGGGTGGTAAATTGCCCCAAGGGGGGGAGGGGTCGTGTGGCCCCCCACAACCCCAGGGGGAGGAGAGGGGGGGGGGGGGGGGCTCTTCTGTTGGGGCTCTTGATTTTGGCCGTTTTTTGTGGCAAAAATAGTTTGCAATTTTTTTGTCAAAAAGGGGGCAAATGAGCGTTTTTCTGACCCCCCGCGGCGCACTGATTTCAGAAATGCCATTTTCAGTTTTTTTTTGGTTTTGGTACCCATGGCGGTCCCATGTAGACCGTCTGCCCCCCTACTGGCCTGACAGAAGAGCCCCACCCCCATGGGGGGGAGGGGGGTCCTTGAAAAAGGGGCTCATACGACCCCTCCCTCCCTTGAAGCAATTTTCCACCCGCCTTATCCCATGATCGGCCCCTCTGATGATGCGAATTGATAAGACCAGTACGGTTCTCACCTACCCTGACTGTGGAGCGCTCCATCGCCCGCCCATAGCGGGGGAGCCTGCGACGCCCTGACAGGCCAGCGTGGCAGAGAAATCTCCGGGAGCCATCAACATAGTGTTAAGCGCAATCACATACCGTACCATCCCATCCCATCCCATCCACAACTTGGGGGCCGATCCCCCCCCCTTTGGCCCCACTTTGTTGGATTTGTCGGACCCATTCAATCTCAGCTGTCTCATCCACCTCCTATGATAACAGCCTGTCAGGTTGGACATAGTGTAGGGACACTCCTCGAAGGGACGACAAAATACGCCAAAAAACGCACTCCTGTCCGTGCCCTGACCAACCCCTGAAAACATTCTCGGGCCACAGCTTGCAACATCAGTACATCTGATTTATACCGAAATGTATTCTCTTCTTCAGTGACCACCAGAACACGTTCCCAGGCAGCGGTTAAGCTACCAGAATTGATAAATCCAAGAAGCTACGGTGGACCCGTAAGAGCACGGCATCTTCAACGCCAAAATGGCCGCACAAGAGCCAACGTGAATCCACGGCGGGCCCGCGGAGCTTGCTCTGATCGAGGGTCATTTTCGTCGCTCACGTGTGTTGCAGCGTAGTTCAGCCCGGCGACTTGAGATCCTGAGAGAAGACTTGGAAGGGGGTGGTCAGACAGGGACTATTTGGTAGCCGTACAGAGGCCTGCATACATCGGCATTTTCGATGGACCTGCGTCCGGCGACTCGTGGCACACTGCAATCTGCAGAGTTGTGGGACGTGAGGCAGGCTGTGCCATGTCCAAGCATGAGTACTGGCATGCGTTATCTTGGAGGGGCGGACACATAATCAAGCAACTGGAGCCTTGGGGCACATACTGGTGTGGCATCGCACAACTGGGTTGGCAGCACTGCCCTGTTGGCTTGGTGGAGTGGCAGGTCGACGAGGTGCCACATGTGAGAGCCAATGCCAAGGAGTGCCATGTGCAGAAACATCAGAGATCAAAGGCCACAGACTGCAGGAACTTGGGTCTATCAGATGGCAGTTTCCCTAGTTCACTCTCTGGCGGCCCCTGCACATCAGCAGAATTGGATTCCGCAGTCCCATTGTAGACTTGGATGTGCAGAGGCTGCTCCTTGGGCCTGTTTTTGGGTACTTGGACCTCCGAGAAAGGGCTACTTTTGGCCAGTCGGCCCCCGCGCGCCGGCCTTGCTCTGTCCGGTGCTGCGGACAGCCGTGAATTGCTGGAGTCCCTGCGCATCTGTGCCATCTCCGCTTCGTCGCGCACAAACAGAAGACTTCCGTCCCTGAGGCTGAGCGGCGGTTCGGATATCTTCATCTTGGGCAATAGAGCCCTGTCGTTCCATTTAAGTTTGCTTAAGCCCGCGTCGTCAATGGGTGGCCCGAACGTGGTTCCCTTAGCGAGCCCAAGTTGGCATCCTTGGCCTTGGCCAACGGAAGGGGCCTCGTCAGCATCAGTACCCATGAGACCACTGTCACCGTCGGGTCCCAACCCAAACTTTGTGCCCAGCATTGCTCGCAGCGACGCGACGCTGGACTGCCTGCAAACCACAACTTCCGTCGGGTCCTCCAGCCTCTTGGCTGCGGGATACCACCGTCGCACCTGAATGATGATGTCCTCAGCGCCAACGGTCTCAGGCTGGTTCAACAGCTGCATGGCCATCTCCTGCCCGTCACTCCAGCGCAGCAGCATTTTCTTCACCACAGCATCATCACGCAGCACCTTGCGAGCCTCTTTGTCCTTCTTCTCCCGTAATCGAAGGAGCTCAGATTTGCACGTCCAATCTCCAACAACACTCTGGTCCATGGACTGCAGTCGTTCCACAAGCAGCACCTTGAGGTCGGCAACCTTCAAGGATCCCGAAACCGGCATCTCGAACACTTGCTTGAATTTCCCTCCACTCAATAAAAAGAACTTCATCAGGCATTCGTTGGCCTTTCTTGGCGCACCCTCCCCCACGTATACAACACTTCCGTCTGTCAAACCCAGTGCTCGGAGGGTTTCCTCCTCGTTTTTGAATTGCGCCGCACGCCAGTTGCGCTTCAAATGAATGCTTTCGGGAGATACTTTTAGACGCCCCGCAATGTCAGCCTTCAATTTTGCCAACGTTTGAGTGAGATCGGCGGTCATACTGTGGTCGAACTGCGTGGCGCCCAGCTCATTGTAGCTCACCGTTATGGTATTGCGCTTCTCCTCCAGTTCTCTGAACAGGGCGGATGTATGGCCTTCCGCTGAATCTGCAGTGACCTCCAGCCACACCTGTTCCCCGGACCAGACGTGATAGTCCTTCCGCAGCTCCCGTCCGTCCTCCTCGAGCACTTGCACGGAGCCGTCACGCCGTTGCGCGTGCACGAGGCACACACGGTCAACGGGAAGGCCATACGCCGAGGCCACGGCGATCCGAAGCGATCCTACGGTGGCCTTCTGGTCCCCAGGGACCGTGACCGTCCGCTGCTCACAGCCCTCGGGAGCACAGCCCGCCACCCGCGGGTCCCATTTCACAACGTGCAGCATCATTTCGTCGGGGTTGTACTCCTGCCACTCCTCCGCGGGGCCGCGGACCTCCAAAAGCATCTCCTCCGACGGCCCCAGTCCTACCGACAACAGACTCTCCGCCTCCCTCGCCGTGAAGGTCTCCCCGCCGCGCCCGGTCATGCGGCTGTACTTCCGCAACCGCAGGCAGCCCAGCGGTGCGTCTGCAAATGCACTGCTCTGGCAGACCCCCCCGGGTGAGGCTGCCGCCGCTTTGCAAAGGGCTTCGCGTGCCTTCTCCACGGCCGCCAGGAGGGAAGTGGTCTTCAGAAGCGGGAGGGTGCACTGAAGGCCGTCCTGGCTGTACACTCGCAGCTCAACAATGCAGTCCTGGATCTGTTTGAGGCGCCTCAGTGCCCCGTACCTTGCATTGTCCTCTTCAATGACCACCCGCTGACTTTCTGGCATTTGCAGAGCATCTGCGGGGGGCACTGGTAGGCCCCGGCGCCGGTACATCAGCATATACGCATTAGCAGAACTGCCGCTCGAGAGGGAGGACTTGATGCCCTGCGTCCCGCTCGGATCGCAACCGACTGAAACGCTTTTGGGATCGGGGTCCGCACCATGATCTCCCCTGGCCTCCGCAGCAGCAGTCCCCAACATCCGTTTCAGTTCCGTCTCGCTGACAGGACTCACGACTGCATCATTGAAATCGTACCAGTGCCCAAATGGATCAGCCACGCAGGTCTGCAAGGACGCTGGATGCCTGGCGTAGCAGTGATAATGGCCTCCCATGGCCGTGCCCGAGTGAATGAAGATGGAGAACAAGTCGTAAAGCGGCTGCGACGCAGCAGACGGCGTCTGAACAGCATCGGATTTGGTGTAAGCGGCCATATCCAACGTCAAAGGGATGGTCTGTGGGTCATTGACTTTGAGGCGCCGGCCAAGATTCCAATCGTACAAGAAGCGCTTCAAATGGAGAGTTAAAATGTCAGGGACAGTATCCAAGCGAAGGCCCTTTAAAGCAGCAACGCGCTCCCCGTCGTCCAGTTCCCACCTGTTGTCACCATCCAAAGTCTCCGGCTGCACATAGAATCCCAAAGCGGACTCGACACTTGGCATTCCTTGCACATTCAGCTGCAGATCCATGTAAGGTTCGCGCCTGCAACGCGTGACGTCACGCTCAGGACAAGTTATGTAGTCTTCTAAATGAGCTTCATACAACGCCTTCACTGCTGCAAAATCATCGCTTGTTTGGCCCAAGGCATCAAACAGCACGCGCAACAGCTCCTGTACGTCGTGCTGCTGGAAGGCCACCGCACTTCCCCATCCGAAAGATGTAGTCAATTGCTTCGTGTTGACAGCCGCTTGCTCCGACAATTCCAACTGGGCGAAAAGCGATTGGAGTTGCGCAAGGATGCAGGTCTCCGAGGGCCCATGAGACGTTGGGTCATGTTTCCAATGATATACAAAGGCTCTCACTTCAGGAGTCATGTAGAGTGTTTGCAGCAGTGAGTTCAGGTAGCATGTGGCTCCCTGATTGTACAAGCCCAGTAGCCCCGTGGCAGATTTCTCGCGGAAATATGACTCTCCATGGCGGGCAATGGCTTCCTGCAATTCACCTTTCCTCTCCTGATACAACAGTACATCTTCCTCCGCAACTTGACTTCCTAAGCTGCAAGCAAGTTCAGCATCTTTTTGGTGCCCTGAGCTCGGTGCACCTTGTTCCTTGTATTCCACAATGGGAGACGGGCTTTTCGAAGTTGTGCTCCCTTGCAATGTCTGAGAAGATTGTGGTGTCCTCTTGCGCTGGGGTTCTTGGAAAACGACCTGGGACACATGGTCACTGAATTCCTCTTGTGGCAGATTCAAACTTTCCTGCAGTGCCGAGTTCGGGATCCACATGGAACATGGCCAGTCAAATCAAAAACATGTGAAAAAAATAGACACTCAGAAAGCTCATCTGCAGAGTAATAACCAATGATCCGTATTGGGAAAGGCTGTTAGAGACATTGGAAGTGATTAGTGTAGGTCCAATTGACTTACGCCGGCTCTAACTTCTGGGAGAGTGGAGGGTGGGCATACATTCCCACTCTGCAGGACAGTGCGTGTAGTTCTGTGGCCACACACAAGGTTTTCAATGCCTGGGTTCATAGCCAGTCAGTCCATGTGTTCACAGTGACTCATATATAAAATCAGATGATCAGGCGCATGATGCTTGCACTATCACGGCGTGTTCTGCCTGTGCCTTTACTGCATGTGTCGCTATTTACCCCACACTGCCCCACAAGACAGTCGGTCTCTACACCCCTACCTCGTTCGTTCTAGTTCTAAGTCCTGCCCTTTTCTTTCTAGCCCTAACCTGGTCGCTAACATTTGTGCTGTAACCAACAGCGTCATTAAAGAGGCACCACTCCATAGGTCCCTGGGGCTAAGGGGGATCAATGGTCGGTTCCGATAGACTGAATGTCCCCGCCATAGACAATTCCAGCCATTAGTCCAGCAGTACTGCGAAGTCCAATCAATGCACGTGTCCCCTTCTTGGTTGGGGTGCTCCACTATGTAAAGTACAGTGAGGCGTTTTTTGCGGTTAGCTCTGCGGGTCACTTGAGTGCTTGTCCTTTCTGCCGACTCTAAAGAACAACCTGGGGCTAAGGGTGTGGTAGGGCCCTGTGATAGAAGATAGACTGGTTGCGAGCCTAGGGACAGTGCCTCTTTGTCCCCTCAAGGCTATTACCGCCGACATGGGCTCAAGGCCCTCCACACTGCATGTGGAGAGGGGGTTGCCATGTGTTGAGGAGTACCCAGCACACTACATAACATTGACATAGGAGAAGTACAGCTTCCAGTGGAGGAACCGTCATCATCCAAGGGTTCTAGGTCCAGAAAAGAGACATGACTAGTGGGCACTCAGTGTCCGGGTCATCCTCAATGCTAAGCGGTGTCGTTGTTTGACAGGGATTGGTGGACTTGGTTCAGCCACCAGGTCCTGTTTGTCCGGGGACAAAAAGAGCAAAAAAGGGTGGTCAAGCTGCCCCTTCTTTGCATGTCTGTCTGTATATTCATTATATTCATTACCGGGGATATCTTGGTATGAGGGGGACCATGCCCACCCAATGAGATGCCACGCACAATCAATGGCTAGAAGCAGTGATGCCCATAAATCAGAGTTGGGCACTGGTCCTATGGGAAGACACCGGCCATTTCTTCTCCATTGATAAGCGCTGCCTTTCACTCCATCAAGTACATAATGTGAGTCTCCAAAGACCACTGTTTTTTGTGTCACTTTGACCCCCGCAGAGATGGCCGCTTTCAGCTTTACTCTATTGTTTGTTTGGTGCTCCGTTGTGTCCGGGGGGGAGCTCAAATCCCAGTGCCCCAAGTGGTGCCTTCCAAACCCTCTCACCCTGCTCACTTTTGGATACACCTACAGCACATTATTTTTCCTGAAACGTTCTGCAGAACGTTTTTTTCCTAAATGGGCCTATAGGGGGTATCTCTGAGCACAAATACTTCAAGAACGTTCTGCAGAACGTTTTTTACAACCAAGCTTCATATGAGGGGTGTAAATTCAGCATGCCACCCAGGTAACAGAGACATGGACTTACTGACGGGGCTGGTAACATGGCAAGACAGAAACCCGTTTCGGTACACAGGTGTCCCAAGTGTAGGGCAAAACATGCACGACTGAGTATCAGCTGGCATGGAAGTAACACATACATACCTCCACGATCTCCATGTCTGAAGCAATTTAAAAGCCATAACACAAAGAACAGTGTTCCCCAAGGAGATGTTAGTTCCCTGTGGTACGAGAACTAGCAAACAAGGCAGGAGACAATGCATATGGAAGCAGGTTGTTCCCAAGGGGGGAGGGGGGTTGCGGAACGCCTTTTTTCGGAACCATCAGGGGGGGGGGGGGTTGCCTTCTGAGACATGTGCATGAGCCCTGGCCCTGGATTTCATGAGGTATACATACCGTCCTGCACACAACAAAGTAGAAATCTTCTGTTGTGGAACAAGAGGGACAGATTGGTGTAGAGTGCAGCCAATCTTGGACCTAAGCAAGGGAATCAAACAATGAAAAGGGAATGGGGCACAAAAATCAAAGCAGCTGTCTCCGGAATGAGGGAGTAAGACATCTGCATAACTGAAGAGAATAAGGATGGGATGCACAAATATGTGGAATAAGACGATACTCAACATACTGCCCCTGTGATGCAGAGACAGGACCACAGTTTGTTAGTGTGTTGTGAAGTGTTGTATGGAGAGGGTATGTGTGGGAGAAATATATCAAGAACGTTCTGCAGAACGCTCTTTTGTCAAAACTCCAAAATAACCCCCCCCAAGAGGCATTTCTGCAAAAAAACGTTCTGCAGAACGCTTTTTGTGTAAAAATGGCCATGGAATGCTCTTTTTAATGTATGTGAACACAAAGAAAATGGACAGCCTACCTCTGACAATGACTAGACATCGATGAGCACCATGTTATGCGATGGGGTGTGAATTCACGTTTCTCGTGGACAATAAGAATGTAGTAAAAAAAGAACCTGCCCCGGGGATATTGAAAGTGTGCGGGAAAAAATACTGGATACAGAATCATCAAATTTTAACCCCGAATTCCGATAGAATGGAAAATGTGTCCAGGGGGGTTTCTAGTCATCGAGGGGGTATGCGAAAAGGGCCGCCTAAGACCGATTGTGCATAGGTACGGCGCCCGAGGCGCCGCCACAACTTGTCCAGATAGTGTAGCTTACCTACTGTAGCTTGGACAAGGGTGTAGCTTATAAGGGGCGGCGGGGGGCTTTGGCACAAGGCCTTGATGGTTGGCTCTGTTAGCCTGTGGCGGCGCCTATTGGCCCCTCGCCCTTGAACCTTCTGCTATGATAAGCACGCATCCGTACTTCTGCGGGCATCCGCACTGCAACGGGCAACCACCTGCCTTGGTCGGAATCCAGAATGCAACTTCTGCCCATGGCGTCCTCCCCTCATGGCCTGATCAGTGCCCAGTATGCGGTCATCACGAAGACCCCAGGCTGGGAGGTGCTCACCACAACCAGCAACGTGAATGTCACACGAGGCCATGGGTGCTAGCTCGCCGATGTGTGACTTGTTGGTAGTGCATTGCAAGAAAATATCTTCTGCGCTCTGCACCATTCATGGCGAGCGCGTTGCAGGGGGGGGGGGGGGGTACTAGAAGGGAGGAGGGGAGGAGGTGGAGGAGGAGCGCCGGCATGGGTCCCTTGTGGCAGGGCCTCGGCCTCATCCATCCTAGGCCCACAGGGACAAAAGGAGTCCTCTCTCACCTCGACCCAAAGTGAGATAGCCTAGCGGGGCACCTCAAAATGCCCCCATCCACCTTTTCTTTTGATCAAATAGGCTTCACAAATTCAGTGCCGGGACCCCGAAGGGCAATGGTACGAAATACACAACAGGGTTCAGCAAGGGCAGCCGGGGTATTGGCACAAGAAGTACCAACAACGCATGGCACACATAACAAACATATTGCACACACTACAACCAAGCATGATACACATACGAGCGGCGACACACACTACATTGTGTAGAGACAGAAGCATGCTACACAAACCAAACCAAGCTGCTGAAGTGCCACCAACACATCAAACCAATGCAAAAGACAATATACATGACACGGAAGCCACCTAGGGAGGAGTGGAACCGCACTTCGTGGGAAATCCCACTACAGCCACTCCCAACCCCCCATAATTCACATTGGGACCCCAAGGAGTGGGAAATCTCATTACACCGACCGTGTACCCTTGGGGCACCGTGGGTGGCCAGTTACGAGCTGCACCAGGTATGACTATCCTTCCACCCAGCTTCTTCTGCAGCGTGGTGGTCAATGTGGTTGCTGCTGTTGCATACGAGTCTCGCTCATGGAGGGCTTGGCGTAACACGTGTGCCATGTCTTGTGTGTATTTCATCCAATGCCGCAGATGGGTTTGTTGGAGAGCTCCGCCCTTAGATGCAAGCAAAACTTGTGTGTCTGTGTGTGGTGCCTGTATGGTCCTCATGAACCACTAAATTGCTTTGTCGCCACCCGTTTGTTAGGCTTCACCTAGCCACTGTTCGGAAGCAATCTTGTATTCCGATTTCGTGGGTTCTTGTTGCTGTTTTCGTTTGACTTGGGCCCCTGTGTGGTGCCACATATTTGTGGCGGTTTCTTTGGGTGGAGAAGAGGAGGTAACAAAGCGAGTGAGCCACGGTGGCAAGATGGGTCGGGGGAGAGTCAATTCGGCAAATCTTTTTCACAGGGACTGGTTACCCTGTGTATGGCCTGGAAATTGACCAGCCATAAAGTGCAGTTTACAGAATCATCCTTGGAAAAGGCCTGATTGAGGGTTGAAGGCGAAAGTAGTTGGGCGCATAAGCGCATAGACTTTTCATCCTCCAGTGTGTTGAGCCGTGAGTTGGAGTAGTTGGCCCATTCATCCCACTAGGAGGTCTAGTTGTCCCACAAAATGGACCACACCTTACAACCGGCTAGTCTGGATTGGACAGATTTCCCATGCTTCGCTCCACGTGGACAGCACATGGTGGGATGGTTTCCCATGGCACTCTGCAGACCCACCACCTCATTTGCCCCCACAGTGACCCTTGGTGGGCACACATTCCATTGGATACTGCTGGATGCACTTTGCAGTACTTCTCCAGAATTGGGTTTGGTACGTCTAGATCTGCATGCTGGTACATGCATGATTGGATCCCACAATTGATGGATGATGAGGTCCATTTTTGCCATGTTTCCCGTGAGAGTGTTGTTCCTCCTTCATTACCATGACCGCTGGGGTGCACTTGTCCTCTTTGAGCCATCTATTTTCCCAGTGCTGTCGCCCAGGTGTCCTCCATCCATTGGCGCCACTGGCTCGCTCGTTGCCGCTCCTCCATGCCTGTTGGGGTGCGGTCGGGCATTTTGATGCTGTCTTGTAGACAGATCACATTTGTTATGAACATAGGCGCATCGTCAGAGCTTCCCACCACAGATTGCAGCAGAGCCATGTGTTCCTTGTAGCATGGGTGTTGGGCCTTTCCGCACTTGTCGTTTGACCGCTTTCCACATGCTAAGCACCTGGGCATTGGGCCCGTGATGGTTGCCGCCGACTCCCTTTGTCACATCCATTTCATGATGGTGTTAAGTCACTGAGCGGCACTGTCGTTTCTCTGAAGGGCACGGTGCATGGCATGCCCCCCAAGCTGCACCCTTTTAGGCGTTGCGACACTTTTCCGATCGGTTTCTTGGTCCCCCGATGCGGACACTCTTTGGGAGCCACAGATTGTTGCTTCACTCCAAGTGTAAGGTCTGACACAGTGTCTGACGCCGTAAACTGCCAGCACTAACTTCGTTGGACATGTGGTGCCACAGAGGAAAGGGGGAGGGGATCAGATTTTGGTCCTGCAGCTGTTGTGTCCATGTCCCTCGAAGGGCATCTGTAATGCCCCTAGAGTGCTGCGACCCTTAGGAACGTGGAAACTTGGTGTGATGCTGCACACTATCAACGATCACATCTCAAAGGGGGTGGGATATCATCAACATAGGAATTGGGGGTGCATAGGCACGGCACATGCACACACACCAGCATCATTTGTCTGATTCCACCACTGCTCCGCATGAGATCGCCAGTCATCCCATGGGCAAGGCGAAAGATCCTGAAAAATGGGCCTCCCAGACATCCCACTGCAAGAGTACCGTGTTGGTGGATTGCATTCAGCGCACCTCCTGGCGCAATCTCTTGTGTGATGCAAGCATGCATCATACGGGTATGAAGGGGTGCATATGGTGTAGATGGACTGTCTTCATCCCTCTCTCCTGCCCAAAGAATGATTCTGCAGCAGCATAATACCCCAGCCTTTCACAAGGAGAACTGCTTTAAAAGTGTGCATGTGTTTGCCTAGATCCCCGAGACTCAGGGTGCATCCTTTGGAATGGGAGTATTGTTTGGCCATAGCGTCAGCACAGTGAAGACATGAATGCCTTGGCCTCCGTTCGCGACTTAACATACAAAAAGATCGGCATCCTGCGTTTCTGCATTGCATGAACATTCCTTCATTCAACCCTCCCCTGTCCCCTTTGTCCATCCCCACCTAATGAGTGACGGCTCCGCCGTACCCCTGGCGAAACGCTGGTGCATGCAGGGATGGGGAAGAACAATCGATGGGGAAGGACAAGGGGTCGGGAACGAGACAGGGAAGCACACAAAATGACGTGCAGTGGGTGGCGGCAGTCAAAGCTGGGGGGAAAAGACGAAAGCAGTAGATTTTAAACAACACGGCTGGGCATATTCTAATGGGGCATGTATACATATTACACATATATGTTACTGGTGGTGACAAATAAAACTGTGCAAAAAGTGGTCAAAGTGGCCACTTTGGCGCCAATCCCAAGGGGTTTTGAATGACCCGAAGTGACTCTGCCATGAAAGCACCTGTTTACCTGCCCCCAAGCCCCATGCCATCGCAAATGGATGAATTTTTCTAGTGTTGTGGGGACCAGCGGGTGGGGGTGGGGTTAGTGGGCTGTGCAGCTTCCACGTCGTGCCATAAGGCTGGCAAGATTGTATCGTAGCTGCCCCCACAACAACGAACCCAGACTCCCCTGCAGACACCACAAACTGGAGTTTAGGCCCAAGGGAAGGAGAAAGCAGGGTTGAGGAGCCCTGCACACAGGAATCGTGGACCATGGGATCAGGTGTGGGGATGTGCAGCCCACCCAACAGTATTGCCTGCTGGGACCCTCCCAGCCGGCGACATGGATGCACCATGGTGCAGTGGCAGTACATGGGACTTGTGGTTGCAAGGACGTCGAACCTGCGCTGGGGCACCGTGGCCTGCACAGGCTGAGATGCAGCCGCAAGGCAGCGTGGCCGAAAGAGGGACAACAGCCTGAAGTAGCTGCGAAAGTCGGGCCTTGTCCCACTCCATCCATCCAGTTTGGCCCTCCAATGGTACGACGAGATGACAGCAGCCGGGGCCGCAGGAGGACCAAAGGTACAGCCCGGGCGCGGGGGCGTCTGATCACCAGGTCACTGCACCTGGCCATACACCCCTCCATCGGGCTGCAGGCCCAGCACACTCTCAGCTCCATGACGTGGTGCACACACGACGGCATACGCCCTCTCCCACCTCATGAGTCCCTGATGACTCCCCGGAGACCCACCATTTTATGTGCCCCGCCCTGTGGGGAGGGTTAGCCCGCCGTCTGCCCTGCGGCATTGCCAACAGGTCTGTGTGGCCGGACCGCCCTCCCCCCACATCCCCCACAGAGCCACAGAGAGGGCGTCAAGGGGTCATGCTTTCGCTTGGTTGATGGCCCTCAGATGCTCTCGCCTGCCAAACTGCGCTATGCGCTGTCGTACACTGTGCCGTCTGGGCCCCGACGCGGCTTTCGGACGAGGGCACAGACACACTCTCATTGTGATTGCGGGCAACTGTCCAAAAGGAAAAAGCCGGACCTCAAGGGCCCCGGGGGGCTGGTGTGTTGAGTGTCAGTGAGGAAGTGGCCCTCTCCTGTACGAATGTCCTTTGGCGCCCCGAAAGGGAACAGGTGGCGGTAAAGGATCTTCCTGGGCCCCTGGCAAAACCCCCTCAGCCCTCCCCCAAGCCCCCCTCCCTCCCCCCGAGAGCCCTGCTGCCCCGGGGGTCTGGGTAACGCCACAATTCGGTTTCGGGTCGGGATTCACGCTTCTCCTGCACCCCCCCCCCGCCTCCCCAGGTCTGACATTTGGTCCATGCGGCGGATCCCGGGCCCTCTGGTCCGGACTCGCCCCCCAAAAACGCATCCACTCACCACCGCCCCAGCCCCGGCGTAACACCCGCTACCGGCGGCGCTTGCAGTGCCGTGCAGCACCCAAGACCAGGGGACAGGCATGGCAGAGGCTGCACCCAATCCCAGGCAATATATAATGTGCACGGCTTCGGCGGGTCTGGGCTGCCGCGGGGGTGTCCTGCGTCTGGGACGCCGAGGAGGGACTCAAATGGAGGCTCGTCCCCGCGGCCCAATGCCGCCGGGGCCCCGCACGTACTTCCCGGACTCCGATGTTGGAGGGACCCGGTGCCGTGGTCGCGCGCAGCGGTGCGACCTCCTCGAGCATCCTCCAAACCCCTCGGCCCAACGCCCCTTCTGCCCCTCGTCGGACGCTTCGGGGGCAGCAGCCCGCCCCTGCGGGGCCCCGCGGTCCGACACGCGGGTCTTGCCCGCTCCTGCGCGATGCGAACCTCCTGCGTAACATCGCTTCCGGGGGCCCGGGACCGACAAAGCGGACATCTCCCCCCCTTCTGACCCTCGTCCTCCCCAATTCCTCTACCCCCTCCCCCCCCCAAAACGTTGCAGACCACTTCGGTATTTCCCGCCACGGGTCATCCCCGTCCTCCGCTCTTTCTCGTCGCTTCCGTGCGTCCGGTTTACGACGGCTCCGGCCATTGACTGTCACGCACAAGTGGCTTCGGCCAGCGCCACGGCAAACGCACGTGTCACAGCCCGTGTCCGCTCTCCCGCAGTGTCCCCGCCAACAAAGTGGCGAGCCGGTTCCACAGAAATGCGCCGAGACCGTCCCATCGGCCACCGACTGCTGCGTGCCGTCGGCGACCCATCGCCGGCCGTCGTCCACCGACGGACGTCGCTTCACACAAACCACGCGGCGGTTGACGGCGGCCGGTCGTCCACTGTCCATTGACCCCCGGGCACTGCGTGCCTCCGGGCAGCACTTGGCACGACGGCATCCGCCGGTACACCGCCAGACGATGTGCGCAGGCCGACGAGGCCGTTGCATACCCTCGAAAGAGGGGCCGGGCGCAGGTGCGGCACGCATTTGATCAACGACTGTACGTCGAAAGCAACGGTGCGGACGGCCATCTCGGCCAAGCCGTGCCATGTCAACCAAAGGCAAATGCCAACTCCCCCCCCCCCCCCGCCCGCCCCGGGGCTACCGGCGGGCCTATGGCCCGCCCGACCCACATGTGGGGGGCACGGAAATATGATCCCCGAAGACCGTTCCGTGCCGGATTCAAAGAGGGTCAACCGGGTCGGCCCTCTCTCGGGCCACCCCCCTTTGAATCCGGCACTCCACGGGCTTTGCAGGTCACATGAACAGTGGCCCCTCGCGATGCTCGGGGGCGATTCGTTGGCAGCCCTGACCCTATTCCCTCCGATAGTGTGCGCGTACTCACCGCCAAGGGGCCCGGCAGCCCCAGAACAGCCCCACGGGCCTTCAACCTCCAGAGGGCGGGAGATGGGGGGCAGAGGTGGCGCGTACCAAACCAAATCAGCCCTCGCACAGCCAATCCCCTTCCTCTTGGGGCGGCAGCTGATGCGGGGGCCAGCGGCAGCACGGCTGCGGGAAGCAGCCCTCCCGGTCGTCCCCGGCGGACCGCATCGTCCGCATCTGCTGGTGCCCCTGGAACACGCACTCCCCCCCGCCGGCCTCCTCGTACACCACCCCGAAGCTGAAGGTCAGGGCGTAGGGCTTGTACTGCCTCAGCCTCGGGCCTTGCAGCAGCTCCACCCGCCACACGCCGTACGGGGACAGGCTGATGTACGCGTCGGCGGCCGCCTCGGGCTCGGGGCAGCTCGCCGCACGGTACGTGTGGTAGTCCATCGCCGTGAGCACGGAGCGCTGCGGGTGCGCGAACGTCCGCCACTCCTCGCGCTCCGCCGTGTAGAAGGTGCTGAGGTTCATGTGGGTCACCCGCGTGTCGACGACCAGGGCCCACGAGGGCTGGCGCGCGAGCGCCAGCGTCACCACCGGGAACGCCCCCCGCCAGAGGTGCACGCGGCCGTACCGTGGCACGCGCGGCGTCTGGACGACGAAGGAGGCCGGGAGGCCCTGCAGGAGGGACGATGAGGGACGGGGCGGTGGGGGGGGACAGACACACGGCAGCAGGAGGGAGAGCGTGCGCAGAGGGAGCGGGGCCGCAGGCTAACATTAGAAGAGAGGGGGGGGGGGGTCTGGGACCCAAAAGTTTGTGTACCAAAAATGGACCGATCAGATTTTCCCTCTTGGTTTTGTCCCACGATGGTCACTTTGGTCTTGGGGGGGGGGGGGGGGCTCTCCTCCAACGGTCGTCGGCCCTTCTAATGTAACGCTGGAGCCGACACCCGCAGACGGAGCGGAGGCGTTTGTGAGTCCGGCGCCGTGCCTTATGCGACACGTCCGCGAAGTTGTCGAACGGAACCGAGGCTTATCTGACACCACGGCCCCTTGTCTGCCCCCACGCCGTGCCCCTCCCCATTAATGCCCCTCCGGAACTGCCCTCAACCCACGAGCCGGTCACGCAAAAGACATGCCCCCCAAACCCTGGGGCCTTATCCCAAGCACCGGCTTGACTCCGCACCGAACGTGCGGTCTGACGGAGCCCTTGAGCTCTGGACAATGGGGCTCCAGTGCCGTCCTCACGAGGTGCGTTGTTGTCCCTTTGGCAGTATGCGCTCAGGCAGCGCATTAGACAGAACGGTTCAGGGCCAGGCTAACGTTAGAAGAGAGGGGGAGAGTGGGGGGGGGGGGGGGCTCTCGGGCTCAAAAATTTGACTACCAAAAATGGCCCAATTTTCCCTGCTGCAAATTTCGTTGTTTTCGCACTACGGTTAGTTTGGTCGGGGGGGGGGGGTCCAGGGGGGGGGGGTCCTCCCACGGTTGTCTGCCGTTCTAATGCAAGGCTGTCCACGGCCAGGCGCATGGCACGTGCACGAAATGGCATGTTTGGCCCAGACCTGCGGTTATAAGCGGGCGTGTACACTTGCGCACGCTTACTTTTCTTGGCTACGCACGCTTAGCGCTGGGGGCTACGCACACTTGTGTACGCTTGGGGTTGGGGACATGGTAGGTGCAGGAGGGGGACCTCTGGTGCAGCCCTGCACTTCTTCGGGGGCTTGTCTGCATCAAAAAAATTGGTGCTGGTGGTATTGTTCTTCAAAGGCGTTGAAAAGACCGGGGGTTTCCGGTCTCGAAAAAACTTGCGCACGCTTGGACACGCAGGTGGTGCATGCTTGCACCCTAAGACACCGCGCTGCCACGCACGCTTAACCATCGTCCTTGTGCACACATATGAGCACAGGTCTGGTTTGGCAATTTCTTTATTTTTCCATCGTTTGGCCTTATCCATCACAAATAGTGATGGCATTTCCTGCCGCCCATCTGACGTCTGTTGTTGGGCCTAGGGCGCCTTTAGTAGTGTTTGAATCATTCAACATTATCATTTACAGGCGGCAGGCGACAGGCGGCCACTCTGGCCCACAGATCTCCATGCCCTTGATCACACCGGGTGATGGCATCCCATCTCCTTGGGATTGGAAAACAGAGGCTCTGGTGGCCGGCCTATGTTGCAGGCGAGCCCACAGAACGGACAAACTCAGAGTAGCGGCCAAGGTGTTGGGAATGCGTTTCCGCATTCCTTGTGGGGACCCGGCTACTCTACGTCCTACTTGCCAACCTGTGCGGGCCCTCTGGGGAGAGTGCAGCTGTGTCCCCATGCCTTCCACCTACCCCTTCCACAGGCACGCCGTGTCTGAATACAACCCTGTCTTAGGGGGCGTTTTCGCACAGCGCGGGCACAGCGCGCGCACAGCGCCAATTATTACGGTGATTATCCAGGTAACAACCCTGAAAACCACCCACCTGCGGAATCATGCACAATCAATTCAAAACTCAAAAATTCAAACATCTGATGCTTGCCATGGGTCCCAGGGACCTAAATTCTGCCCCCTATAGCCCCGTCCACTGCAGCAGCCATTCAATGACGTCCTTTCAATCTTCTGAACTTACCGAACTCCCGGTGGTGGAGAACAGCCAACTTTTCGCACAGCGCGCGCACAGCGCACAGTACGCCCCCTTACACCGTCGCGGCGGCTGCACGGGAGGGCGAATATGGAGCAGACTTGGTCCCAGCCAGCTCGTCCCTCTGTGCCGCTGCACTCCATAGGCGGGGGTTACCAACAGGGAGGCGGGCGCCTCAACTATTGATCGGCCCGCCGACGCAGCCCCTCGACCTATGTATAGGCATGGACATTAAAAGTAAACATGCCCGCTTTATGTGCTTTTCACCCTCCTTGGCCGCTCGGTGCTTGGGTGCTTGGGTGCAAAGTCTACGCTGGTCCCATCAACCACCAAATTATTTGGCCAACTTTGCAACCACTTCTCTGCGAGGCGGGCTTGCCAAAGGCAGTAGAATTGGTTTCGTTGGGCGCAGTCATGAGACGGGCTCGGCGGCAACGCCAGCCCCAAGGCAGGAGGGGCGGGGGGAGTCGCGTGCTTGGACCGACCATGACGTGCACGCGTGTGGGCAGTAGGCCCGCCATGCATTCGACGCCACACTCAGACGCGAGGCACCTGCAGCAACCGCTCGAACCGGCTCTTGGTGGCTGCGTTGTTATATATGGCGACGTCAAAGAACGCCACCGAGGCCCCGCGGTGGAACTGCTCCGCTTGCGCAGCATACAGGCGGTCACCGTACAGGGCCCCCAGGCGCAGCACCGTCCCCCCACCGGACAGCAGCCCTGGGCGGGGGACGGGGGCCAGAGTTGTCCACTGCAGGGAGGCGGCGAATGCATGGAGGGTCTCCACAGCCTGACGAAGGACGATCTGTAGCGGAACGTGGAGATGAATGCAATGGGGTGAGGCAACGCCATGGAGTGCTGTTCAGAATCCTTCGCTGGGTACGGAAAACAGGTCAAAACACGATGCAAAACCCATAAAAGCCGTCTTTTGCACCCCAAATACTAGTTTGGCCACAATAGAAATGACCAAGAGCGAACAAAAGAACTGTTCCCTGGTGCCATGTCATTCAGTGTGTACATGGGGAGGGGTGAGGTGGTCATTGTTGGCCTTGCGGTTAGGACCCAACGTGGCGCGTTGGGCATTAGGGTACAGTGTATTGGGTCCTGATGGGGGAGGGCAGCGTATTGGGTCCGGATGTGGCGGCATGGGGCGTAAACCTTCTGCACACTCCCTCGTGCGGCTGTGTCTGCCGGGCCACCGTCCCATGTGCCGTGGGTCAAGGCCGCACGCAACGCCTCGCAGGCCTGCATGTGGGGGATCACCCGGCTCTGTTCCAGGTACCACTGCACCTGGAGCGAGAGGCGTAGCCGCACAAGGTCACGGAGGTACACCCAGTTCCGGCGGAACCCGCGGTCATTGAACCCCAACTCCTGGGCCTTCTGTGTGAAGGCCGCGAGGTCACGGTCAAGCGAAGCCAGCTCGAACTGATGGACATACAACTGCGGCAGCGCGTCCAACGTCCGGTACACGCCGTGTGCCTCAACCTGCGCCTCAATCTTCCGCCAATTATTGAAATTGATGCTGCAACAAAAAAAAACACAAACAGTGCACCAAACGTACCTCAAAAGCAAATCTGCAAACGATCCCAACTCCAAACATAAAGCCCAAACCCAACGCCAAGCACAACCCCCAAAACAGCCACAAACACAGAACTGCAGAACACACCCCCAAACACAATCACAAACACAACCCTAAACACAACCACAACCACAACCACAACCACAACCATCATGACAAACACAACCACAAATACAACCACAAACGGAAACAGAACCGCAAACAGAATCTCCCAACACAACACCAAATGCGATCCCTAACTCCGCGCAAATCATGTCCCATAAACACCGTCCTCCACATACCGTATGTCACTGACATCCTGTCGGAACTGCCGTGCCTCGGCCAAAGCTCCCCGCGGACTCTTCACTCGCTCGTAGTGCTCCTGCAGCGTCGACGCTATCACGGCCACCCGATGCAGGAACGCATCCACCTCCTCCTCCGTCACCGTCTGCATGCGGGCGCGGGCCGTCTGCACGTTGACACCGCCACCTGCCACAGCGGCCCCAAAGCTGCTCAGCAGCGCAGTCACCGCAGTTACGGAGCGGGCGAGATTCAGGGAGGACTGGACCCCTGTGACCCCCACGACCTGCATGAGCCGCCACACGAGGCTCCTGGTCCACTCCTCCACACGGTCCAGTTGCTCCCGCTGCATTATCACAAGGGCCTCCATTTCCTCGTCAAGTCTGTGGAGGGCGTGCATAGTGCCATTCATGACGTCCAGGCTGCTCTGTACAGCCGCTTCCTCGTGCCGCAGGGTGGCCTGCACATGGTGCAGCTGCAAAGCTTGGCTGTGGCGGGCCATGATGGTCTCCACCTGCGGAGGGATGAGGAGCACGGTGGAGGGGGCTGCGGCAGGGTGGCACCACTGGCTGTCACGAGAGGTGGCGCCTCGGGGACAGGTTTCGATAACATTGATTCCTTACGATGATCATGTTTTCCGTATCCCATCCACATGTCAAAACAAGGCATCACACGTCGACGTTTCAGTGCTGATTTTTTTTGCGAAAATTATCAAATTATCCTCCTGACCATTTCGAAATGTAGCCGCTCAGGATCCCCAAACCGGAGACAGTCAGATTGTTCTGTACCACGCATATGCACCGTATGCACGGTCAACTCTCGTAGCTACAAATACAACCAATAAACTACACAGACCACAGTGGGATCATTGAGGCATGGTATAATGTGTACGCAGCGACACACTCACTCACATTCACACACACACACACTCTCTCTCTCTGTCGTGCACTCTCTCTCACTCTCTTGCTCTCACTCTCAAACATACATACGCCCAAACACGCATACACACCTCTCTTTCTCTCAAGCACACACACACACAGGCTCTCTCTCTCTCTCTCTCTCTCTCTCTCTCTCTCTCTCTCTCTCTCTCTCTCTCTCTCTCTCTCTTAGTCACACATATACACATACACATACACACACACACACACACGCACATACACATACACATACACAAGCACCTACGCATACCCTCTCACTCTTGCTGTCTGTCTCTCTCTCTCTCTCTCTCCCCCCCCCCACACTCAAACAGATACACATTACTCCCGTTGCTGTGTTTCTTCAGGTGCCACGAAGTTTCTCGGCACTAGATGTCACAAAAATGTTTAGCGCCAAGTGCCACAACAACTCACACGGTCCTCATTGCCAAAAGATCTCGCCACTGTCCTCCCAAACAACTCCCATGCCAAACGATCACAGCTTGAAAAATACCGCAAAGGCCAAAAACTGCGTTAGCGTCCTGCAACGCCTTGGCTCAGAAAATGTCTTCAGCCCAGAATTGAAAAACCAACCCAAAGATTACCTTTCACTCTAGGATTCGAGGTCTTTTGTTGCTTGATCATCACCATCGAAATGGGGAACTTCCATATGTTCACCTAAACTCGTACCCTCGGTATATATGGGCACCAGGAGGGGGGGTGGGGGGAGGGGGCGGCCATCAAGGCTGAAAGAGTGTGCCAATGGGTACTTCCCGGTGTTACCGTGTACGTAGGTGTTCGCCTTTTGAGCAAGGGGAGGGGGGTCCTCTGCAACCGATGGGTTCAGAGGGTGGGTGGCTACGGAAATCATGAGCACACCGCCAAACTGGGATGCGGTGTTGCGGAGGTGCTAGTGCCAGGAATGCCGGGGGCACTTGCTCCCCAAGTGGTAGGAGGGTATTCGATCACAAAAAACTATTTTTCGCTACGCGTCCACTTCTCGGTATTGTACGGCGCTTGGACCGTAGATTTTGAAACAATGACCATGAGCCCCCCCTAAAAGTGCAGATGAGGCATCATCACTACCGGGACCTCCGCACCCAGTGCACCTCCAGTCAGTCTGTACCTGCATGTGCACCCGTTTTGCGTCCAGGGGGCTCACGTACGGGACGTCATCCGCCTGGTACTGATCGCCCAGGGCGCGGCGGCACGCCTCCACGCCGGCCGGGTACTTGGCGCACAGCCACCGCATGAGGGTCTCGTACCCCTCGTCCGACACGGTGCTCTGAAAGTACGCCTCCTCCCACCCGCAGCCGAGGCGGCCGGCGAGGCAGGCCACCGTCCCGTTGCACTGCCGCAGGTGCACGTCCGTCACCTGCCGCACCGCCGCCACCGGCCCCACGCCCAGGCCCCGGGCCACGGCATCGGCGTCCGCCCAGCCCAACGGCGCGACCACCGCCGCGCCGTACGCACCACCGATCGCACTGACGCGCACGCGAAGCGGGATGGAGCTGGTGCCGTCCGCCTCCCGAGCCAGGCACAGCGGCGACTGCGGGGGCAGCACCCGCACCGTCTGCGCCCCTTCCGCCTCGAAGCTCCGCGCGGCGTACCGGGCGGCCTGGAGGTGCAGGTGGCACCCGGCGCCCACGGGCACGTCGTCGGGGACTGCGACGGAGGCGTTGGCGGTTGGGCGAGGGTCCGAGTGGACGGACCAGACACGTTCGGCGTCCCATCCCGCGTCGCCAGGGCCGGAGGGGGCGTCCACTTCGGGGACCGTCCCCCCCAGCAGCCGGCGGCCCAGACGCACGGCCTCGACCGCCCCGCCCGCCTCCGGGGGCCATGCGGAGGGAGAGGGCGCCTGAACGGGTGTGGGCGCGACATCGAAGGGGGGGCCTGCGGTCGGGTTCGGGGCCCCCCTGGGCGTAAAGGCCGGGGCCGTGGAGGCGCGCGCGGGCGACAGGGCTGCGGCCGGGGACGCCCCATCCGGCGCGGCCCCCGCGTGGCACCGCAGCGACAACGCCACAGGCCCGTGCAGCCCCTCGGAGGCCCACGCCACGCGGTACTTCCCTCCCGGGACCACCCACGGCGGCAGGTCCTCCGTCAGGCGCACGGCCTGCGGGGCCGCAGGGGCGGTCGTGCAGCGGCCGTTGGGGAGCAGCTGGCAGCAGGCGGCCTCCGTCCCCGGGCACACGGCGGAGCAGTTGGCGAACCCGACGGGGCACCCGAGCGTGGCCTCCCGCAGGCACGCCCCGCCCTCCGCGGGGGCTGGGGCGCAGCAGAAGTCGCACTGCGGCACGCGGCGGGCGTCCGCGAGGCACCCGCACGTGGCGGCGCACTCCGGGGGGGCGCCGGAGGCGTTGTACCCGCCCGGGCACAGCGCCGTGAGGGCGCGACGGGCCCGGGCCTGCGCCGGGCCGTGCCGCAGGCGGCCCCACCACCGGGAGAGGCGTCCGACGAGGACCGGGCCGCTCCGGGGGCTAGCACTCGACTGGGACCCGGGGTCCAGGAACGGCGGGGGGCGCGGTACGGGCGGGGGCTGGGGCTGGGGCAGTGCCGGGGGCTCGGCCGGGGCGGGGGCGGGGGATACTGCGAGGGCGGCATCGGCGGAGAGCTCCATTAGGGGCTCGGAGGAGGGGCTGTCGGGCTCCAACACGCGGACGGTCCAGGCGGGGGCGGAGGTGCATGCCACGAGCGCTACGGCGGAGCCGCGGCGATCCCTCTCGGTGCAGGGCACTGTGGGGTCCGCCCCCAGGCACTGCCCAGTGTCGAGGTGCAGGAGGCGGTTGTCGGCGAGGCGCAGGAGGTCCACGGGTAATGCGGAGGGGTAGTCGGGCAGCACGATGCCGTGCACAACCCCCGCGTCCCAGAGGAGGAAGCCTACGCTGCGGACGGGGCCCCGCAGCAGCAGCAGCAGCAGCAGGCACAGAGAGCGCATGGCGCCGCTGAGAAGGCAAACGGTGCGCCCTAGCCCCCGCACTGACCACTACAAATCCGTTTGAGTGAAGAGGATCCAGGACAGATAGGGGTCCCCCACTGGTCACCCACGAGACAAATGACGAGGGGCACAAGGATGAGAGCCCGACTCCAGCCCCAGAGGGCGTTGGGGGGGGGTTGTCCCGGGGTATCCCAACATGCCTCAAAATGGCCCCTGAGCATTTTGAGGTCAAGTTTGTTTTCCCAAGGCTGCCCCCATTTCTGACTCCCATTGTATCACTGTCACTGTACCCGTCACCGCATCGGTCGCTCTCTACGTTTCACTGAGTGACAGATGGCCGGAGCCCTTCCCCGTGCCCCCACCAGGAGGGAATGGCTCTGATGCTTGGGGAAGGGGCCATGAGCAACGGATACTCAGCTCACATATACCCCCGTGACACAGGTATATGGTCATAGCCAAAATCTCGGTTCATTGTTTTGACTTGCTGCACTGCAGCGCAAACCAGATCAGTGCCGAATGTTGCCTTGAGTTCGCCGTGCACCACGGCTATCGAATGTTTCTTGGGCTGTCTGGATGGGAAAGGGGAGGGGCATGATTCTTCTTTCTAGAAAAGGGGGGGGGGGCATTGAAATATTTTTTTGGGGGGGATGGTAAGGAATGAGAGAGAGGTGTACAACGGTCGTGAGGAATGAAAGGGGTGTGTGAGGCAACGTTCCTGCGCAGGGCACACTTCTGGCGCTTGATGCTACTGACTGGCGCTACAGGGGGGGGGGGGATAATTGCGGGCAGGGATAATGGGGGAAATTTTCGTCCCTGAGGAAGGTGGCAAAATGTTCCCCTGGCAGTGCAGTGTGTGCGTGAGGCAGTGTAAGGTTTGGAGTTTGCAAGGGTGGCGAAATGTTCCCCCTCCAAAATAAATCCCCTCACAAAAGTACCCCTTCCCCTGTACCCAGGTGGCCCCTGAACTTTGAGGTTGGGAATCCATTTTCGAAGGTTTTGGAGCCTGTCCTAGTGTCCTCTTCTCAGAATTTTTGCTTTTGTGTCATTTTCCAGTTCACGTCAGGCTACACGTGGATGGCCAGGGTGGTTAGTGATCAAATTAGCCAATGCACTGTTGAGTTGAGGGGAGCAACTTTGCACATCGGTTCTACACAACAAATCCACCCTAAATGACTTGACCGCAGCAAGGGACTCCCATGGAGCAGTTGACCAATGCAGACGACTTGCCTTCTCCACAGCTGGGCCAATAGGGGTCCCATGGTGCCGGCCGTTGCCCCAGACTTTGTGCGTGCCTATGGTAGTGCACTACTCCAAACAGACCCAAACATTCACACCTACTGACACATCCTAGATGCAATACACGTAAGACTACTATGCGCTGCAGCCACTGGTTGATCCCTTTCATCAGCAACAATATTACTCTGCAGTTCTCATGTGCCAACACCTCCACCTTCTCTCTGCCATCGTCACACACCCCCACCAACTCCTGACTCCTACCAGCGGCCATTGCAACTGTAGATCCCGCTAAACAATCCCCAAATCATTGGCCACCATGCAACATTTACAACTGCTCGATTCCAAATGTATTGGGGGTGGGCCCAATTATACTTCTTTGTGTTTGCCTCTTTTGTATACATTGGTGTGCAAGACGCGGCATCCATACAATGGCACTAGCTTCGAGTACCTGGATAGTTTACATTCTTCAATCGCAAAATCAACCACGAGCTTGATTAATGGAAGGAGGTTAGGCGGAACTGAGTTGGTCTCTTACCCACTTAGGTCCTACATCGATGCATGGAGATCCTACGTACTTGTACCTGCCTTTGGCACAAGCCGAGACCCAACCCAACCCTTTGGCACAAGCCGAGACCCAACCCAACCCAACCCAACCCAACCCTCTCCTCCCCCCCAGCACACCGTGGGGGAATGGGATCATCTAGATAGTGCCCCCACACAAGCCCCATCCCCCCCCCACCCACCCACCAAACACACCCCTTGGAGGCCCAAATCAGGCGCCATTGCGCCAAAAACACGCCCTGGTTTCATGCAACACAGTACATGGGGCATTGGGGATGATTTGTGTGAACCAAGCCGGTGCGTGTGGACAGGTGTGGATGCTGTTCCAGGTGTTCAGGTTTGTGGAGGGCTGTGGGTAATTGTTAAAGTTTTTAGATTTGATTGAGGTTGCAGGCAGTCAGTGAGGGTGGGGGCCCTGTGAGGGATTATCGCCAGAGATGAATGGTTGCGAACGGTCATGGAGGGAGGATTTTGGAGGGTTGTGAATGGCAGTTCATGCTTCTTGAGGGTCAACTTTTCGTGGGGCGCATACTGCGTGCACCGTAAGCACAGTTCTGGCCACCTCTGCAAAACTGTGCACAACCTGCACCCACAAAAAAAAAAGAGCTTTCAGGAAAATTCCATGTGGGCCGTTAATTCATATGTCCAATCTGTTCACTACGGCGCTTTTCAGAAACTCGTGATGTTTCCTACTGCTAGCCTTGTGCACTACACACCTTCCACGAGTGAGACTGTGGTGGCCTGCGTTGTCCCTACATGGGCACGCTGTTGTACACTCAATGACAGGCCCCACTTTTGCAACTCGGATTTGTAATTTTGGGGCTTCATTGGGTTTGTTTGGTTGGTGCCATGTTTCTGACCTGTGTAGGGGCTTCTCTGGGGGAGAGGGGGGGGGGGGCAAATCTGGGGACAGAGGCCTGGGGACTGATGGGGGCTTTCTGTTCAGTGCAGCAGATCGTTCGACACACAAAGAACTCAATTGCCCAGGAGGGATTCGGCTTAATTTGCATGCCACTAGCTGACGAGGTTTGTAGGAATGGCAACAGAAGGCGGTCCAGAACATTTTGCTTGAACAAAACGCCATTTGCCACCCTTTGTGCGCCGCTCTTGTGTTTCCTTTTTCCACTTGTATTTCAGGCCAATGAATGAATGGTACATCTTAGCACAGCACCGCACAGCATAACACATCATAGCATAGCAAAGCGCAGCACAACACAGCACATTATACCACAGCACATAGCACAGCCCATAGCACATCACAGCACACAGTTCAGCAAATCAAAACACAGCACAGCACAGCACATCGAAGCACAGTAAAATACAGCACAGCACAGCACAGCACAACACATCATAGCACAAAGCACAGCACAGCACAGCACAGCATATCATAGCACAGCAGAGCACAGAACAGCACAGCACAGCACAGCATATCATAGCACAGCAGAGCACAACAGCACAGCACAGCACAGCACAATACTTAAGAGCACAGCGCATCAAAGCGCAGCAAAATACAGCAATACAGCACATCATAGGACGGCACATCACAGTGTGGGACAGCACAGCACCTGAGACACAGCCGGTAGTACCCCATCATTTTACACCTGCCTTCGAATTGTTGGCGCCTTGTTTCCCATTTCATCGATGCCTGCTATAGACCAGCATAGCAAGATCAAACGCAAGTTACTATTGATGCGGCAGGTGCACCAAGCAGTGCAATTTTCATTTCTTACCAAACATTGAATAGCTTGACTGCTGTGTTCGTTGCTTGTACTTTGTCGGAGAAATCGCTCACAGGGTTGCGGAACCACTGTCCAGGTTTGTGAAGCAGATGTCTGCCTGCATCCTATAGGCCAAATCTCTTTGTTGAGGTATGAGAGTCAATTTTTGATCTGAGCTTTAATCGGCGCTTCATGCGCCGTTGGACTGTGGTGGGGGGACGCGGCACCACTTGACGGCGTTGTCGTTCGTGTACCCGTGGTCCGCCGAAAATCTCTCCCTGTGGCTGGTTAAACCCAGTGGCTGGTTGTGTTCACGCGTAAACTGCCGCTCAAAACAACACTTCAGAGCCGTTCATGTGGAAACTGGGGACTGTGCGTAGTTTGAAGTTGTCTGCAACTGTTTCTGCGGCGCCCAGTGTGAGGCTGAGGTCTTGAGATGCAAGCATGGCGAGCGGCAAGGAAATGCGGGATCACAGTACACGGGTTGTTGTGTGTGCACTTGTGGCTGAGCAGTATGGGTTACTGGGATGCACCAGCTGGATAGGACACTCCAAGTCGCGTTCCAGCGTGTTTCTTTTCAGCGAAAATTTTGAAATGTTGAGCTGCTTCACCGATCGTGTACAAAGGGATTACAGCTACAACTGATGAACGCCTGCATCATTGGCAATGGCAATATTTCTGAAGAATATATAGCACCACATGTTAAAGACCCCCACATTGCAGTTTGGCACCGCAAACTAGGGGCAACGCTATCGATGCCACAATACATGATATAACTACCCGAACCACTGTTTACCACAGTGCAAATCGCCCAATCACACCCCGTTATTGATGCCACCAAAACTCGATGGCAGTCGCTGTGTTACCCGAAAATCGGAGTACTGCCGCACCGTCCAGCACCATTACGCTCATTCAGCTGCCGCCAGGTCACCAAGGAACATTGTGTTCTCATCCAGCAGTTTGTAGCTGGCAACCTCCAGGTTCAACGGCGCAGGTCCCTTGCGGATACGTCCAGAATGGTCATAGTGGGACCCGTGGCAGGGGCAGAAGTAAGCGCCAAATTGTCCCTGGTCGATGACAGGCACACAGCCCAAGTGTGTGCACACAGCGATAAGCACGGCCCACCGTGGATCATTCAGGCGCTCCTCGTCAGTCTGCGGATCACGCAGCTCAGACAGAGGCACATTCTTCATCTCCTCAATCTCAGCCGCAGTACGGTGACGCAGGAAGACAGGCTTGCCACGCCAGATGATGGTAACGGTCTTTCCCTCAGGGATGTCACCGACCTCAACCTCAATGTTGGCGAGGGCCAGCGCACTCTTGTTGGCCTCGAACTGAGACAGCAAAAAAACGGCGAGGACGCGGGCACTAGCAACCAAAGCAGCCCACATTGGCAGCTTGGCTGCATACGTGAACGCCTTCCCTTTGTAGTTGTATGGATCGGACGGGTCGTCAGCCTTGATGTAGTTTTGCCGGATGAATTCATCATCGAAGCAACCTCGCTCAGGACGGAACTGCTTGGGCTTCAGGTATTGTGGCATCTTCATTGTTGGCGCAACGGCTGCTGCTGGGTTTCCGACCAGATCACGAATCTGTGAAGTGGCCAGACCGCCAACTGTGTTGGCGATGGTTGGAGCAGTGGAGTACAGACGACGTGCAGCAAACATTTTTTTTCTGCTGAAAAGAACACAGAGAAGCTGCGTATTGAGTTACAAGCTCTGTTGCCGTTGCATGCCCACCTTTTAGCGTTGCCTTTGTGCTGTCACCTTTACAGAACGCTACCAAGGGCCATCTCTCACTTCGTTTTGGGGTTTGCACACATTGGAGGCCAATACTTCCACCACGGGCGCAACATCCACACAGCTCGCCAAGCAATGGTCTCAGAAAAACCTGCATATTTACTTCCCTGTAAAACAGAAGCTCCTTTTTCCTATATTTCAACCCACACTCTGAGGCTTCTTGGAGTCTGGTTGTTGACAACAATGCAACCCTTCTACATGCCACATAAGAACTTTAATATTGATCTTCGTCCACCTATTGTGCCCATGAAACCCACCGGGGGGTGGTTCTTGGAAATCGGATATCCTGCTTAAAACCCTCCCGAGCCAAATTTAAAAAAAGGGGGGTTGGGGGGGGGGGGTTAAGGGGGTTTTTCGCTGCGCGGGGGTATTGTCTGCGGGAAGGGCGCCCCAGCCCCCCAAATTCCCCCCACAACCCCACACAAAATGAAATACATAGTGTTGGGCACCTCCGAACAATTGGGTATGCGGCCCACGTGTGATCCGACAATTCACACTGCCCCGACCAACGTCTATGGTAGGGTTTCATCGGCTGGGGTATTTCCAGCCATGGGTACCAGAAACCTCGGGACTGTGGGTCTCCGAGGCGGTCATGGAGTTCGAAATACACCATGGGGTTAGAATTGCAGCATGAGGGTTGAAACGCATCAAGGTCGGTCATGGGGTTCGGATTGCACCATGGGGTGAGAAATACACCATGGGGTGAGAAATGCATCAAGGGGAGGGCATAAAAGAAGGGGTGTGTGTGTGACTATACTGGTCGGCCGACGCAACTCGCGAGGCCCTTAAGGCTATGGCGGGCCAGGCCTCCCTCCCCGCGCCATTGTGTGGGCCTTCCATTGCTAGTGTGAATGCTACTACATCCAGTGCTGGCATGCTGCCAAGGGGGGCCGTGGGTCACCATCTGTCCTAGGTGACAACAAGTACCCACGGGCACATAGCTTACTAGATTGGACCCACGTCGTGTGTATGTGGTGGAGCATATCTTGCATGTCATGCCGTGTGGACTTGTTACACGAGGCACACATTAAAAAGGGTATTCCGCTGAGTACCTCACGATGCATGGGGACAATGAGCCAAACGGCTCATACCGACGCCCGGTGAATGGCACCAGCCTCCAGTTGCCGGCGAAGGGCAAGCAAATCACTTTCACTTTGAATTTCAGGAAAACCTGCATGCTCCATGCAAAATCTCCATAAAGCACCGGGGATGCACCGCCAACCAAAGATGGTACAATGTCCCCCTCAACTGCCACCTCGTCCACACAAATGGAGTATGCACAAAAAGGCGAGTTGCTTGGCAAGACAGCCGGGGCCCACCTACCCCCCGCCCCTCCGCCCTTGTCCTTCCCCAACCCAAGGAAGACGGTCCCCCACCACACCCTAGGAACGGTCACCAAGTGACCCCCCCCCCCCCCCCCCCGGGAACTGCACTACCACCGTACATGCACATTTGTAGGTACCGAAATTGCAGCATAAAACGAAAGAATTCAACATAAGATACGTTCAAAGGGCAGACAATGTACGGAGACCTACTCCTTGACCAGCTCGGTGTAAATGTTCTTGGTCCTGCTCCACTTGACCTTGAACTCTTGCACATGCTCACCACTTTCCAGTTGGTCCCTCACCCCCCCTGGGGAAGGACAAGGGGTAGGGAAGGACAAAGGGGGGGGGGGTACGTCACCCTTGCATTCTGCGGGTCCCCAACAAATCAGAAGTGGCTGCCTCACCCCTGCCTTCTCGGGGGCCCAAAAGAGGGCACAATTGCTATGTCACCCCTGCATTCTCGGGGATCCCCAAACAAAGGGGGGACAAAATCAGAATTGGTTGCCTCACCCCTACCTTCTCGGGGGCCCAAAAGAGGGCACAATTGCTATGTCACCCCTGCATTCTCGGGGATCCCCAGGGGGAGTCTTTGCACTGCGCGCGCACTGCGCGCTACTTTTAGACTATGTTCCCCCCGAAGAGCCCCCAAGCACACCCCTTGGAAACGCCCTTAGAATTAGGTGACCCAAACTGCCCCAGCTAAAGAAAGTTGCAAACTACCTTCCCTTAACATAACACACATCATGCACATCTGGAAAAGCCATGAACAGCGCATTGGTCGCCACCCTCAAGAACACACAACTGTCTCTCTGGTCCATTGTCAACTAAGTACACATTGAGAATAGGCAACTTGTGTGCACAACATGACACAGTTGCAGAATCAAACAAAAGTCACATTGTCACATGTGTGTGTGTCAATGCAATCCGTACAATATTGCAGTTCACACTTGTCACACATGGACATCTTCTCGGGGTCAGACTTGGTGCAACAAAGGGCACAAACATCCCCATCATCACCCACAACATCCTCATCATCATTGTCCTCTTGTGTAGGTGCTGTCCATACATGTGCAGGTACGTGTTCCCACGGACCATATGGAGGGTACCGTACCTGTCTTCGAATCAAAAATTGCTGCAAATGCAAGAGTACACGCACGTACTCATGCAACTCCGTGCCGGATCCCCTCCATATGTTCCTTACGATGCCCCGGTGCCACATGCATGCAAACAAGTGCTCAATACGTGCCCTATAGAAACCATGAACATCATGGTTCTCCTTTTGCCGCTCGGTCAACGTCTTTCGACCGATAAATGGCCATGCCACGTGGAGGCGCCCCTTGTATGCACCATCCATGGAGCCAATCTCATAATCCATATAATGTCCCTTCACCCTTTTGGGCCCCTCGCGATCCCAAATGAGAACATCCGCCGATGTCCCCGTGGCCAACGGACAAATCCAAACGACGTTGCCCAAGCTGTCAATGGCAACCGTAACTTTGTATACGCACCCGGCGTATTTAGGATTAAACAAGACATCGCAAAACTCTTACTTGGGGCTTCTTGGGGGGCACTAGGCGGAGGTGGGGGGCAATGAGGTGGGGAGGACGTACTCGGGATGGCGAAAGAGATGGACTCCATCTTGCATTGGCGATTCACCACCCATAGAGCATCTTGGTAGTACTCCAAGTGGATGAACCCATCGTCCGCCATCCCAACGACCGTTGCAGGAACTCGCATGCCGTGGGAGCGGGTGTAGAACACCCGATCGCCAAGACTCAAATCCATGAAATCCATGTGTCTAAGAAAGGAGGAGGAGGGTATGAAGTCCCATAGCAAATGTGCAAGCACAATAGATCAATGTACGCACACGAGCATTGAACCTTGCCATGCCATGACGCAACCATGCTACCCCTTGCCATGCCTTGACCCAAACGTGCTACGCCTTGCTATGCCTCGACCCAAGCACAATAGATCAATGTATGCACACGAGCATTGTGCCCAAGCCGGTAATTTACGGGGGTTTACACTCGTTTCGTATATTCGTATATATTGGTAAGTGCAGGGAATGACAAGCAAAGCACGAGAAAGCAAAGGAAGAAAGAAAGCCCCTGAATGCCTCCTTCTCGAGCCGGGGAAAAGCTCGAGGCAGGGATCTCCAAGCCCCTGATTGCCTCCTTCTCGAGCCGGGGTATTAAAGCTCGAGGCAAGGATCTTCAGGTGCCGGTCTCGGCGAATTGGCTACATCTACATCACCCCTGCATTCTCGGGGGTCCCCAACAAAGGGAACAAAATCAAAACTCAAAACCTACGCCGGGGGTCACCATGATGCACCACGCAACAAAGCGTGGATTCAAAGATTGTCCCGGTTTCCTCAATAGCACCGGACGGTTGGGGCCCAAAAGAGGGCGGAAATGCTACATCACCCCTGCATTCTCGGGGGTCCCCAACAAAGGGAACAAAATCAGAACTCAAAACCTACGCCGGGGGTCACCATGATGCACCACGCAACGAAGCGTGGATTCAAAGATTGTCCCGGTTTCCTCAATAGCACCGGACGGTTGGGGCCCAAAAGAGGGCGGAAATGCTACATCACCCCTGCATTCTCGGGGGTCCCCAACAAAGGGGGACAAAATCAGAACTCAAAACCTCCGCTAGGGGTCACCATGATGCCCCTAGGGGCCCCTAGTATCTCAAAGTATGGGTCTCTAGTACGGCCAGACGCCCAAATAGTTGCACTGCGCGCGCACTGCGCTTGAGGCGCCCCCCCAAACAAAGGGGGACAAAATCAGAATTGGCTGCCTCACCCCTGCCTTCTCGGGGGCCCAAAAGAGGGCAGAAATGGTACGCCACCCCTGCATTCTCGGGGGTCCCGAAAAAGTGGGGATAAAATCAAAAGTGGCTGCCTCACCCCTGCCTTCTCGGGGGCCCAAAAGAGGGCAGAAATGCTATGTCACCGCTGCATTCTCGGGGATCCCCAAACAAAGGGGGACAAAATCAGAATTGGCTGCCTCACCCCTGCCTTCTCGGGGGCCCAAAAGAGGGCACAATTGCTATGTCACCCCTGCATTCTCGGGGATCCCCAAACAAAGGGGGACAAAATCAGAATTGGCCGCCTCACCCCTACCTTCTCGGGGGCCCAAAAGAGGGCAGAAATGCTATGCCACCCCTGCATTCTCGGGGGTCCACAAAAAGTGGGGATAAAATCAAAAGTGGCTACGTCACCCCTGCCTTCTCGGGGGCCCACAGGTGGGCGGAATTGCTATGTCACCCCTACATTCTCGGGGGCCCCAAAAAGTGGGGACAAAATCAGAAGTGGCTGCCTCACCCTTGCCTTCTCCGGGGCCCACAAGTGGGCAGAATTGCTACATAACCCCTGCGTTCTCGGGGGTCCCTAGAAAGGGACAAAATCAAAAGTGGGTGCATTGGGGGCAAGGACAAAAGTTTGGATGTGCAGCCCAAAAGAATATCACCCAAAAAAATTCTCACAGAAATGATGTGCCTATGTCGAAAAACACCCTTAAAACCCCCCCACGGATCATTTTAAAAAAAAGGAGGGGGGGGGTCCAAAACCCCCCACGCTATCGGATTTCTGAGCCCCCCCCCCCCCCGATGAAAACACCCAATCAATCTCATTTTATAATTGACAAAGCACAACACTGCTGTAGCATAGATTATACTTTTTGTGTGATCACCACAAATGTACCTGGTCCTCGTTCTTGCTCCATGCATGCTCAGTTTTCGGCATGTGTTTGTGAACAGAAGAAGTGTTGGACTCGCTGCGATGATCCAATCAGCAAAGTTTGCTACAAACCAGTGACTAGCATGTTTCCAGGCTATTTGTGCAAATTTGGCCTGAGAATCGGCAAAAAAAGCAACAATTCGGCAGATTTGCGTGCTAGCGGTCTTTGCCACTCCCCCCCCCCACTTCTGCAGAGATGATGAAAATTCCATTTTCTTCTATCCCAAATTTTTCGTAATCAAATTTCTTCATTTCGATCTTCAATGGTTTGATCTGAAACATTCCGCGGCACTATCTTGAATTGCTAGGCAGCGCGGCAAGCACTGCCTCAAGCGTCAACAGATCACCACAATGACCACTGGGGTGAAGTGGCAGTGGAATATGATACCCTAACACAGCAAGAGAATCCATGGTCCGAAACTGTGCAAGGAAGTGACTCCGTCCCAGATTCCGTCCAAGACCCACCTGAAGCTGCAAAGGACCGAGACCCTCAAGACTCCATCCAAGACTCTTGAATGCGAAACAATTGGCGACGACTTGCCTGCAATTGAATCATCATCAGAATCCAAACCTGAACCCGAACCTGAAAATCAAAATCTGCATCTACCTAAAGTCTCTGATTGGAAGGTGTCACAAACACTAGGCCAGTGGAAAGACTCTCCAAATGTCTCAACAGCCCCAACAAGGCCCCCACTGATAAAAGCCTGGGCAGTTGCTAAAGGCAACAGACTGCACCAGATTTTTACTCCTTGAAGATGACTCAATTGTTCAAACGGCACTTCGATATTCTCAGGGGGGCTGGCGGTTCGCAATCCCCCCCCCGCAATTTTTCTCCGTTTTTTTTGCAATTTTCCGCAATTGTTTATGACTCTCCGCAAATTTTTGCAATTCTTTCACAATTGCTTTTGGCTTGTGCAGCTTCCATGCTTGTTGGTGCCCTTTGCCTGCAGTGTCTGCAACATAGAGATGGGACACAGTGTCAACTGACACTGTGTGCTCCTTAGGAACTCAAGATTGGCGACATTCGCAGCTAAAGCAATCATGTGTCCCTTGCCCTTTCCAAGAGAGGGTGCTTTTCTTGACTACAAAGCCAACTTCCGGCGGTGATGTAGAGCGCTTCTTCTCACAGTGTGGCACTATTTCCAAGCAGCAGCACAAATTGGATGACAATGTCCACTGCGTTGGTTCATGCTTCAATTCCATGGTGATATTGAGGGTTGCCTGCAGTAATTGCGATACCTGTGGACCATGTTTGAAGAGACATAGCAAGATTCTGAGGCACCTGTCCAGAAGTGCACAAGCTCCTTGAGGCTTGGGGAGGTTCAGTTGCGGCATCGCAATTTTTTCCCGCAATTTTTGGTACCCTCACCCCCCCGTGTCGTTCCCCACCCCAGGGAAGACGGTCCCCCACCACCCCCTGGGGGATGGTCACCAAGTGACGGTCCCCCACCCCCCCCTGGGGGACCACACCCCCACCGTACACGCACGTTTGCAGGCACAGAAATTGCAGCATAAAACAAAAGCACTCAGCATAGGATGCATTCAAAGGGCTGCCAATGTACGGTGACCTACTCCTTGACCGGCTCGGTGTAAAATTTCTTGGTCCTGCTCCACTTCACCTTGAACTCTTGCACATGCTCACCACTTTCCACTGGAATGCTTTGGGCAGCACTCTTGGGTGGTGGTTTTGCCTTCTTGGTAGGAAGCTTGGCAGGCGCAAGCAGATTTTTGGGAACCCATTTCCCTTCGGGAATGTCCCTTGTAAAATACAACTTGTTCCCAAAACTGTGTCCCATGCCCCACACACCACGGGCACTCTTCACCCACACAACCTCCGTGTCAGAATTCAAGTCACTATCATCATCCGTTGTGGGCGCATCAGGCAATTCTTCGGCAGAAGTCAAGCTAGACACATCACTTTCTGCCCCACCGTTTGCATGCCTTGCACTGTCCAGAGCATCCAAACCACCACCGGAAGAGTCATCATCGGTGGAAGAAATCACAGAACCTGAATCTGAATCTGAATCTGAATCTGAATCTGAATTTGAATCGGATGAAGAGGATGAACCTTGTTCATCTTCATGTTCCCTGAAATTCAGTGGGCTCCGGTTGTGGCAGGGACCTTACGAGATGAATCACGTCCTCATCCTCCTCTTGGGGTGGATCCCAGGGCTTCAAAAAGGCATGGAGCGTGCTCTGCAAAGACCGCTTCGGGCGGCGGTGAACTAGTGCCCGTTGCTCTGCCCGGGTCGAGGATCACCGTGCTCTAAATGTCCAACGACGTGCGCCAAAACAGGTTCCCCCGTGGAGCGGATGAACATCACACTTGTCCCAGGGGGAAACATGGTTGTGCTATCAAGTTCCATTTCAGCGAAAGTGAGCAAAATGTCCTGCCAGGAATGCAAGGGATGCAGGTGGTAGTGCCCCACAACACAGCCACCCACACAACAACACAGTGAGCCGCAACGAAAAATTTTGGGTTGACCAAGTGACGCCCGCCCCCCCCCCCCCCCGGGGAACGACAAGGGGTGGGGAACGACACGGGGGGTCGAGGGTAATTGGATTGGACCCTCCCTAATCACAATCCGCCCCCCCTCCCCCCTGATGTTCCGGAGTTGCATCAACTGGCCTGATTCAGTGCTTTGCCTTGGGGTAGGAGGGTCAGTGTACAGAATGTTGCTCAGTGTTGGTTTGTTTTTTCTATTTTCTCTTTCATTTTCCATTTTTCTTTTCTATCTTTTCTCCAATGGGCAGAAGATAAAATGATTAGGAAAAATGGGATTGTGATTTTGATCACAGAAAATTCAGATGCCATGCCCATGGTCCCAATACGGAGTGCTTCTCCACCTTGGCCTGTTTTTGCTCTCGTGAACCGCAGTCAGATCATGTGTATATCCCCCTGAAATTTTCTTTGCTTTTTGAGCATGAAAATCTCAGTGCACAAGCTCTACACACTGCGGCTGTCCTTCGGTGAACTTAGTTGACAGGAGGTAATACAATCTTGGGTGGGGAAACCCACTATGCCTCAAACAGGAGCAAGCATGAGGGCGGTGGGCACGCCCAGTGCAGACACCATGCACGGACACGGAGCACGGAGCTTTGCACAACCATTGGAACTGTGCAACCATGGGAAGGCCACCCAAACCACCCCAATCCTACCTTGCAATGCATTGAACAAACCTCCACTCAAGAGGACAATGCCACATAT
Organism: Eutreptiella sp. 'Long Island Sound 2002'; assembly: GCA_964036045.1. NCBI lineage: Eukaryota > Euglenozoa > Euglenophyceae > Eutreptiales > Eutreptiaceae > Eutreptiella > Eutreptiella sp. 'Long Island Sound 2002'. Next base: position 36,827,875 of record OZ038392.1, read on the forward strand.
ATGCCACAGAGCATACATGATGCATACACACGCACAATACAACACTCAGCAATTCATGGAATGGCAAGCCACACGCACCACTGGAAAAATTGTGTTCACCAATGATGCTGCTGGTCCCCCCCAGCGCATCCCACCCATTCCGCACAGAAGTGCAGATTAGTATATTTTGGAAAAAAGCTTTGATCCTCATGCGTGTGACTGTGTGCAGCACTCAACACTCAGAGCCACCAATTGGGTGGCGACCTGAAACAGTGCCGAATAGATGTCTGTCTGTCTGTATTTTGTTCAGGTGGGTTCCTGGTGCACCCAGTGTCAAGGGGTCTCAAGATCCTTTCCGCTCACAAACCAGCATACAACAAAGACAATGGTCGCCCCACACGCTAAGTGTGTTTCTGGCTCAAGCCAGAGAGAAGGCTTGCACTGTCTGACCTACCATCCAGACATACATCAATAATCGACAATCTGACATCTGCAAAAGCAGTGAACGCCTGCTGCGGACAACCTGTTTGACATATGCAACACCATTGGAGGGGGCCTCTATTCAGCAACAAAAACTATCAATAGCAAATGCTCAACCATGAACCTTCATGGGGTTGTTGCAGATCAGCCAGCAACTGCACTTTCTGGCCAAAGCACGGTGGACAGGTAAGAATGGCCTCACGAGCAGCACTGCTTTCATGCCGCATGCATCTGTATGTGTGCACATATCCTGAGGAGATCACGCGGCACTTTTTGTGCCACAGTCTCTGCATAAGCAAGCATCATGAGGAGGTAATACCCCCCTGGTGATGCACGTCTCTCCGGGAAGTGTGCGCGCCCTGCGTATTAGGTTGGCATAATTACCTAGATTCCCCGAACATACCTATCAAGAAAAAAAGCGGGCAGTTGTGTCTGCATGTTTACTCTGATGGCAACTCAATGACAGTGGCTGGTACAGTGCCCTCTGTGCTATGCTTGCAAAGTCTTGCGTCATTCTTCTTTGTGGAAGCCATGAAGTGCCTAAAGCAGACAAAGCAAATATACTCTGATACTAAAACCTTGTCCCCTGAATACCAGAACGAGTCGAACTCATGTTCACAGGTTGGAAAACGTGCTACGGTAAACCAAAAAATGTACCAGATAACAAAAAGATTGCTCTCTGCGCGCGCTATGTGCGTACCTGCAATGCAGCACGACTTACGAGGCATATGTGGCATTGCAGCCTGCAACCTGGTATGGCGAATGACAGGGCTGCAGGAAGCAGACTACGACAAAAAATAACAAAAAAGAAAAAACATCGAGGCAAAGAAAAAAAACATAATCACTTTCTTTGCCATCCGCTTCGGAAGCAACACACCAGGGGCAACGCTATCGATGCCACAATACATGATATAACTACCCGAACCACTGTTTACCACAGTGCAAATCGCCCAATCACACCCCGTTATTGATGCCACCAAAACTCGATGGCAGTCGCTGTGTTACCCGAAAATCGGAGTACTGCCGCACCGTCCAGCACCATTACGCTCATTCAGCTGCCGCCAGGTCACCAAGGAACATTGTGTTCTCATCCAGCAGTTTGTAGCTGGCAACCTCCAGGTTCAACGGCGCAGGTCCCTTGCGGATACGTCCAGAATGGTCATAGTGGGACCCGTGGCAGGGGCAGAAGTAAGCGCCAAATTGTCCCTGGTCGATGACAGGCACACAGCCCAAGTGTGTGCACACAGCGATAAGCACGGCCCACCGTGGATCATTCAGGCGCTCCTCGTCAGTCTGCGGATCACGCAGCTCAGACAGAGGCACATTCTTCATCTCCTCAATCTCAGCCGCAGTACGGTGACGCAGGAAGACAGGCTTGCCACGCCAGATGATGGTAACGGTCTTTCCCTCAGGGATGTCACCGACCTCAACCTCAATGTTGGCGAGGGCCAGCGCACTCTTGTTGGCCTCGAACTGAGACAGCAAAAAAACGGCGAGGACGCGGGCACTAGCAACCAAAGCAGCCCACATTGGCAGCTTGGCTGCATACGTGAATGCCTTCCCTTTGTAGTTGTATGGATCGGACGGGTCGTCAGCCTTGATGTAGTTTTGCCGGATGAATTCATCATCGAAGCAACCTCGCTCAGGACGGAACTGCTTGGGCTTCAGGTATTGTGGCATCTTCATTGTTGGCGCAACGGCTGCTGCTGGGTTTCCGACCAGATCACGAATCTGTGAAGTGGCCAGACCGCCAACTGTGTTGGCGATGGTTGGAGCAGTGGAGTACAGACGACGTGCAGCAAACATTTTTTTTCTGCTGAAAAGAACACAGAGAAGCTGCGTATTGAGTTACAAGCTCTGTTGCCGTTGCATGCCCACCTTTTAGCGTTGCCTTTGTGCTGTCACCTTTACAGACCGCTACCAAGGGCCATCTCTCACTTCGTTTTGGGGTTTGCACACATTGGAGGCCAATACTTCCACCACGGGCGCAACATCCACACAGCTCGCCAAGCAATGGTCTCAGAAAAACCTGCATATTTACTTCCCTGTAAAACAGAAGCTCCTTTTTCCTATATTTCAACCCACACTCTGAGGCTTCTTGGAGTCTGGTTGTTGGCAACAATGCAACCCTTCTACGTCCTACACAAGAACTTTAATGAGAGGTATTGCATATTTAGGAGCCCAGGCCTTGGGCTCAAAGGTCCCACCTTTGCTCCCCTGAAGGCCGCGTGGCAGGGTGCCTTCGGCGCTGACGGAACTAGAGCAGGTCATCCCGGCACATGGGCTGAAGGTCATCGTCGGTGGTGTGTCCCGAGGTAGCCACTGGTGCCCACGTTGGGTGCATACGTGAGGGGGAGAGTGCGTTCTTCTAGCTGAAGGTGGCCACAGGCAACCAGTGCGGCATCTTCAGAGTTGCCCCTGGGGGTTACGTGCTTTGGTGGTGCGAGCGATGGGCATTGGACCTGAAGCAGCCGTGGAGCCTGGTCTTTGCCACTGACCCGCATGCTGTGCTGCCACTGCCACCATGCCCAACAGATTGGGAGAGCTTGGAGGTGCCGCTCAGCGGTGGACTTCCTGGCGCGGAGCCAGCCCACTCTGCAGCCGACCCACAAGACATCGCCAGGATTGTGCCACTAGAGCCACTGGTGCCACTGGACAGTGTGCTGCATGGCAACACACCGGCCCCCAACCTTTTTTGGGGATACAACCGATCCCTTGTGGACTCGTCAGGGACTGCCAGGCCGTACCTGGCGCGGATGAATGGGCACCCCCCTTTTCCCATGCAGCAGGGCTCACCCCTGCAGCACTACCCCATCGTGTACAGTATAAGGTCTAACCGGCAGCTGCCACGCGAGCAAAGGGGCATGGCCAGGCCACCACTGAACAAATGAACTTTAATGTTGATCTTCGTCCACACCTGCCACCGCACCGTAGGCCACGGCTGTGCCTCCACTGAACCACCTGAACATTGAGGCCACCACCACCAGCACAGCCAAAACTGTAGCCCAGCCTGCCACTGCGTTTGGCCATTTTGGACCTATGGCGGGGGTTATCACCCCTGGAGGTGGTTTCATCACCCACTTTAGCAGCAAAAGGAGTGGTTTTATCACTCCTAAACCACCCAGGGCGGGTTTAAGGGGGTTTAAAGGTGGTTTTATCATCCACTTGCGGCCGTGACCACCACTTAGGGCCGTCCTTAAAACAGCCACAGACCCCCCCCCCCCTTAGAGCGCACAGCAAAACACCGAACCCCCACACAAATACACAGCACAAGTGCAGGCAAAGTACAGATCACAGCCCCAGGGCGGTCCTTAACGGGAAAAAAAAAACTGTTCCGGAACATGATTTTTTCAAAAACGACCGCGTGTAGCTCATATGTTCAACCATGGTTGGTGGCGATTGGCGGTTGGCGGCTGGTGGAGATTGCCGGTTGGCGGTTGGCAGTTGGTGGTTGGCGGCGGTTGGCGGCGGTTGGCGGCGGTTGGCAGTTGGTGATGGGTGGTTGGTGGCGGTTGGCAGCGGTTGACAGTTGGCGGTTGGTCGCGGTTGGCGGTTGGCGGTTGGCGGTCCCTTGGGGCGGTCCTTAAGGGCGGTCCTTAACAAAAAAAAAATCTGGTCCCTTAAGGACCGCCCAGGCAGGGGTATACGCCGCCACAGGACGAATGAACGAACGAATGAATGAACGAACCACCTTCCCATTTATGATCTGCTTCTGGCATCAACAAGCAGGGTACTTGCAGTTGATGATCCCCATTGAGGTAGTGCCATGCATGGCAAAAGAAAAGAACACAAGCAGAGACTTGAGACTTACATGGCAGACGGCTGCTGATGCAGATTTTTTCTTCCGTCGCCCCTCAATTGGGTGAGCGCTCTGTGATGAGCATCATTTGGCAACCATAAATTGTGTTTGCGCACTTGCGTAGCAAGTTTTGTCCATTGGGTACGGTGAGCACTGCAGATATCTCCCGGGGTCAGAGCAATATGGACAAAAATGACAGCGGCCATCTTCACAGAGCGAATGTGTGCTTGGCAGGATGTGGAGGAGAGTTTCAGTTGGTCTGCTTTTCTTTGGTTCCCACTCGAACTGTCCATGAAGTTCAAATGAGCTCTCGGACTCTCAGGAGTTTCAGTTGATCTGCATTGTGCCAGCACCAGATGTACAAAAATGATGTCTGTAATGCACTGGAATATGTCAGTAGTTGCTTTGGGACATTTTTATCTTTGGACAGTCTGGTACGTTGCAGTCTGGTATCGCCAGGCAACTGGTCTGAGCTTATCTACCCCACTTGAATTGTCCTGTAGACATGTGTGATGGTGCCCCTGCCCCCATCAGGAGAGTGTCCCAACCCTCCTGGGGAACATGCACCTCAATGGCAACCTGAACTCCTTCACGCCGCACGCACACAAACATACACACGCGCATGTGCGTGCGCGCACACACACACACACCATGACAACCTCCAGAGGGAGAACAGTGAACTAGACACAAAAAAGGCTGTTGAAGAATACTTACTCCTCAGGAATTGGAGGGCAGCCCTAGACATATTTGGTTCTCTGGTGGAGATGAGATAGTGTGCATCAGCTCTTCCTCAGTGCAGATCAATGCAGATGGTCCCGTTTAGCAGTTCGCACACACAAACACACAAACACAAACACAAACACACATACCTCACATTGCCTCAACATTTATACCAAGACCAATGCAGCACATATGACCAACATATGACCGGGCTGCTGTGCACTATGCACCCTTGTGTGGCCACCTCTTGCGGCACTAGCCACCATCAACTGGCTGCCAACCTGTAAGAGGCCGCGGTCAGAGAAGTGGCCAGAGCACAAGACAGCTGGAACCGGTGACCAACTTTCCGGGGCACGTTTTGGAATGACTATTGTACTTGCACCATGCACCAGTAGTAAAGCCGTAGGTACCGAGCTCTCCTGAAGGCTAGAATGTGACATGGTCGAAGCCCTAGTGTTGTCAGCAATTTGCGAAGGTCAAACTCAAAATCGTCGGACAATTCAAGCCCCAACACCGTCAGCGTGTGTGGCGTGAGTGCCCCAGTCCGATGCTTAGCCGGCCCAACCGGAGTACAGTGACTTGCTTTGGTGCCATGTGGCGTCGGTTCTTGGTATGTTAGTCCGTTCGTCAATCAAATAGTCCTGCGCTTGTCGCACGTCATGCCAGCCATGGGAGGGGCCCATGAAATCACCACACCAATCTCCTTTGATAATTGACAAATGAGTGCTGCGGCATGGTTGTCATGGATTGCACTTTTTGTCTGATTACCACCAATGAACCTGGTCCTTGTTCTTGCTCCCCCGTGCTTGCTCCTTTGTCTCCTGGTTTGTGCAGTGCAATGAATCCTGGGACAACTATCACACCTATTGTGCAAGGCACTGAGAAGCCCACGAATGTTGACACATTAACACAAGAGTAGGAACTGGCACACGTACAACTCTTTTCATGACCATTACCTGAATAACCAGGAGATCCGGTGTGCCTGCAGGAAGCCCAAAATGCGGCGACACTGGGCAATCCATTTTTTTGCAGGTGTGGGTGCAATCCCTCCGCACATGACAATGGCTGAGGGGTCTGCTGGTTCACACAGGGGAAATGGGAGGGCTGTTGCTGTTTTTGCCCATTTGCCCACTTCGTTATTGCGGTGTATGGTTAAGGCAAGTGCATCCTCATCTCTGGCTTCGAACAGGTGTCATGGCTTGGGACCCAGCGGAAAGTGATTGGTCATTCGTCGTTGGCAAAGATCTATGTCAGCACACTCTGTACTGGGGTCAACGGGACCCCGAAGGACAACTGCAGATGGCTAACGTGGTGCAGCCATATCGTTTCGCAACACAGGCGGCCGCAACAAAGCGAAAGAGAAACAGCTCTTCAAGGGCCTCTGGGTTGGATGCCTGGGACGCCTTTTCGCTGTATAGCAGCTGCATAGAGATGGACTTGGCTGGCTGCATCCATGGCCCAAGCCACTTGGCCCTTTACAGACATCAGATGTCACGAACGTACCGAGGAAGTCTCTTGCAGACCTGCAGCAACGTAGGCGCATCCATCACAGTCCTTTCCTAGCGATTTATAACGGCTCGGATGCACTGGTTTACGGGGCGCTTGCAACATTTTCTGCAGGGGATGCAGCAGAGGTGCCACCCAAGTCTGACAGACACGACCGGGAGTCACTGGTTCACACTGCGCTAAACCCGTGATGCAGCCAATTCCTGCTGAGTTCTGACTGGGTGCGCAGGGGCACGGGGACTAAGGCCCAGTGAGGTCCCATTTGGGCGAAGCAAACATCACCCATGGCCTAAATCCTTGGCACAAAACTGTCCCGGACCCTTAGAGGTGACATGTAGGCGCCCTCATCATACGGGGCGTCGCTGTAGCCGCGGGGGCAAAGCACAGAGTCTGAATATGCGATGGCGTCATCTGCTGGCAGCAAATACTCACGAGCGGTCACGGGCTTGATCCGGGAATATTGCAGGGGGGTGTAAACGCGTGAGGGACTGACGAGCCGCACGACATTGTTGTCGAGGACTGGGGTGCAGTCATGCACAACACCAGACGGATGGACGGTGTAATCATCATTCACACGGCTGAGTCCAATGTAGCTGCCGCGCCGGGGGCTGATGTAGGAGCGCCCGGAGCCGACGTAGGAGCCCCGGGAGCTAACGTGAGAGCGCCAAGGGCTGACGTGAGAGCGCCGAGGGCTGACGTGAGAGCGCCGAGGGCTGACGTAAGAGTGCCAGGGGCTGACATAGGAGGGATGCACGTAGCTGTGGCGTGACCCAGAGCTGTAATGGCGTCCAGGGCTCAATGCACTGAGCATTGTTGAAGTCGTCCCCGCACGCTGCAAAGGGACATAATATCCTCCTGTAGCATTGTCACCTGCCTGACTACTTTGCATGCCGTCCGCAGGCGTATCCTTGGCTTGGTCTTCCTGCTCGGAAGGGCGATAGCGCCCCGGCATGTAGCATCTGTTGCAAATATCGGACTTGTACATGAAATCGTCCGGAGGACAAGGAAGCATCTTCCTACAGAGGCCGCACTCATATAATGCTTTTTCTTTCATTAATGAATTATTCATGGTGACGAGAGTATCTCCTGAGGGCGTGATTGTCAATAGATCATTCCTCCGCCCGCCCCCAACCTCCCCCAACCACCCTTCACAACCCTCCACACTCCGTATAAACGTCCCGCATTCTTGAACATTACTCAATAGCCCTTGACAACCGCCAACAGTGTCTGCTTGGCAACAAGTTTCTGCATCCCTCGACAGCCCTCAGCATCCCTGCATACCAACTACGTTCGACGACCTTCTACAATCCTCAACAACTTGATGACCCTGCAGCCAGTGATAACCTTCCTCAACCGAACAAAAAACGATTTTAAACCCCCAACACAATTTTCGATTCCATGCCATGCCCAAATCCATTCCGCTGTTCAGGTCAACTGCTGTCGCTCCCTGTCATTTCCCTGGCATTTCGTGCCCCCATTGCAACTACTTTGCGCTCAATCTCGAAACTGCAAAAGTCTCTCCACCAATCCACTGAGGTGGCACCTGTGACATAATGCTTTTCCTAGGGGGACCTGCTTCCGTAAACCAAACTCACAACCAAAAGCTGTAGGACTGCAGGTGCCAGAGATGCACCTTCGACTTTTTGTTGGCATGTGGTGGTCCCTTCTGCACTTGTGGTGCAACATCTGCTTTTGGGGAGTTGCCCATGATAATCAAGTACTGATACACACATGGAAGCATCAAGCACACAGTGACCCACCTGTAGATCCAAAGTACATGTACAATGCACCTGTTACACGACCACCAGTTGACAGTGGGATTGAAGCATACAGTTTTGCAGTTCATATACATTTCGATCAACCACAATGTGCGCCAATTCATTGTGCAAGCACAGCACGCTCCACCTCACTTGGAAGGTTAACGCCACAGGCTGTGGCCTCATCAATCTTACGCATGAAAAATGTAACTTGTGTACCAAAAAATCGTCTAGTGGTGTGATTTTTTTTGCGTTAAATACATGTAATTTTTTTTCTGGTAAGTCGTGTAAATTATGAAAAATTTTGATTTTTTTTGCGCTTAACGCGTGTGATTTTTTTCGGTAAGTCGTGTAAATTAAAAAAAAAATTGAAAAATTGAAAGAAATGCAACTTTTGTAATACATGAGCAATATGTACAGCTGCCGGTTCCGTACGGCACCCCATAGCGACCTCAACGATGGGATGCCGAGTCCACAGTGCACCTAGTACTGTGTGTGGCCACCAATTAGTTGGGGCTCAGCCAATATAACATAGTTGCACATGGTGCCATTGGCAATAGACACAAAATCAAGCCCAAGAAAAGAGTCGTGACAAGGCCATGGCCAACATCCAATGTGCCAGCAATGGGAACAAAATCAGGCTCAAGAAAAAGAGTCTTGACAGGCCAATGCTCGTGCCACCATTATAGGCCACCAAGGCACTGGTATGGGGCCAATATAATAGCATGCTTATACGCTCCACTATTGGTACACCAAACAGGCAGAGGACAATGCAGCCCACAAAACATGCACCCGCGACAAGTAGTTGCGGAATGCACCCTTGTGGATCAAGTCAGCTTTTGTGTGGCTGGACTTGGGCTTTGCACCGGGAATGGGGTTAAGCTGACAAGCGGCGCACAACTCTGCTACTAGCTGCTTGGCCAGGTCATTGATGAAAAGCTGGTCACTCTCGAGTTGGCCAGATGCATCTCTCGGGTAGCCATCCGGCACCTTGCGCCACTCTCCACGGATGAGGAGCTTGGGACGGGTGTCCTCCTCTGTGGGAGTGGCCATGGAAGGTTGCGTCCTAGCCTCCGAGCTTTCCACGCTTTGCTCGGTGGAGGCCTCCTTAGTGGGGGTTGGGAGTGGCCTGAACACTCTCCTCAATCGCCAAAATGGTACCTTCAACTTGGGTGCTTGGGGGGGACTCGCGAGGGCAAGGGAGCTCGGTCACGCCCTCCACATCATCACCGGGCGCTTCAACAACCTGCACAGCGTGATCAACATTAACAATGCCGAGCACATAGTCCACAAAACCGGGACCCATTGGGACAAGGGGCACTTCGGAAAAAGAAGCTCGGTGCTCCACCGCCAGCTTCGTGATGTTCCAGCTTTGAAAACCACAAGACCAACTGTCCTTTTGGAATCCCAAGACGCGGTGCTTCGTGGTTAGCGAAAGTTTCTTCATGACCATCAAGAAAGGACGGATCAAATAAATGGAGCTTAGGGGTTCCCAAACCTAAAAATGAAAAGCTCCAGCCGGACACGACAATTGAAGGCACACACAAACCAGTGCGCCCCTCCTCTGTCATCGGTATTCACCACAAAATGTGGCGACGGCACCAAGCCATGTTGTCCAGTGTTGTGCCAGATTCAACCATCCGCATGCACTTGGACGGTCTCTTGGGAGATAGAAGCGCCAGAGTCCACGCACGTGGTTCATCGATTTCCCATGTGGCAGAGCACTTGGTTCAACCAACACAAGATATCCTTGTCCGTCAACCAATCTCCCACCCCCAAAGGGGTTGTTTCGCTGGGGATGGTTCTTCGAGTACGCCTTTTGGAAGTGGGAGGGTCGACAGGGGATGCAATTGGCAAGGCCTTCTTTCCCTTCACCTTCCTCTGTGGCACGCGAGGGGCACTTGGCAAAGCTTCTCTCCCTTCTCCTTCTGCTGTGGCACAAGGGCCGTAGGAAGAGGCGCAAAGAGGTCCACCCCCGAATCAGATGACTAGACCTTTTTTTTCTTCACCTCCTTAAGAGAGGCCAATAGAGGTTTAGAAAGGACGTTCAAATCCTTGGGGAGGGGGGGCAGGGGGGGGGGGGGCAGAACGAAATTGATGACTTGATCAATTATGGAACGTTTTCCTTAAGTTTACAAACACACAAAAGGGAGGGAATCCAGCCTTCCTATGAAGCACGAGGGCTACTAGTGGTGTACATTGATGAAAGTAGGCATGGGGTGTCATTAGAAAGTATGTTCACATGGGAAGTTCCCTACAAGTTGCCTTTTCAAGAGTGTGGTACGACATTTTTAGCCGCCCTAGGTGTTCACATGGCATGGGTACTGCCCCACCCCCCCCCAAGTTTGCTGCATTCCATATGTTCCAGGGACCTAAATTCTGCCTCGTGCAACCCCTGCTGGTACACCAAGAATTTGTTTTTAAAAGTGTGGAGCAGCCCATGTGTCCTAGGGACCTGAATTCTGCACCTTGCAACCCCTGTTGGTATACCAAGAATTTTTTTTATTTAGTCTAATGTACTCCATGTGTCCCAGGGATCTGAGATCTGCGGCCTGCAACCCCTGCCCGTATACCAAGAATTTGTTTTTATAAGTCTAGAGCAGTCCATATGTCCCAGGGACCTGAATTCTGCACCCTGCAACCCCGGCTGGTGTACCAGTAATTTTTTTTATATAGTTTGGTGTACTCCATAGGGGAATGTTTGCCCGGCGCGCGCCCGGCGCGCTACTTTTCTATTAACTACCCCGACTTCAGCCCCAGATTTAAACTTTCATGGAGAAGCCCCCCAAGTAGACCACGTTGCACTGCACACCTTCCCTACAAAGCACGTTGCACAATAAAACAATATCTGTGAACTCAGCAACTCCAACTGTCATCTGTATTGTACTTAACAAACAACATTGGTCCCACAAGTGTGGGTGTCAATACATTCAGTACCATAGTGCTCCTCACACTCATCACAAACCGCGACGGTGGAGCGCTTCTGGCAACACAACACTGCCTCATTCTCTGCCTCATCTTGTGTGCCACAACCGAGCAAACAGTTGCGCAATGCGTGCCCTATACCACCCGTGCACGTCATTATAACATTGTTGGCGGGCTGTCAAAGTGCCATTCTTTCTTCCAATGAATGGCACAATGACATGAATCCGGCCTTTATAAGCACCATCATGGCCCCCAACTTCGAAATCAAAGAAATCACCTCGGGTACGAGAAGGTCCATACCCATCCCAAATCAAAACATCTGCTGATGTCCCAGGGGCCAAGGGGCAAATCCATATAATGTTGCCCAACATATCAACGGCAAGAGTCCACCGGTGGGGCACGGGTCACAAAAGATGCCCGGCGCGCGCCCGGCGCACTAACGTTCCCCCCATGTGACCCAGGGACCTGAATTCTGCACCCTGCAACCCCTGCTGGTGTACCAGGAATTTTTTTTTTGGTGTGATGTACTCCATATGTCCCAGGGACCTGAATTCTGCACCCTACAACCCCCGCTGGTACACCAAGATTTTTTTTAAGTCTGATGCATTCCATATGTCCCAAGGACCTGAAGTCTGCACCCTGCAACCCCTGCTGGTATGCCAAGAATTTCTTTTTTAGTCTAGTGCATTCCATATGTCCCAAAGACCTGAATTCTGCACCCTGCACAAAGCAAAGACCAATGAGACAAGAAAAGTGGTGCAGGAATAACGATAGATTTGTATGCGCATGATGATCTACCTTATCAAATTCGTAGTATCCTTTCCCCTACACATGTTCTCAACAACATGACACATGCCACATGTTTATGTACTACTTGCATGCATGATCCACATCATCAGATTGTTACACTTTGGCATCATTTCCCCTTCAAATGTTCTGAACGCAGGCACCATTGTTGCTTATGTATTGTGCAAGGAAATCTTTAAGAACAAACACTCAAGTCGTATCACTTTTACCATTTCTTCCCTGTCTTGGTATGAGGTACGACATGATCGGGTCGAGTCCGAGGGGTTCGCCCCCCCCCCCCCCCCGGGGTGGCGGTCAAAACCTCCCCAACGTTTACCTGCGGACGCCACTTTTGAAAGAGCCACTTGTCCGTGTTAGGGTGGGCCCTTCCACAAACTAGACACTCCAAAGTGTGCAGGCAAAAGCCACACCCCTCACAATGCATGCACCACAGGTACACGGTCTTGTGACATTGGCCACACACATAGGGTGGCCAAAAGAGATTTAGGCAATGCCAGTTCCTCCGATGCACCTCCATGGGTGTAGCAACAGTAGTAGACTCGGACCCACCATCACTGGGTGCCTTCTAAGCAAGCGTGGAGACAGTTGCGTCGCTATTGGTATCACTACTGGCCACCACCTTCTTGCGGCTTTTTGGAAGTGCCTTTTTTTGGGGGGATGCAAGTTTCTGTGAGTGGTGGGCGTTGGATGCAAAACACAACCAACCATACCATGAACACGCCTCTTTTTACGCACACACGAAGGGGTGCCGCAGGGGGTGTGGGGTCAAGTTCACGGAGCCCAATCGGGACAGCGGACAACCATTAGTAGGTCATTTCATATGTTCGGGTGCTAGGCACCTTGTTTGTGGTGATTTGGGTGAGGCGACCTTGAGCCGTCATTGGCTCATCGTCAACCTTCGGGCTCGTGAATTCTCCAGTGGAGTTCGGATCATCGGGGTTAGTTGGTAGGTCACTGGCAAGAACCACCGTATTGGTGGTAGGAGATGCATAGGGCACACTATCCAGCGGTACCATAGGTACCTCACAGCTGCCATAGGTACCTCACAGCTGCCTTGGTTATGCACATCCGAGTCTCCAGTGGAGTCTGCATCATAGGGGCTAGTTGGCGGGTCAATGGCAAGAACCACCGTATTGGCGGTAGGAAGTGCGAAAGGGACACTCTCCGACGTTACCATAGGTACCTCGTAGCTGCCGGCATCTTCGTGGCTATTTGCATCAGGTACAGCAGTATCCATCATATCCACTACCGGAAACCACTCTCTTGGACAATTCTTCTTGAGATCTACACAAAACAACAGGTGCAAAATACATGCATTGCTTGACACACAATTGCAAACGCATGCTTTTTGCAATGCAATTGGTGAGAGGGAACCTTGTGGAGCCCTCTTTTGAAGCTTGATACCTTTGTTGTACTTCCACATCGCCATGGATCCCGGGCACAATCGCACCTCATGCTCTCGTACGACACCATCTGGCCCATGTGGCCCACATCTTTGATTCTTGATGCATTCAAAAAACCGCCTGTGCAAGATTGCATGGAAAGAGCATTTGATTTGTGGGCATGAAACAATGCAATCTTACTCCTCGTTACCATCCAGTCCACAAAGATTGGTGAGGGACACTTATTGACCTCATGCTAGAATCAATTGGTTCGCTTGCATGCTGTTTTGATGCACTTCTCCGGCCCTCCTAGTCGCTGAACTTCTGTTAGTCCCCCCAAGCCACACATCTTACGAAACCCCTGCATTCTCGGGGGTCGCCACAAAAGGGGCCAAATTGAAGTGGCTATTTCACCCCTGCCTTCTCGAAGGTCGCAAGAAAACGGGACAAAATCAGAAGTGGCTACTTCACTCCTGCCTTCATGGGGGCCCACAAGTGGGCGGAAGTGCTGTGTAATACCTACGTTCTCAATACAACCATGTGGGCATTCCTTCCAATCCCGTGTGGGTGCAACAAGGCAAATTCCTTTGCTACAATCCAAGCCTCTGCAATGAGCCATCAAACAGCTCCAAGTAGATTTCCCAAACTTTTCCAACTTAATGGCTTTGGCGGCCTTGTAGACCATAGCAAACATTGAGGTTTTTGAACAAAGAGTGCTCTCCACCATGCTCCAAATGCTCAAATGCCACATACACTGTTTCCACCTCAGCATCCATGATGTGCTTATCAACAACCACTGGCGACTTTGTTGCCAAAAGCTCGCGGACCCTTCCGAAACCAAGAGAACGATTCGCTGAAGCTTTGAATTCCTTTTTCTCGTGTCCCTTTCCCTTATTTTGATTGTTGAGCCCCTTTTGGGGCAAGCAACACAGGATGCGAGCTTCGGATGGTTGATGCTTGAACAACGAGGGAGAATTGCGCATTGAAATATTGGTACAAACAGATTACACTTTGATGTCCATCAATTCATGGTGTGTGAGGCAAAAGATGATTGCCTTCCAAGAACCATCAAACATGCCTGCCTTTTGCAATCGGCTCACTGTTGCTCTTTGTTGTTCAATGAGTGATGTCCGTAGATGTGCTTGACTCTGCCGACAACGAATGAAACCAACCATTTCCTGGAGCAACAACGGCTTGGTGGGGCACAACATCAAGAGGTCGCGAGCAATTTCAGTAATGTCAATCATGGCCCTCTTGTGTTCGCATTTGGAGCATTCTCCACACTCATTAACCAAAAGCAGACCACATTCCTATGCCAACCATTGCCTCGTGCATTGAGGTGAGACATAAAAGTGAAACGGGTGTTTACACGCCATCAATACTTGGTCTTGGCTGCTAGGCATTGAGCGAGCAATGAAATAAGTAGAAAAAACGTTGAAATCCTTGGGTCTCCAATACACATAGACCTCACTAGTTTCATCCTCACGTTGTGCACACCTGCCAGCAATTTGGACCCATGCATTTAACGTGGGTGGCACGCCATAAAAAAACTACCATTGCCACACCCGGTGTATCAAATCTTGCCGATAGTACCGTCGTCACAACCAAGATACACAATTCCCCACTTGTTTCAAATTATGCAATGTTTCAATTCGTCCCTTTGGACTGACATCACAATGGTAGTAACGCGCACAACGTGCCTTCATGCGGTTGAGTGTTTCGGCAACTTCTTCCGTAGTCTTCTTTGTAGCGCCATAAACAATAACCTTGTGCTGAGACACGAACCCCAAATCTTTCTCCACGTATCCTGTTTTTGAGCGGAATTGATACCTTAGATCCTCTCGATCCATGGCCCGGTAAATGACATTGGGGCTCGGGGGGTTCCCAAACGAGGAGACAAAATCAGAAGTTGGGCCGCCTCACCTGCCTTCTCGGGGGGCCCACATGGGGGCGGAAGTGCTATGTAACCACTCCATTCTCGGGGGTCCCCCCCAAAAAGAGGACAAAATCAGAAGTGGCTACCTCACCGCTGTCCCCTTTTCTAGGGACCCCCGAGAATGCATGGGGTACATAGCACTTCCGGCCTCTTGTGGGCCCCTGAGAAGGCAGGGGTGAGGCATTTTCTTCCCCCCCCCCAAGAATGCAGGGGTCATGTAGCACTTCCGCCCTCTTGTTGGCACCCGAGAAGGCAGCGTTGAGGCAGCCACTTCTTACTTTGTCACCTTTTCTGGGGACCCCCGAGAATGCAGGGGTTACATCGCACTTCTCCCCTCTTGTGGGCCCCCGAAAAGGTAGGCATGCTGCAGCCACTTTGGATTTCGTCCCTTTGTTTGGGGACCCCCGAGAATGCAGGGGTCACATAGCAATTCTGCCCACCTTTGGGCTCCAAAGAATGCAGGGGTGAGGCGGCCCCTTCTTGTTTTGTCCGATTGTTTGGAGACCCCCGTGGATGCAGAGGTTGCGTCGGACATCCGCCCACTTGTGGGCCCCGGAGGAGGCAAGGGTGAGGCAGCCACTTTTGAATTTGTCCCGTTTTCTGTGGACCCCCGATACCGCAGGGGTTAGGTAGCAATTCCTCCCACTTGTGGGCCCTAGAGAAGGAAGGGGTGAGGCAACCACTTCTGATTTTGTCCTTGTTTGGGGACCCCCAAGAATGCAGACGTTGCGTAGCAATTCCGCCCTCTTGTGGGCCCCCGAGAAGGCACACAATAATAAGTGGTTGCCCCAACCCCGCCTTCTAAGAGGCCGACATGAGGGCGGAAGTGCTATGTAACCCCTGCATTCTCAGGAGTCCCCAGAAAATGGGACAAAATCAGAGGTGGCTACCTCACCCCTCCGTTACGGCGGGCCCAAAAGTGGGCGGAATTGCTTTGTTAGCCCTTGCATTCTCAAAGGTCTCCAGAAATAGGCGACAAAATCAGAAGTGGCTGCCTCATCGCTACCTTCTCGGGGGCCCACAAGTGCACAGAAGTGCCATGTAACCCATGCATTCTCGGGGGTCCCCATAAAAGGGGACAAAATGAGAAGTGGCTGCCTCACCCCCGCCTTCCAAGAGGCCGACATGAGGGCGGAAGTGCTTTGTTAACACGTACATTCTTGGGGGTCCCCAAGCAAGGGGACAAAATAACAAGAGGATGCCTCACCCTTGCCTTCTTGGGGGCCCAAAAATGGGCGGAATTAATACGTAACCCCTGGAATCTTAGGGGTCCCCAAACAAGGGGACAAAATAAGAAGTGGCTACCTCACCCGTGCCTTCTCGGGGGCCCACAAGAGGGCAGAAGTGCTACGTAACCCTCCCATTCCCAAGCGTCCCCCAAAAAGGGGACAAAATCAGAAGTGGCTACCTCACCCGTGCCGTCTCCGGGGCCCACATGAGGGCAGAAGTGCTATGTCACCCCTGCATTCTCGGGGGTCCCGAAATAAGCGGACAAAATGAGAAGTGGCCGCCTCACCCTCGCCTTCTCGAGTGCGCACAAGTGGGTGGAATTGCCACACAACCCTTGTGCTCTTGGGGGTCCCGGGAAAAAGGACAAATTTAAAAGTGGCTGCCTCATCCCTGCCTCGTTGGGGGCCCACAAGTCGGCGGAATTGCTATGTAACCCATGCATTCTCGGGGCCCCAAAACAAGAGGACATAATCAGAAGTGGCTACTTCACCACTGCCTATATGCATGTGTGCTTGGATGCTTGTGTACTCATGTGCTTGTGCATATGTGTGCCGGTGTGCATGTGTGCATGTGTACTTAGAAATTTATGCTATGTGCAATATATTTTTGTGCCATGGTCAACTTGTTTCAAGAGACCCTCAAACAACATTTCTTTTTTGCCAGTGTTCAAGCGAAATGCATTCACATTGCCTGAATTTTTTAGCACTCGGCATGTCGGGCTTTCAAGTGAGGGGGGGGGTCCAATAGGGCCCCCAAAATCTGGGGGTTGGGGTTGGTAAAAGGGCTCAATTGACAGGAACTATTCTTGCATGGAGAAAAGGCACCGCTTTGTCTCTTATTCATGTCTCCCCACTATGGGGAACCTTAAGAAGGCACGGCTGTGGGTAGCTCCTTTTGATTTTGTCCCCTCTTCTTTTGATTTTGTCCCCTTGTTTGGGGACCCCCGAGAACGCAGGGGTTACGTAGCAATTCCGCCCACTTGTGGGCCCTTGAGAAGGCAGGGGTGAGGCAACCACTTCTTATTTTGTCCCCTTGTTTGGGGACCCCTGAGAATGTAGGGGTTATGTAGCAATTCTGCCCTCATGTGGGCCTCCGAGAAGGGAGGGGTGAAGTTGCCACTTCGGATTTTGTCCCCATGTTTGGAGACCCCTGAGAATGAGGGGTTGCATAGCACTTCCGCCCACTTGTGGGCACCCGAGAAGGGAGGGGTGAAGTAGCCACTTCTGATTTTGTCTCCTTTTCAGGGGACCGCTGAGAACACATGGATTACATAGCACTTCCGCCCACTTGTGGGCCCCCGAGAAGGTAGGGGTGAGGTAGCCACTTCATATTTTGTCCCCTAGTTTTTGGGCCCCCGGGAATGTAGGGGTTGCATAGCAATTGCGCCCATTTGTCGGCCCTTGAGAATGCAGGGGTGAGGCAGCCACTTCTTATGTTGTCCCCATGTTTGAGGACCCCCAAGAATGCAGGGGTTACATAGCATTTCCGCCCCCCGAGAAGGCACACCCAAGCACACTGGTAGGAAGGTGCACAACACATAGGTTCATGGGCCACAGGCCCACATACGGGGGAGTGAGAGAATTGTTGATGTTGACCCTTGACTATTTTACTCCGGCGATTTTTGCCTTGGCCTCAATATGCAATGGGTTGAATAGGCTATTTCAAGCCCAATCCCTATGCATGAGGATCAACATATATATAATCCTTTTGTTTTGCCCTTCTCAGGTCGATATACTGATTTGGACTGCCGGTCTTGAGTCTTTATAGACTAGTTGCAACGAGCCTCCATGCCCTAAGGTACCAGGAAAGGGTAGGTGAGGTGAGATCGAGGGATGTGTCTGGGGGAGCCACACAACGTAGATGGCCAAGGACGCGACTTTACCCCAATGGCGCAGCGTGGTGTGGGGTCCATCATGCACATGCACACACCTATAACCACAAGCCCTTTGTGCATGTCCCAAAGGGAGGGCGGCCTCTGGGGGCTGGCTTAAAGGGGGTGGCTCCTGGTAGGGGCGACCTTGGAGATGACTGAGATAACCCCGAATGGGACGTCAGGGCTTGTCGGCGATCAAGTTTATCATATGGTTTGATTATTATTGGGGCTAACTGTGGCCCGGTGGCAGCATGCTGAGTGCTAGGCAGACCACTTGGTGGCTCGGCTGTAGCGCCTATGATCTAGCATGTCGCATGGCGCCGCCAACGCTCTAGCATGGCACCTAGTACCCCTGCCCTATATGACGTTTGATGGCCATGAATCAAAATTCTAGTGTCTTGCTGCATTCGTTGACAAAATGAGGGCCTTCCTCGCTTACACACACGTGTATGACCACTCATTCGTGCTCCAATGAGGTCTAGGAGAACCAGGTTGCGGAGGAGGAGGAGGAGGAAGGAGAAAGCAGGAAAAAGAGGAGGAGATGGGAAGGATCAAGAGGAGTAAGGTCCTCCTCCTTCCTGCTCCTCTTGCTACCTCCTCACTCCTGCCACTTCCCCTCCTCCGGGGACCGGGTGGACCACCTATGGCCAAATTCTTGCATTGCGTGCATACTGCGCACGCAGAGGCTGGGATACTCACCCAAGAATACCCGTCACCTGTCTAGTAGCATGGCGAAGCAGCAAAGCCCACCGGTGGTACATGTGACCCCATTCAAATGCCCCACCAGATCCACAATAGTCTGCTCCTGTGTGTTGTGTTGGGAACGTTGATGAGCCCCTGCTGCAAGCTGACAGTCCTCCAAGTTGGTGTCGAGGGGCAAGATACGCCCAAGGACGTGTTTATATCGATCTTGAAACTAATCGGGTTTGTAATGTTGTTCATTGATCAGTTGCTGCCCTCCCAATACCCAGTACCGCCTAGGTGGAAGAAAGAGGAGTGATAGTGATTGCCATGTCAGGTCTTTGACACAAACAAAATGTGCAAGACATACTTCCACGGTCCTTCAGCAAACAATCCACTCATCCAAGGTCCTGTCCATTATACATGTGGGTGAGGGGGAGGAAATAGGGAAAATGGTTGAAAATGGGCAAAAATGGTTGACAATTCGAATATGCCACATCCTAAATGCTTAGGAAGCCAAAAAAAAACCCTGGTACGGAACCAAAAACTTGTGAAAAGGGGCCGAAACTAGGGTTCGAGTATTTGTCGACATCCAAAACTTCGCACTGCGTGCGCACTGCGTGCATGGCATTCCCTATGCAAGGCACTGCTGGGTCTTGCTCCCTTACGTGTATGTGTGTCAGTGCCCTAGGGCCTGACAGCATAATGGGTCTCACAGCCTCGCAGGTGGGGACAACATGGGGGAGGGGGGTTCCACACCCCTAGGGGGGCCTTATTAGGTTCGCCTATGCGGGCCTCCAAGGCTGAGGTGCTCTAGGCCCAGTGTGGAGGCTTGGGAGCAGGACACTGAGCCCACTAGACGTGGGTCAGGGCATTGCAGCCTCCAGGTCACAGAGACATGCTACCAAGCCGCCCAACCACTGCAATTGATTCCACGGGGGCAGCGGCGGTGCACAGTACAACTTGGGGGCACCCTACTCCTTGACTGCCAGGTACATGTGGCGCCGCCTTGAACGCTGGGTCCCATATGGCCTGGGCACACCTGGGGTGGTTGCCGGGGTCCCAGGGCGTGCGCAGTGCTTCCCTGCGCTAAGGACCTAACATAGATGGCTCCTGGGTGGCGGCGCTACAGCCTCTTTAGTCCCAGGGGCCTCAAGGGCACGCTACTGTGTGACAGCACAGCACAGAAACACACATTGGACTCATTGGAGGGTGCAGTGTGGTGGACTGCCTCGAAGGTGTCCACCACCCAATCCCCATGTGATAGTACAAGGCCAATCCAACAGACTCTGCAGGGGGCCGATCCCTCACTTCCAAAAGGCCCACATACTTTGCAAAGAGCACATACATAATCCTCAACACATCTTCCTAATTGCACGGATCCGGTGCATCCGCATCTCATCACACAAAAAGCCAAGGTCAAAGATAATGCATGGGTCATGAATGGAGGCAAGGGGGGGAAGGTTACGGTGGGCTGGGCAACTCCCTGGGGCAAGACAGTGAGAAGAGTGAAGCAGCCTGCAACGCCAACTGCAGATCCAGACTGATTCTGTACTGGGTCTCAAGGAAGTGGTGGAGACCAGGGTTTGTGGTCCGTGACCAATTGCACCAATACATCTTACGAAGCTACACCTCAAATCAAAGGGACATTGCAAAAGAAGAAAATTTTTTGACAGGCAATGTGATCAACAACAACGGGACAAATGAAAGTAACGGGGGGAAATGGTATCTACAGTAATCACAGCATGAATCCCCCCAAAACCAGTGGCAAACGCAGGGCACTGATTGAAAAGCAGAGCGAAAATTGGCGCATGGAAAAAAGGCCAGATCAGGCCAAACAACCAGGTCAGAAAAATTTCGCCCGTTCACCAAGAGTGAAGACGAAATAGGACATTCCGGTAGAAACACAAATGAAGCTGCGAAGGCACTGAACGAGCAGTGCGAGACAGACCCACTGAACAAACTGCTGCTCCGCATTTGCACAGCTTTTGGGGTCTGGAAGGGGTGGGGTGGGGGTTGGGACCACAACGCAGAAATTGATGTCAACAACGCCAGTGTTAGTTGGACAAGGGCGTTGCCGGCGCCCTACAATGCGCACGGTCCACACTTGCACATGTTGCACCATTCTGAAAAGAAGACGGCAAAACTTGCTGCCCCGCCAAAATTCATGGTGAAGAAATTGACGGAAACGTTGTTCAGACATGAGGACGTTTTGGACATAGAAGCAAGGGCGGCCAGGGGTGGGGGTTAAATTCCCACACATACATGTGCAATCACAGCAGCCAAGGGGTTACGACAGCACCAAAAACAGTTTGCAGTACGCCAAGCTTTAGTGCAGGGATCATGTGCCAGTGTACAGAAGCCCAGCACTTCTAGCCTTTGAACCAGCTTCCCACAGACAGCACCCATGGGGGTCTCCCATAGGATTTGCATGTGGGAGGGAGAAACATGCAGAGAAAACCGGACGGATGGCTTGCTTAAACAGGAGACTAAGCTTGATGTGGCAGGACAACCTTTGACCTTCGAAGGCCATGTGCCTGGGAGTGACTGTACGGCTGCTGAGAGGATGG
The DNA here is from genome assembly GCA_964036045.1 of Eutreptiella sp. 'Long Island Sound 2002'. NCBI lineage: Eukaryota > Euglenozoa > Euglenophyceae > Eutreptiales > Eutreptiaceae > Eutreptiella > Eutreptiella sp. 'Long Island Sound 2002'. The sequence goes on from OZ038392.1 coordinate 36,849,520, forward strand.
CAGGAAACATAGGGCTGAAAGCTACAGAGTGCAGGGAGGAGTAGCAGTGTTCTGCTGTTGAGGATACCGGGCAATTGGAGTGGCTTAGGAGGGTTATGCAAGAGGCAGGGTAACGGGTTCATCTGGGGGAGGAGCACGTGTTGGACGCTCCACGGCCAAACAGAGACACAATGGAACTCACCAAAACAGCTCAAGGACACCAAAAATAACACCAGCACACACACACACTCTCTCTCTCTCTACTCTACTCTACTCTTGTCACCGAGGTAGCGGTGCTTGTAGGTGTTGTTGGTGTTTTGAGCGGTGCATGCTACAAAAGGGGAAATAATAAAGCACCGTGTGTGCAGACACCCAGATACTGCGTACACGAAGCAGCGTGCCATTCGTCACACTACACACGGTGGACTCATTTCCTCGGCCCTCGGTACGAGGAAACTGCCTCCTCCCTCCAGGCGAGCAGTCTCAGTCAAGGCAGAATCAAGCAGAAGGTGAGGGCTCCCTGCACTGCTCAGGGTCAAGCTTGAGCACCATGGAAGGTCTTGTTTGCAACAGTGCAGGTCCTGCCCAGCAGCCCCGAAATGCTTCCATGGGGAGGTGATGCGATACGCTTAGAGGGAAGGAGTGATTAACAAATGCTGACTGACCGCAAATGGCCCTGAAAATGTGTTGTCGCTGCTGCAGTTGTTGTTGTTTCTGTTGTTGTTGTTGTTGTTGTTGTTGTTGTTGTTGTTGTTGTTGTTGTTGTTGTTGTTGTTGTTGCTGTTGCTGTTTTAGCTTCATAAGTGCAATGCTACCCCAGATACACGCAATCTATTCCTGTGCGACTTGGGAAGGGCTGAAGGGCAGCCAAGGACTGGGCGCCACATGTTGACAGAATGCTGGGTCTAAATCTAAAGGATGGCTGCAGTGGTCAAATCTGATGGATTTGGATTTGTTGTTGAGCGCCGGATGAAGAGGGGAGGGGTCAGGCGGCGATATCCGAAACACATAACATGTCTGTGTTCGACTGGGCAGATCACCCTTCAAGAGCAGTGGATGTGCATCAATGCACCGATGAGCGAAATGGCGGGGCCTGTACAGCATCTGGGGGGGCAATACAAGCAGGGGAAACGGGATGCAAGACCACCTCCGTCAGGTAATGGAGGCCAAATGCATGCAGTCTTAGTTCAGCCATTGTTATGATTTGTTCGCGACGATTTCCGACCGGACGTTCGTGCGTCCTGAGTGCACTCAGCAAAGAAGTCAAGGGCTTCCGCAAATCAGAGGGGGACTGGGGGCTGCACAGGGCCCGGCAAGCCCACCCGATGTGTTGCGGGGACCTGAATGCCAAGATGATGGGGATCTCTGGAAAAGTCTACAACGCTCCCTCAATCTCGAGAGAACGGGACCGGGGGCCCAGGCACGGCCCCCTCCCACACGCCCGCCGACCCTGTTTTTGTACTGCTCTACTGCATTGAAGATCGTAAAATATCATTTCACCGAATGACCTGACAAAACATGAGCTGCGCGTATTCCCATGCACACGCGCGCACCCACGCACACAAACACACAGACACACACGCACGCACGCACACGCGCGCGGACGAGATGCCTCACAGGCACCCACGGTACGCGCACAGGCACGTCTGCACATATCTGACCTTGTGCACGGTCGCCCGCGCACACACGGGCGTTGCAAACTGCACCACCACAATCAGGTCTGCTGCTCCATGAAGAGACTCAAAAAAGATTGACAAGCCTCCTGGACTTGGGCGCAGGAAGCAGCACCGCACACGGGGCCCCACGCAGGGGCCTACGGAAACAGGGGTCCATTCCCTGGGCCCCATGCAGCGTCATATGTCACTCCATGGGGCCGGTATAGTCGTTCAGCATAGTGCCGTCCATGGGGTACTGGCTCTCGGGGATGAAAGCCCCAGGCTGCAGCGGAGGAGGTTGCGTCGTGACGGAGCGGCCGCTAGGCGCAAGTGAGGGCAGGAAGCTGCCGCCACCCAGAAAGCCCTGCTTGCTGGCGTACGGGCCGGCGGACTGGGAACGGCTCTCAATAGCTGTGGCCGCCTCGGAGTGCTGCCGCATCTGACGGGGGGATGGGCATGTGGGGCAGTGGAGAGAGGAATCACACGCAGCGTACGCATGAACGTGCCCATGGGCACGCCTGCACATGCACTGGCACACGCCACCACCCGCGACGTTCCCGGGGCAGGGGGCGGGGGCCATCAATTCCGTCCCACGCCCAGGCAAGGGCCCGGCCTGGAGAGCGCAAAAGAAACACTGCCTTCGGTTTTGGGGGCCTGCCAATCAGCGGCGGTTGAAACCAAAAAAGATTGGTCGTCCGGCCGGTGGCGGACGGTAACCAGCCAATTCCAGTCGCATCCACCGTCGTCAACTATTGGCTGCGCATTAACCTGAAGGTCATCGGTTCCCACCTGGGCCCTCCAGAGTTGGGTTCGGGGAGGAATGCGGGGGATTTGACATGACACGTGGTTGTGTTGCTGTCTGCAGCTGGCGGCGAGCCTTGACCGCTCGCCACTTACCGCTGCTCTTCCCTTGAACCGTTTCCCTCCACAGGCGGCGGTGCCCCATCGGCCTCTCACCACCTTGTGCCCTCCCTCTCCCTGCCTGGCCCATGCTTACCTCCCTACACACCCTTCCTTTCCCTTGGTCGGTTGTGCCAACAGAGCCCCCAGACTTTCCCTGTTTCACTGCTCCGTGTCAGGTCCACACAGAGGAGGGCAACTGCTCTCACCATTGGAACAGGGCGGGGGGGTGGTATAGTATGTGCCCCACAGTCTTGGGAGTCCTTGCGGCCTCCTCACGCTCCTCGTGTTTAGGACCGGGGTCATCGTGCTGGGGACCCCGGCACTGGGCCGCCCCAGCCCTCCATCGCGAGGGTGTTGCTTGCCCCCCTGTGTGACATTCTGTCTGGTTGTTGTTCCTTTACGGGGCCCTGGACAGTCACCCGTTCTTCCCTTCACATGTTGCGTCGGGTTGCTGCTTTCTCTCAGCCACTGCGGCCGGTGCTCTTGCTGGTCGTTTCCGCGTTCGCGGAGCCCAGTGGTTGGTGTCCTGGGGCTGTGCTGGATGTGGCATGATGTGCCGTTTGCGCGTCAGCGGTGCCCACCCGCCCCTGAAGCCACCTCTGAAGAGATTGGCCCAAATTTTCAGTTGTGACAATCAGGTTTTATCCTGAGGTTACTTCCACCATGGCAAAGGCCCCTCAAAAACTCAGATCCCCCGGGGGGGGGGGGGGGGGACTGATCCCCCAAACACAGGCGGGGGGGGGGGGACAAACTACTAGGGGGTGTGGGGGTCTGGACCCTCACCCCCAAGGCAGGTTAGTTAAAGAGTTGTTAGCAGGAACTCTGGGGTCGTCTGCCACTTTTCCGTGGGGCGGGGTAACGGGGCTGCTGCCATCTCATCGCAACCCTCACGCCCTAAAATGGGCCCACCACCCCCTGGCCTGAGATGGGACGATGCAATGAAACGGTACTGAGTGAGGACACTTTGCCACACATGCTGCATGGTGCATGACCTGCACAGGGTGTCGCCATTTCCAGAGAGAAATAGTCTGGGATTGGTTTGGCACTCGACATGATCATGCCCCCTTCTATTTGGATGGTCCAGGTCTTCCACCCGTTGCCATGTCACCCCAAATCCCCGCCTCATAAGGGACCCAGCCGGTCGGAAGTTTGTTCAGCTGTCCCGCCTTGCCCCGCCCAAAGTAAAATGGCAGGTGTTCCATGTTCATACTCTGCCCGCTGTACCTTGAGCCCACTTGTTGTACCGGACGTCCACAACTGTTTTTTTTCATCAAAAAAAAAAAACAGCAAAGCCCTGCCTTTGACAACGTCCTGATGGCGCCCCATCCGATTCAGGGTCACAATTGGACGGCCAAAGACCTTGTTCCAGATGCAGATATCTCTACCTTCAACTTCATCACTCTGTGTTCAATGGTTGTTGCACAGTCAACAGGTCAATGGGCTCCGAGAGGGGTCGTTGCCACATTGACGGGTGCATTCGCGGCTCCCTCGGACCTCACTCTCTTTGCACTGTGTCAGCCCTGTACATGACGCACTGGTGGGAATGGTACCCCAAGGATCCAGGCTGGAAGGCAGTTCACACCTCTGCAGATGCGGGTCTGTCCTTCTTACGATACGGACCAACTCTGTCGCCAGCATGTGACCGGTCACCAGCGTGAGAGCTCCGCGGACTCTTTCCAATGGCATTTATGGCTGCACGAGGCAAAAAGATACGAGCAGTGGGCTGCTGGAGGCACACTCCATGGGTGTTTGGATGTGGGTGTGGGCCCACGCCTCTCATTGACATTGTAGGTGGCAGGAGGGGGCGGGGGGGCTGTTGCCCAACTTCACCCATCGACTGTAGGGATTTTTGCTAAAAGCTTCTGGATGGTTGCTGTTAACTCCTCATGCACATTGATACATGCAGTGCACAACACAGAAAACACAAACAACTCTGCACTTTCGCACAACCTATTTGTCAACCTCCATGGGAGGGGGTGGGGAGGGGTGCTGGACCACCCACAATTTCTGAAAGCCCCCGTCGGGTAGACCATCCACTCAGCACATCCCTGGTCCCACCCTGGCACCTACAAGGCATGCTCTGGTGTGGGGTGGGCACTGACCACCAGAGGCTCAGCTGGAGGCCATGCTCTGGTGCAATCAATCAATCAATCAACAGCCATACAGCTTGAGGAAGGCGGTTGAGATGGGTATGGGGATGCGCATGTCTGCACCTGCCGCCTGCAGTGAGTTCGGGCTGGTACCCCCATGGCTCCGCGGAGACGGAGCATCCCTAGTCAGGGTGATGGGCTGTGTGATATTGCTGACCCGCTCTTCTGCAGCTTCAAGAAGGGCCTGTCTAAGAGGATCAGCCACTTCAGAAATGTAGCCCAGCGGTGGCTTGAGAGGCTGCCGCGGGGGCAAAGTGGATGTCATCGGATGCTCATTCCTATGCAAGAAACAGGCAACGGCGTCTTTGGTGTCAGCGGGCGAGGGGACATACGGGCAGCAGGTCTGCATGCAGGGGCTGCCTCCTCAGTCTATGATGCGGACTCCTCCATAAACTAAACAGTGGCCAAACTAAAGGTGGACGGAGGCCCCCTTGGGTAGAGGCTACCAACGGGGGGGGGGGGGGCTCCAATGCAAACAGCTCCCTCCACGCACATCACATGGCGTCTTTAGGTCATTTTTCAGATATTTTGACACCTAGGTCCACCACTTGAAGCACCCATTACCAGCCGCCTGTTGACTTTCTTGCACAAATTTTGTGTGAGTGTGCCTCATACTCATAGGTATCATCCACTAAAGTTTCCCAGCATCCGGACCACTAAGATGACATCCTAATTTTTTTTTGCCATTTTGTGAGTGCTTGCTGCCGCTTCTTGCTACTATTGCTCCCTGTTGCTTGCTAGAAAGGGTACCTGCACCACGGACCATAACAAAGGGGTATAAAACCTTACTGGTTCGACTAGCTCAGTAAATTAATGAAGTAACTGAGGTACACTAAGCTCGGACATAAAACCTGCACAGGTTCCACCAGCTCGGTTGAAAGTGTTGCAATCTGTAGTGGTTCCAACAGCTTGGTAACCCTGGCCCTAATACAACAGTCAAACACCCAGTATAGTCAGAAGAACATGCATGCATCATGGGCATTGTTGTAGTAGGCTGCCATCTGCAAAGTACCAATGGTCATGTCAGGCCCAAGCCTGACCAGGCCCATTGACCTTTGGTAACCAACTGTGCCCAGAGGCCATGGAGTGGGAGGGGGGTAGAAGTCCGCATCATTGGATCTAGAGCGTCCACTGTGTAAAAGGTAGACAAGCGAACCCACCGCTTTGGATTCACACATGACAGTGTGAGAGAGGTGCACTGAAGCCTGAGGCAAAAGTGCGCACACGACCACGCCAATTGAGGGTCTTGCCCACCCCAGATTTTCGACTATAGAGAGGAGGGAGGATACAGCTCTGGCCGCAAACCCCGCGCGCAAAAAGAGGTCAAGTGCAAAACTTCAGATAACGTGAAACTGGTATGTCCAATCACCCCAACCAGGGGGTGCAGAAAAATCATCGGTTGTCTGGGATTCAGTGAAAAAAAATTGACACTTTTGACCCCCACGAAAATTTTCCAGCGCCAAGTCATAGTGACTGATCAATGACCCCGGTCAACTGAGCCCCAGGGTCCCGGCGCTTTGGGACGTGTGGCCCTTCTTCGTGGCTGTCTCGGGCAGCCCGGTCCACCCGCGGATGGCGCTGTTCTCCAAACGCTGCCTGGGAGAGGTCGTGCATGGTGTGACCCAGGGATTCTACTATTTCCGTGATTGGCATGAAAAAACCCTTCCGTGATTTTCCATGATTTTCCGTGATTTTCCGTGATTTTCCGTGATTTTCCGTGGCATTTCCGTGATATTTCCGTAATTTTCTGTGGTGTTTCCGTGGTACAAAAATGTTCCTTGCACATCCGCTTTGCCTCACTTGGACACCCACAAGAGACGAAACAAAGCACAAGACATTTGGGGGCGGTCTACTGCCATTTGGTGAACCGTTCTTCAACATCTCCATTGCAAAACAAGGTCACACAGGCCTCACGCAGGTCCTTGCCCATGCGCTGCCTATTTTTAACATCAATCAGTCCAGCCAGACTAAATGACCACTCTATTGCCGCGCCTGTGACAGGGTACCACGAATATGGAGCCACGGCCTCCCGCAAAACCGGAGGTCTTGACTGCCAAAATTTGATAACATCCTTAGCATTGTGAATATTTGGGTAGTCACCCAAACGGTAGCATCTCCTCACCCCGGGCTTCCATAATACCGGGAAATTGCTGTGCCCGAATGCGTGCTCACATCTTTGACCCCCGCTGCCAAACCTTTTGTTTCTTTGCAGCAGGAGTGCCATTGTCATCAGAAGAAGACATGTCACAACTGAAAACACACAAAGAAATACACACTCCAACACTTAGCAACTAGCAACAACAATAGCAAACAATGGGAACTTTCATTTGCATTTCCGTGATCACTCCGACACTTAGCAACTAGCAACTACACTAGCGAACAATAGGAACTTTCATTTCCGTTTCCGTGATTTTCCCGTGATTTCCGTGCAACAACAATAGCAAACAATAGGAACTTTCGTTTCCGTTTCCATGATTTTCCGTGTTTTTCCGTGTTTTCCGTGATTTTCAGCGTTGGCCGATTTCCGTGATTTTCCGTGATTTTCTTGCCACGGAAATACCAGAATCCCTGTGTGACCTCATGGAGTTGGGATGCACCGTCTGCCTCAAGGGTATAGAATGCTCTTCCGTGGGTCATTGAATGAACAATTGCCATGAAGCACCATGCCAGCCAATTTTGATGTCCATGTCAGACTCGGCCAATTTCTGAGGAGGTGCATCGCGCACGCAGCCGAGTCACAAGGGCTGTTCCGACCATTTTGATCGGCAGTGAGACAAAATCTGGTGTTTGCAAATCGGGTCTGTCTGTCGTCGCCCCCCAAAAAGAACATTTCCCATCCCCTTCACTCTCGTCCCCTCCCTGTCGCAAACAACAGCCCCCGAAACACCCCAACGAAATCTCTTGGACATAGTCTACTACACATGCCTAGAGCTATTTCTTCGGTAAACCCTTCGCAGAAAGAGAGCACACACGTTTCAGGGATCATGTGAGGGCGTGTGCTGAAATGCAACGTGTTGTTGCCAGTGCTGACGCCCATGCTGCTCTCTGCCGTCACGGCCACGCGATAATGGTTGTTGGGGATGAGCATGGTAAGGTTGAAGAAGAGGGCATCTGCACAACGGGAACCGGCCATGTTGAGAAAGGGGTACGAAGGGTAGGGCAGGGCAGGTTCGGGCAGGCTTGGGTGGGTGGGTGGGCGGGTATGTCGGTACTTGTTCCCTGTGTATGTGCCTTTCCCCTTTTTTTCTGGGCTTCGGCTGGGCTTCCGCTGGTCCCAGGCTTGGCAAGCTCAAGCTCAGCCCCAATCTACACCTGCTGACCTGTCTGCATGCCTAACTACTTTCTCTGCTGCTGCCTGCTTGCCTGCCGTGCTACATGCCAACCTACTTGGCCGAGCACCTGCTGAATGCACGCACTGAGCTGACACAGGCACACACACAGGCACTGGCACTGGCGAACCAGGCCCAAGCACAGGCCCAGGCACAGGCACAGGCCTAGGCACAGGCACACACACAGGCACACACATCAGCACTGGCAGTGGCAGACCAGGAACAGGCACAGGCACAGGAACAGCTACACTCATGGGCCGAGACCAAGCACATGCACACACCCAGGCCCAGCTATAGGCACAGGCACAGGCACAGGCACAGGCACAGGCACAGCCCCCCCCCAACAAGTCATTGAGCCCCTTTCCAAGGGCAGGCTAGGGACTTAGAGGAACAGGGATGGAGGAGAAGGGTGAGAGCAAGACAGAGGAAGAGGAAGAGAGAGGAGAGAGAGTGGGGTCACTGATGGTGATAGAAGGTGGGCAGGCAGAGAAAGAGGAATGGGAGAGCCTGGGGGGGGGGGGGAGGCCAGGGTGTTGCTTGAGCGGAGGGGGAGGGGGGGAGGGGGAGGGGGGGAGCCCCCTGCCGAAATGCAGCATATCCGCAGGGAACTGCAAAAATGTACCACACTGACCCATTCAGCATATACATTTGTCGTAATGTCTGAAGACAGGCAATGCAACTCATCTTTTTTGGTCGATACATCGTGCCCTCACCTAAACACCACCAGGCAACACAAACAGGAAACGCGAAGGAATGCTCATTGTTGTTGAATTCTTTGTCAAAAATCAATCAGAGTGGGACTCATCCCCCCTGAGCTGGACGCACGATTGTCATCCTCTTCTAAACTGGAAGAGGAACCAGAAGAATCTGAGCCGGATGATGATCCATTATGGCTGCTTGTTTTACAAACTCATACAGAGTTGCCATTGGAGTGTTCAGAAAAAGTGTGGAACATGCTTTCTGGACGGAAAAATTGTATGCCTCTTGCCTTTTCCTCCCACTCCATCTATCTTGAAAGCGAAAATGGAGGATGGCGGTTATAAGGTCGTCGCGTCTTGTGCAGGGTCACGGTTCGACCAGGGTGCCAAAAAACGTAAAACATATTTATGGGATGCTCCGACATGATATCTGCAACACATGCAACACAGGGAAGAAATGATATGAGTGGAATGACCAAAGAAGCCTGCTATAGATGCACTGAAAGCACAGGAGAAAAAATTGGCCCAAACAAAAAAAGGTTCCCAGAACCCTGATTCTTTAGAGCGAGGGGGCAGCGGGGGAGGGGGTCCAGGGGGGAGGGCCCCGCCTGCTGAAATGAAAATGAAAGCAACGCCTTGGGGGCAGGCACAGGCACAGGCACAAGCACAGCCACAGGCACATGCACACACACGCACACACACAGGCATGTGCGCAGGCACTGGGACGAGCGAGTCAGCCACAGGTCCAGGGACGAGCCCAGGCACAAGCAAACATAAAGGCACATGCACAGGCAATTCGGCACAGGCACATGCAGCCCTGTGCACCCGAGCACAGGTGCGTGCAGCCGCACTGCAACCCAGGCACAGGCACAGGCACAGGCACAGGCACAGGCACAGGCACAGGCACAGGCACAGGCACAGGCACAGGGGCAAAATGCTGTACCCGTCTGGCCCACAGTCACGAAGCGTTCCCCGTACTTCAGGTTCAAGTGGATTTTGTAGCTGAGGCTGGTGTGGAACCGGTGATTCTCAGGCTTCCTCCACCGCAAAGTTGCGCTGGTGTCCCTCAGCTGTGTGATCCGCAGCCCCGTGGGGTGGTCAGGCACAGAGGGTGTCTTGAACTGGGCCACGGGAGAGTATCTGCGAGAGAAAAATGCACCATTACCCCTTTCAAGAGAGGGAGGAAGTGCGAAGTGGGCCCCATGGGCACAGGGGAGGCAGCATGCATCACTGCAAAGGATTTGTTGGTGGGGGGCGTCTGGGGTGAGGAGGGTTCTGAACAAGGGCATGAGGGAACACCCATGGTAGTGTTGAGAATAGCCCAAGCAGGAAGGGGGAAGACGTCCAGGGGCAAAAACACACACAGGGATCCTGAATACCCCCCGCGTGATGCACTATAAAGAAATGACCTGGAACCACCGTTTGCGGTGACTGTCACCCCTGCCAACTACCTAGTCCTGCGCCAACAGACGGAACCAGTTTGTACCTGCCACACAATCGATGCCCCAACCGTCAGTGACCGCTGTAGGGTGCGCACTGCACTAAGAAAACGCCTGCTCAGACCACGTGGGGCACCACACTTGCCATCATGCTCCATAATGACACTCCTAGGTTGCCCTCAGTTCCCAAACAAATGGCAGTAACTTAGAGAGGCTCCAAAAAGCCTTCCAACGTTCCATTTTCCCCACTCTCCACCATTTCCCCCTTTCCCCCCTGGTTTCCCGCCAGATTTCCCTGTGTCTCCTTCCGGTGTCCCCTGTATTCCCACGCCTTTCCTTTGCCCCTAATGGGCGATCCTTCCAATGCGCAAACACTTTGTCTACATCCGGACTCTGTGGAGTTTACGCGACAGCAAGCTGCAAGAAACGATCCTCCTATTCATCACATGTGATGTCCAAACCCTCTGGCCCTTTGTCACACAACTCATGTTGGTGGTGTAGAGCACCCTCCAGTGCTTCACAGTCATGGATCTGGCTGCCACTGATCGGGGCCCAGCAGGGAGTGGGTTCGGTTGGGAAATGGTAAAACGGGATACTTGCACTTACCAGCCACACTCACACAGTGCACCCACAACATGCACTGCACTATAATGCTGGGTCCAAGCAAATACCTGGGCAGAAGGCAAGGAAGGAGGCAGCGTGAGCAACAAGACAGTCAACGAAGGAGTGCAAAGCCTGCCGACTATACGGCCGTGACACGTGCAGGAAAAAAACCCCACCACAACACCACCAGAACCCCAGCCCCCCCCCCCTCCTCGCCACCCACCCTCCCTCCAACCCACTGTCTACCAAGTACAACCACCACCATAGCATAACCTCATGCGTGCAAAAGAAGAGTAGACACGGGCCACGACTGATGACCACCACACATTATTTCACATCATGCATGATGCACCCTCTCACCCAACCCATTGTGTGTCATCGCTCTCTTTGTATGTTGGCATGGGTAGGGGCCCCAGAACTCTGTTCACACTGTGTCACGGTCCCTCTCCCCCAAAAAAACCACACCTGCTCCAAAGGTATGCTGAGAGGTCATCGTGCTGCGGTTCTGTGGCAGTAGCATCCACATTTCGAGGTCCTTCCAGCGCTTGGTGCTCCTTAGCCACCTGAAGAAAAGATGTGCAGGGTGAGCTTTGTGTGCTAGACTGGGGAAGGAAAAGGGGGGAGGGCGCATGAGGGCCTGTACAGCCTGCAAGGGAGTAAAAGCAGCTGATGGGGGAGGGGGGTAAAGAGCAACCCCCTCCCCCCGAGCCCCGCCTGAACACAGGTAGGAGTAGGGAACCTGGGGGTGATTTCTCAAATTATGGCTTCTATGTGTTTTGGCATTTTCTTGGACCAACACAGGTGGTACTGTGTTTAAGGGCACATAGAGCCCCAAAATACCTCAGCTACCTTTCTAAAAATAGGCATGGTGGCGCCCCACCCACGCCTCTTGTTGGCAGTAAGAGTCCCCGAAAACGGGGGGAAAACCCGAGTGGGTGGACTGGTGGTACATGGAGTGGCAATGCTTCACCCGATTGTAGACCCCACACCGCCATCGCTATTCCAACTGGACATTCAATGCAAAGATTCCGGCGCATGTCTCGCATGGCAAACCGCATCAAGAAGAAGAAAACTTGGTACATTTCGCCGGCCCATGCTACGAGGAGGGCTCTACACATGGGCCATGGGTTGGCAGGACTGGGTAACCGAACGCCGCCACCGCAAAAACAAATCGAGAACATCATGTCGCAGGCCAAGGTGTCAATTTTGTATAGTGAGACATAGTGGCACCAACATTGGTGGACTCCATGTGGCATACTCCGCCCGCCCTGGCTATTCAATCCATGTTGCATTATCATTACTAGACCATTCCAATCGCCCACTAATGGCAATTGCATGCCATCCCATGCCACACTTCGAGTAGCACCTCAGCAGATAGCTGTTGTGCGGTTGTGGTACTGCGAATCCATTAGGGCTTTGTCCGTTTGTTGTTTCTAGCACTATTCCTTGTGTACTTCTTCCTCTTGCCTCGCTGTGGAATCTCCTCCTTTGATGATGCCAAAGAGGATGAAGAGGAAGAGGACAATGATGATGATGATGATGACCCCCCACTCTCGTATACTTCTCGCGCCTTGTCTTCCTCGTATGATGGCTAGTCTTCAGCGCGCCAATCAGAATCTTGCGCATCAGTACCAATGGCTCCTTTTTTGCGTCACCAAATTGATCCCCATCAACATCATTGGACGTCTCTGCAACTTCCATCTTGTCAGCAACTCCTGCGTGGATGGGTGTGCAACTACCATGATTTACGAGGTTGCAGGCCTCCAAAGCAAGAAGGTCAAGTGTGCTATAGTCCACTTTGCTACCAAGTGCCTCTTGATGGCTAGGCCCAAGTGTCGCTCGATGGCGAAGCCGAAAGGGGTGGCACTGCAATACGTGACGGGGCATGGCCGTGGTGCATTGTGCTTCTTCTTTGCCGCCGATGTCCAACGGAGGTGATCTTGGAACGCGCAATAGCTCACAACTCTATTTTATCAGAAGCGAAGTTTGGCACATGCCATCCACTCGGCCACAAAACAAACATTGCCTATGGGGTCCTCACCATTCAAGCTTTTGCGGGCAAAATGCCTACATCACCCCTGCTGTCTCAGGGGTCCCCAATCTAGGAACGAAATCAGAACTATCTTCATAACGCCTGCTGTCTTGGGGGCCCACTTGTCAGCAAACTAGCTATGTAAACCCCACCGCTTCGGGGGCCTCCAATGTGGGGAGGAAATCAGAACTAGCTACATAACCCCTACCGTCTTGCGGGTCCATAGGTAGGCAAACTGGGCAAATTGGCTACAAAACCCTTGCCGTCCCGGGGGTTCCCATTGCTGGGACGAAATCAGAAGCGGCTACATAACCCCTGCCGTCTTGGGGGCCCACAAAAGGGCCTCGCCATCTTGGGGCTCCCCAATGTGCGGACAAAATCAGAACCTTGGGGTGCTTGCAGTGGGGTGCACAAATCATGGCTACAAAATTGGCCAACGTTGGGCACCCCATAATTGCTTAGTATGGTGTTGCGCGCCTTGAGGCCTAAAAATTCTGACCACTAACTTTCCCCCAATTTTACAGCAACACTGCTTGTTGGGGACCACAATTTGGTCAAAGTTGTGCAAAACCGACAAATAGGCACTTTTTAGGGAGCTCCGAAAAAAAAGGTAGTTTGGCCACCACGTCATGACACCCCCCCCCCAGGGAACCAAGGATCTGCCCCCCCACCCCGCCAAGGAAGTATTAGAAGGGGGCAGGGGGGGGGGGGGCTCTCCTCCTAGGGTGTCCAACCCAAAAATGGTCCAAAAATCTTTTTCTGCAAAGCACACTAGCATACCTCCCGATGGAAATTGAGTGTGCAAGAGAATGCAAGAGAAAATACTCTTCCTGTCAAACAGAAAAGCAGTTCTGGTTCAAGGATATGCGAGGGATGGAAAATTTCAATGCGACAAAAAAAAATGGCAGTTTTCACGGCCGCTTTAACAAGGAAAAAATATTCCATGGTTTGTCCTGCAATATAAACAGACAATAATGCCACAACATACCATACACAGAAGCACCCTGCACTGCCATACGGCGGTTGTAGGCCACCAAAATGTTTTTTTACCTCCACAAATTTTGCATGTTTAATTGCACATTAGAAGGGGAGGGGGGGTCAGGGGGGGGGAACCCCCCTACTCCTATGTTCTACGGCCATTCTAATACTTCCCTGCCGCCTGCTCAAAATCTATGGGAAGGGTAACGCAGAGAGTAAATGCATGCAGGCAAAGGGGGCACCCATGTGGATACTGGCAGTTGGGAAAGCCGTTGGAGCACAAATTTTGGCGGCTACGACCGCAGAGGCATGCATGCACCCATGGGGTGTGTCAGAACATGAAATGCAGATGCAGAGCACACGACCTTCACTCGGAACAGGCACTTGGGGAGATCCATCTTCTGCAACTCAATCTTGACGCACTGCTCATAAAGAACGCCCACCACTTGGAACGGCTCATGCTCGATGGGTCCTCCTTTTTTGGTCTTTTTCTTGGAGTACGCCATCTCCACACAGTACACGTAGTTCGCATGAGGGCAGTTTTTCTGCAGACAGAGGCAGCGCAATGACACGCGAACGGAGAGGGGCTACCCGCAAGCCCACTGATACGCACCCCTCCATCCACGTGCACAGGGGCATCGCGGGGCACGCAGAGGGTTTTACAGCCATGCCCCCCTTCCCTTCGCCATCATTTTCAAGGCGGGCTGTCCAGACCAGTGCCCCGCAGCCGCGACGCATTGGCCGGCATGACGGCCTTTCGGTGAGGATGGGATGAGGATCGGAGAAAGTGAGGGCCCCAACACAGTGCACTCCAAGTCCGCATTGGATGATGTTGCCGGCGATGTGGCAATGGAATGAAAGTGGGGGAGGGACGCAGCAAGACCCAACCTCACTGGGAGCTGCAACAGTTGGTGCCTGCAAGGGATAGTGTGGGCTGCAAGGCTGGCGCCCACAAGGTGTAGTGGAGTGAGGATGGAAAAAATTAAAAGATGAAGAGGATTTGTCATTGGGGCAATGAGAATGGGTCTAAGCCCCATTCCCCCTTTCCTTTTGTCCAGCTGCATGCCCCACCCACAGCACCATGCAACGCCCAAGAGGAGCTGGGCAGAATTGGGCACAGCCGCCGCCCATGGCAAGTCGGCCCGCGGGCCACAGCCCAGGGGTGCCCCTCTTGAAAGATGGCAAAAAGCGAGAACAGGATTGGCCAAAGTCACTCCAGCACAACTATTGGGAAGGGCTACTGAAGCCACCCTTGCAGAAGTGTTGGGAACCACTGTGGAGCCAGAGTAGAAGGATCAGGTTGGCCTTGGGGGCTCAGGTTAGGGTTAGAATGAGGGGTTCAGGCAACTGACAACGGCCATCTGAGCCTCTGTCTGCCACCACCCACAGCAAGTGCAAGTTTAAAGGCCCATGAAGTTGGCAAGAGGAGGTCACATTGGGAAAAGACGATAGAGACAAGGAGCAAGAGTTGCCCGAATGCATGAAAAGCGAGAGATAAGGAATGTGGAGGCATAGCTGGGAAGGGACATGGGGGTGAGTACCACTGAATAACCCCCCCCCTTGCTGCTGACGGCTGACAGAGCCCCCAGTCCCTGCCGGATGATACAGGCCTTTGGGTCTACAGTATTCATTCACTCGCTGCTGTGAATACATGCCCGCCCCTTGCACCTGCCGCTTGCCCTTCCGCTCTCCCTGACACTACTCCTGCCTCTGATCTGCTACGCCTGGGCCTGTCCTAGACCCAGACCCTCCCGGAGACCTTGAGATTCCAGCTCACGGACACGTGTGTGCCCCTCCGCTCATCCAAAATGGGTTTGCTTGGGGCGTAGGGCAGAGTCTCGAAGGCCACCAGATCATGCCACTCACGCCACTCCTGATTGCGGTCCCGCTCCCGCACCTGAATTCGAAACTCCGTGTCGGTTGTCAGATCCCCCAGCGTCAGCAGTGTACTGGTGTCTGAGATGATGGGGAAGAATGGTCAAACGTGATCTGTACTTTGTCTACCCGCAGTGTGCATGTGTGTGCACACGTGGGTGTGTGCACGCACGTGTGCAGTGATATCTGCAGCATGCTTGGGCGTGCTTGGGAAAACCCAAGTGACAGCAGTGGGTGTCTGCCACTCGATGTGTTGCAGCAGTAAGTAGAGGGATTAGGGAGTGTCCTCAGACACAAGCCATGTACAGATTGTTTCGCAGTCTTCATCCCGCTATCTTGAGAAAGGGATTCCACACCTGCACATCTGTGGCACCGCCGCGCATCTCCATATATGTACCTACGGGAGTTCAAACAGGCTGCCCCCTTTGGGCCACACGCTCTTAAAGGGAGGGAGGAGCTGATCTAATGTTTTATGTGCGAAACCCTGTTTTGAGACGAGCTTGGGGGGGGGGGGGTTCAAATGACAACTGAAATAGAGTCCAGATTGGTGCATCCATACATCAGATCCCACCCGGACAATGTGCAGGGGAAAGAGTGTCTGAAATGTAAACAAAATGACAAGAAGCGCACAAATTGCACCCGAGAACCGCCATCAAACAGTGCACAACTATCAATAAACTCCAATAAACATCATTACAAACAGATAAATAACGGGGGTTGCCCAAAAAACTGACGTTTTTGAAAATAAATGAATAAACTTGTTTATTTTCTATTTTAGCCTGTGGTCTAGCCTACACATAATTAAACTGCAAACAGCAACCACCCACAGCCTTACACATTGGACTAATGGTCTGAGTTTTGTACATTTCAGTACAAAAGCACGGCCCATGTCACAAGGGGGCGGCTGCAGCAGTGACGGGGGCGTTTCAGTGGGTACCCTGGCGCCCTTCCACCCAGCACCTCAAAACTATGGCCATGGAGGGTAGCTGGTTTCCACCTGAGTGGTGGGGCCGACAACATCCTGGCGGAAAGATGAGTGCTTTGGGAGGTTTTAGCTGTGTCTGCCAGAGTTTCCTAATTTTTCACCGAGGTCCCCAGGACAGGGTTACAAGGGTTACAGGCGGCAAAATGCGTCGTTTCGCATCCTACCATGGGCATACAATTACAATTACAACATCCGAAATCCCAATCCTTTAGGGGGATACCACAGGCTCACAAGGCCGCCACAATCAATTTTTGCACTTATCTTACCAAAAAGGGCCGAAAATTGCAAACCCTTAATTAACCAGGCATGTGCCCTTCAACACAAATACCACCTAACCCCAAAAACCCAGCTCAAAAAAGTCAGCCCATGTGGTCCAACACCAGCACCAAAAGTTGTAAAGGAGACTTCTGAAATAGAATGGGGTAATGGGCACTCCCTCCACCACAACCACATGTGACAATATTGGGTAGACGAAGGCGGCACTGGAAGCGAAAACCCACCCCCCAATGCCCCCTACCCTGTGGGACATTCCATCTGGTTGTTGTTTCTTTACGGGGCCCTGAACAGTCACCCGTTTTTCCCTTCACATGTTGCGTCGGGTTGCTTCTTTCTGTGGGCCGCTGCGGGCGGTGCTCTTGCTGGTGTCGTTTCCACGTTCGTGAAGCCCAGTGGTTGGTGTGCTGGGGCTGTGCTGGTTGTGGCATGGTGTGCCGTTTGCGTGTCAGTGGCGCCCAGTAGTTGGCGTATTGAGGTTGTGCTGGTTGTCGCTGGGGTCGTTTGACTGTTTTTGCTGCCCCCCCCCCCCCGTCCACACACACAAGTGTTCTCCAACTTTAGCACCGAAAGTTGCATGGCAAGCTGAACTTCTGAAATTGGGTCGGGTCATGGGCACTCCTCACAATGACCATATGTGTTGACTTTGGGTAAACGGAGGCATATGGTCCGGCGCTAGCAGCTTGAACCCCCTACCCGCCCCACACACACACACACACACACACACAGCCAAGCCCCCCCAGCACCACCCACATAGGGGGCTAAGCCAACAGGCAGCCCCTCAATGAGGGGAAAAACCACATGAATAGGGTGCTATTGATGTGATATGCGATCAATTGTGAGTGGTATCAACCATAAACGTCGGGAAAACGGGCCGCTTGATGCGTCCAATTGTTTGGACTTGTTTGTTTGGGTAGGAAACCCTCTGGACCGGCGGGGGTTGGACGCATTGCGTCACCGCACAACAAATACACTCTGCCCTTTGCTCCGCCCAAGCCCTGATGTAGCAGCCGACCTAAATCCAAGTTGAAGGTGCTGGGGGACGGAATTGTGTTGATGCTCAGCTGGTGCTCCGTGACCTCCGGTTTCCAGATCAGAAGTGAGGGATCGTCCGTGGGATTCTGCTTGTCCCGCCAGACCAACAGCTCTGTAATGTTCTCAGTGATGGTCTTGATCTGAGCGCAATACAAATGGGGGTCCTGGGCGTGAGCAGGGCGGTCATGGAACCAAAGACAGAGCTCGTGCCCTGCGCTTCAGCAAGAAACCAAATCGACCAAGAAATCAAATTACGTGACAGCTATTGGCTGGTCACCGGTGGCGACCGCCATTGGTGGTTTCCCCAGTATTTTACTGTCAACTGACGGCGGTTGATTGGGACCTGCTGGCGGTGGGGCTGTCTGGAGGTGCAGCTTTGGGGCTGGGAGGGGTTGTGCTTTTTAAGGACAGCCCTGGCAGTGAGCCAAGAAGGTGAAAGCGGAGAGTACTCAAGTCATCACTACCCTATCCGAAGTTTTGTGCAGATTCCCAAGTTCGCAAGCGAAAGAAACCACGAATACATTGTCCGACCATTTCCTTGGGGGTATCTGGGCATAGTTCCAAACACGCGCCTTTTGAACTTGATTCGCAGCAAAATTGCTTTTCTTTGCAGAGAGAAGCAAAAGCGGCAATGCTGTAAAATTGCTGAATTTCTTGCAATTGGAAAGGCTGTTGGGGCCTAGTGCAACTACCCTTCATCTGTCTTCGTGCACCTTTCCATTGCTGTGCTGTGTGTCGTGTGGGGTGGGTTGCTATGCACAGTTGCCTGCGACTACATATGTGCTGGCGGGGGATGCAGATGCGGTTGCAACAGTGTGATCCTACCCTGTCACTTGCTATGCCTTGCTCTGTCGGTGGAAACCCAACTAACGATGGGCCTGGGGGGTGGGCGGTCAGGCCCAGGGGTGGAGTGAGGCGGGGAGGTCGCATAAAGGCTGAGTATGCCGGTTGGTACTTGTACACCCCCAGGGGGGGGGGGGGATGCCATACCTGAATGTAATCGCCACGTGGTGCTGATCGTTTTGAGGTACGTATGTTGCGACAAAAAAAATGATCGTTTGGGGGAGCCGGGGAGGCCACCATCGACAGAACTTTCCCTTTGGCGCCGAAGTGCCGCCAAAATGGTCATGTCAGGCCCAAGCACGGATACCTTCGCGTAGCCCAAAGCCAGGGAGGGGCAGGAGGAGGGGGGGCTCTGGAAACCAACGGGTCCCCCCCCCTCCGTGTATAGCACAATCATTTCATGGTGGAAGAACTACGCAGAGAGCAAACGAATGTGCCCCTGTTTTTTTTAAAGTAGATGCTCATTGAGGATTTGCGTAGTACGCGCATTCTCATTACATCTTCGCAGTGCAAATGAAGTCTAATGTCCACGTAACAATCGGTTTGCTGTGTGTTGAAGATTGCATGAGGCACGAGGCACAGAGACATGCAAGCTGAGGGCCCTCAGAACAGAACACGGTTGAGGGGGGACAGCGGCACCTTCGCCCGCATCACATTCAGCGTCATGAGGTTGATGGCGTTGCTCCACATGCCCCATTTGTCCAGTTCATAGCAAACGCGGATGTTGACGGTGTACTGCCTGTTGCTCTCCAGGCCGATCACTGTGTAGCTGCGCAGCGTGGGGTTCTCCAGATTGCGCTCATACTTGAAACCTTCTTCACCCTTAATCTGTGCAGACCAGACGAGAGCAGCAGGCAAACCATGCAATGAGAACAGAATTTGCGCTAAAATAGCCTGGCACTTTAAGAAATGCCCATGTCCTTGTCTCAGCGTGGTACTATCCTTTGTGTTAAAATCCGTCGATGTGCTGTTGCAATGGTGTAATGTGTTGATGTGTCACTGTACCGAATGTGTTGGCTTTTGATGGGGTAGTGGATTGTGCTGCTGTGTTACTGTATTGGTGTGCTGCGGTGTTGATGCGCTCAGGGGCTCACGTGTTGTTGTGTTGATGGGGGGTTGTATTGGTCTTGTTAATCCAATGGCAAGTCACTGTGTAAACCTTTTGCTGTGCTGACGTGTTTCTGTACGGTCGTGCCCATGTTGGCCCTGTGGCAAGGGAATGTCAATAAGCGCCATCCTCAGGCTTTGTTCACCCCCTCTGCCGCTCCTGCTCGGCCATTCAATGTGCAGTATCATAATCAGTATTCATTGGACCTGAGCAACAAATTCTATACGACAGAGGGGAAATGCGGCGCATGGTCGGCGGGGAACATTTCGGGCATACACGGAAATTGGGCACAGTGGAGAACTGTCGTGGGTCGGGAGAAAAGGGTGGGCCGCCCAAAACCCAAGACTTTCTAGCCCAAAGAGTAAATCAGGCACTCTGAACCAACCCTGGCTCCCCGACAAGAGGGAGATAGGAGGGAGGTCCACCCATACGCGGTGTGTGTTTGCATTCATTCATCGTTTACTGTGTTCTGGTGCCGCTGTTCTAAATCTGTAACTTCCTGGTTTTGCTGCCGGCTTCCCCACAATCATGTAGAATACGATGCATGGGCCCGCAGCGATACAACACCGGACAGCAGTGCCGTTTCAAACTCCACACTCCTTCTGCTGCAACTTCTCGTGACATACATCATCACAGCAAACGGCGAGTGTGGAAGAGGGTACTCAGAGGTTGGCACATGCCACAAAACTCGTACAACAGTATTCATACGGAAACCTCCAGCACTCAGAAAAACGGCCCTTTTCTCATCACGTTGCGTACCCATCCCCCTCCTGTGTTTTGGGGCACCGCCGCGGCCCGGAAGCAGGTGATGCATCGCCGAGCTGCATACCTTGTCCAACACCTGAATTTGGAACTTGCTGATGGCCGTATTCTGTTGACTGGTCTCGTCGGGGGTATACCCCGTGTCCCACTCGACGCAGATATGATCAGAGCCAATGCCCACCACGCTCAAGGTCACCTGCTTCAGCGTCGTGAACGTGACCTTTTCCGCCCACTCACCCCAGAGTAAAGGAGACAGCTTGGGGGTCTTGCTGCTCCCTTCCTCGGCCAAGATATCGTCCTCGAGGACGCTTGCTGCTGGCGGTTCGGCACTGGGGTCGTGGTACAGTGGCTCGAGACTCGACACGTCGTAGCCTGAGAAGACACCAATCCATGAGGATAGGTCGAAGCAGAGGCACTGTGCGGTGGGGATGCGCAGCCTCCAGTACACGACCGGTCCTATTCGCTCGCTGCATGAGAGCCCCTTGGCTCTCGACCGGACGGGGCACAGTGGCACAGAGAAAGCAACGATCGCCTTTGGACAAAGCGGTGGTCCATGCGGTGCAAGGGCAAGGCACACACTGTTTGTGTACATGGCACGCACAGTGACGGCGTAGTTCGAGTGCGGCCACAGGCCCTCCATTTTGCAGGAGAAATTGCCCTGCGGCATCGTCTTCTTGAAGCGGAACGGCCTCTGCCCAGGCGCCGGTGCCTGAGGGAGACGGCACACAACAATGGGGCCCCACGCGGGCGGCGCACCCTCCCTCCGAGGCCCCGACCGGGCGCACCCTCGTTCTCCTTGTGGCTTGTGAGACCCTTTCACTCTTCGAGGCACGGGACAGATCGGGCGTATTGGGGCAGAGACACAAAGCCGACGGCTTTTTGGAGGAACGGGGAGAACACTTGGCTGTCGGCGTGTGCCCACTATCACAGGACACACCCGGAGGAGTCAGCGCCGGACACAAAGGTGCACTTGGGGGACTTGGAGGCGGATGGGGAGATGATGGGTGACACAAGAAGGGCCTCCCTTTGAGCGCTGGCTGCTGGCCAAGAAGTGAGTGGACGAAAGTACGGACTGCATGACATGCTCTTGTTTGCTGCTGCGCCCAAACTTCTGGCGCATGGCACTCCCAATTTAAACCGCGGCAGCAAATGCTGTGGTGACTCAAGTGGTGGTGCAACATCAACCGTCCGGCCCATGTGACCTGCACCCCTTTCCTCAGGCCCCAATCTGCCTCCTCGCAGGGGCCACAATGGCGACTGATGACTGCCCCGGGGCCTCTTGGCAGTCATTGCGTTCTCATCTTCAAGTGCTGAAAATACGATGGCACGGCCCATTTTCGAAGAAAAGAATCGTTTTCTCACAACCAATCAAATGATTCAGTGGCCCATCCCATTGCCAATAGGGCACGCAGAGGTCAGGGGGGACCCACACCGTGCTCGTGCTGCCCAATGCCTTCGAAGGCCCTCAAGCGCTTGCAGGTGCTCACAAGTGCGGACGAGTGCCGACGGGTGCTCACCATATCATTGGTCTTGCTGAGACATCTTGCGGACCGCTTAACCCTCCGCCCTATGACTGTAGGGGGAAGGTCTGATAAGCCCGCGCCTACGGAAGTCGCACTCACGGAGGGGGGGGGCGCCTGTTGAACCATTGGACCCCAACAGCGTTGTGGTGGCCGGAGGCCCCGGAGGGGGGGGGGGGGGTATTTGAGTTTAAGGGCAGCCCCCACGCGGGCGGTCCTCCCCAGGCATGCGACACAGGATGTAACGCTGCTAGTGCTGGTGCTAGTGCTGATGGTGTACTACCAAACCTCACAACATCTCAGAATTTGTCTTCCTACTGTTGTGGCGGGCTTTGTTTGGCGTCAAGACTCCAGCAAATAATGGTCAGGACCGATGTGGTAGCCGGAGGCCCGGAGGGGGGGGGTGTGACCTAATTAAAAAACAGACAAATGCCCGGAGGGGGGGGGGGGGCTGTTGGGGTTGGTATCTGAAACAGGGTGCCCCCCGTGCACTCTCAGTCCTTTGGCTGTGCTCGGTCTGGTTGTGCGTGCAAGCGGTCGCGCGCTCAAAAGTGGATGTGGGCCCCTTGAGGAACAGCACCTCATCGGACGGTGGCGTTGGCTTTGCGCCCTGGTTCAGCACGCTGTCATCCACTGTGCCCATGATCACTACTTCGTACTGCATGTCTTCGCCATCGGGGTACAGCGTCTCCCGCTCCAGCTCCTGCAGCTGCACCTGCTGCAGCCGCGTGAGCTCTCGCTGCCGTCGCTGCTGCTCCACCATCAACTGTTGCAGCTCGTGCAGCTCCTGGGGCAGGGATGAGGGCACAGGAGATTGAAGGGAGGTTTCAAAAGGGGTTGCCGAAACGGTTATTGGTGGTTAGAAACGCGGTTGGGAAACCAGTTTGGTAATTGCAAAACGGTGGTGGGCGGTGGAGGGAGGGCCAGAGCGGTCGGGGCGGAACGAACCCCGAAGGACGGGGTTTGCCATAAAGGCCGCGTAAGTGTGCCGGTTGGTACTTGGGTGTGTGTGTGTTTAGGCTTGGGGGCTGCACAACAGTCAAGAGGGCCCGAAGAGTGCGGGTCAGGAGGGATCTCAGCAGTCGGCAAGGTCCGACTGGGGCCAACCTCCGACCCAACATAGTGCCCACCGACGTGCCGTTGCGTGTGAGGGCCATGCTCCTCTCGATGAAAGCCGCATCGCTGAATCCCATTGCGTGAGAAGTAGACTGGCCCAGGGCCTCTGTTATCGGAGGCCTTTCCCCGTCACTGCAACGCCCATCACCCTATTGGTTTACCTCCAAGATCTCTGCCTAAGGCCGAGGTCGGGGGGGGGGGGGACAAGTAAGGCATGAAAAGGTGAAAGGTAAGCATACCGGGGGGAGGGGCGGTACATGGAAGAGGAAAAGCGGCAAAATGGAGATGAGGCGTGGCACATGAAGAGCGGTAAAGATGCGCATAGCATGGGCATGGGGGCGGGCATGAAGACAACTGAGGCAAGCAAGACTGCAAAAGGAAGCATGAGGTTGGGGGGGGGGGGGGGTGCCATCACCTTTTGCGGAGGGAATCCTCCACGTGAGGCCGGTGGGTTGGTTGTCCACCCGTTGTGGGTCAGAGTGGTGTGTCTGTGATTCAATCCAGGTGGTGTCCACGGTTCCACGGTGTGCCAGGATTCACATTCAGTCAAGGAACCGCTAATCCTGGCGCCTGCAGCGCGCAGTTTGGGTAATGATCCCGGAACAGGGGAAACGGTACCCTTTGTGGACCGTACTGTTGAAGGGGGAGTGGTGATCGCAACATTTTTGTCCGTTTTGATGCGGTGCTAATTACCCCACCGCCAATTACCCCTCCCTCGCGGCGCGCCTGCAGCGCACAGGAAGCATTCCCCACGTCATTCCCAGACAAGAAATTTGGGGGCTGTCCGGCAAATCTGAGGCGGGAATGGTGCATAGGGCCAGGAGTTTCCAGGCCACCAATTGTGACACATCAGCGGTGCGCTGCCTTCACAGGCATACTGCCGCTTGTGGAGTGTACCATAGGTCAGGCGGTCCCAGACCTGTGGTTATAGCCGTGCGCGCACGGTTACGCACGGTTGCGCACATCGGGGCCGCACGGTTACGCACGCTTGCACCTGATTCCTTCGCACGGTTGCGCACGGTTGCCTTACTGGTGCTGGTGGTATTTCTGTTTAAGGGGACTGTTTGTTTACCAAAACCCCCCGGTCAATTCCGGGCTAACATTTGTGCGTTAGTGCCCCACCAGGCCGAGCACCAGTCATTACAAATCCTTCAACGCGTCCACCAACAAACGGCGATGTCCAGGGAGTATGTTCATGTCAGCCATGTCATCCGGAGTAAGAAGTCTCAAAGATTGTAATGTATCCCATCCATCACGGCGCAACCGAACTTCATAAACTGCCAATTGCGGCTTATAGTTCGCCAGCCACGATAAGAAGTCCCCCTCCTGGTTGCCAGTTTTGGTTTCCTCGGACAAATTTTGTTCCATACCGGGTACCGGTACGTCTGGCACATCACACTGAGGCTGTGGCATTGTATCCTTCTCATCCGTACTTGAACTTGTAGATCCGCTTGATGCAGTACCAGAACTTGAGTCTGAGAAACTGGAATCAGTTGCACATGATGAATCAGTGTCGGACAGTGCAGGGTCGTCAGAACCGCTTTCTCCGCAGTGTGAATACCATGGGTTCGCTTCTGGGTTCATTTTGTACAGCAGCTTTTGTTGGCCAAGAAGTGGACCTCAATAAAAAACCCCCACCCCTCCGGTGTTGTACAAATAAACACCATCATCGGACGCGGCCGGCACCTAAGGGGCTCTCCGGTCAAAAATGTTTTCTTACAAGGTTGCGCACGGTTACGCACGGTTGCGCACATCGGGGCCGCACGGCTACGCACGCTTGCAACCATAACCTCTGCACGGCTGCGCACGCTTGCACCTCATTAGACCGCACGGCTATAACCACAGGTCTGGGCGGTCCCCAATGGCCGTGCACTGACTGAAGGGGGGCTCCGGGGGGGAAGGGGGTGCTGAAGCACTGAGGAGGTGTTCTGCAGGTCGCAGGCTGTGTGACGCGCAACCAGCATCGCCGCCACCGTGAGCATCCCTGTTTGCCCATGTTAATGTGGACATACCTGCAGTTGTTTGTGCGCGTCGGGGCTGAGCTCGATCATATTCTCTTCGGGAGGGGCGTCGTCCAGCAGTTGAGACAAGGAGAGTGGATCGCTACTTTCTGTGGGCACCTTGACGCCTGCAATGTGCAGCGGCGTGTCAAACAAAAGTGGGGTGGCGGGAGTAATACAAAGGAAGCACTTGGTCGACATACCCCTGAGTACAGTGGCAATTGTAGCGCATACTGCAACCCTGTGGCGCAAAGTCTTGTGCAGCATGCGCCTAGGACCATTGATCCATATGCTTGGCTTGCACATTGAGGGCGCTGAAGACGGGCTGAGGCACGTTGGGGCCCACACGCACCATCTGCGCACGTTGCACACCGATCAGCACTCAGTTTTTACTGTTGATCGAACAAAAAAGAACTGACTCCGTCGGGTACGCAGCCCCACGTCGAGCCACAAGGACAGAACACGGGTGTTGCTCACTGGATTTGGAGGCGAGTGGTCCCCAGTTGTGAGGAAACCGACAGCAGCTATGGGCTCCCCGATGCCGGTGTTGAGCCAACCGACGGCAGTCGGACTCTCGATTGCCCAAAATCACGACACAAAAAATTGGTGCGCACAACAAACGCCCGGACACAAACGTCTACCTGCTCCTGCACCCGCCGGCTGGGGCTTCGGCTTCCCTGCCACCGGCGTCCCGGGGCTGACCAGCAACTGCTGCTGCAAGAAATTGACGCGCGCCTGAATCTGCGACTGATTGGCCTCGAACTCTGCGTGCTGCTGCCGATGCTGCGTCCGCAGGCGGTTTGTGACCCGCAGCTGCGGCTGCCGCTCCCAGCGGACGTGCACGAAGGTCTCGCCGATGCGCCCCACGTGCACCGTCACCGGGGGCAGTGTGGCGAAGTAGATCTGGTTGCTGAGCGGGCCCCAGTGCCCTGTCGTGTACAGCGCCCGCACCGTGACGCTGTAGTGGGAGTTCCGCTGCAGACCCCGGAGTTGGTGCTTGTACTGCGTGGGGCTGACGGAGTTTGTGACGGTGTGCCGGTCCTTCCCCACAGTCCAAACGTGCACCTGCGCAGTGAGGCAGGGCGGACATTGGGGGAGGGCAGCGCACTCGGGCAGGGGGGGGATTTGAGGGGCAGGCGTGCGGAATCAATGTGCCGTGAGCACGACCGACGACTGCGCACGCATTGAAACGAAAACAGGCAAACAGACCCGGGGCTGGGCCACCTGAACGCAGGATCCCACAAACCGCACCCCCGGTCCCACACACGTTGTGCCCCCCGTCTCCCACGTTGGCAGGGGGAAAGCAGCCATTTCTGATTTTGTCCCCACGGCGAGCGTTGGGGACCCCCGAGACGGCAGGGGTGACGTAGCTACGTCAGACCTGCCGTTCTGGGTGCCCACATGTGGGCAAAGTGGCTACTTTGACCCCTGCTGTCTTGGGTCCTGGGGGTCGGGGGTTCGTAGTCGTTCCTTAAGCAAAAAAAAAAAAAAGGACCAACTGAAACGGTGCTTGAGGAACGTCCGGGTTGGGCGAGAGGTGTCTCGTGCCACGTGACCAGTTTCACGTTCATAAGTTCATAGGCCTGTTGCACTTGCCAACCACCACCCGGAGCACTGGCACAGAGCAAGGCTGCCTCACCGCGTTTCCACACCTCAAACTTCTCGACACTGGCATCCGTCACGGTGTCTTGGCAGAGGATCTCATCCAAATCGCTCTCGTCATCGATGCCGTCTTCGGGGGTCGGAGGACGCTCGATCTCCAGGTCCTGAGCGTCCCGCCCCCACTCCAGAAAGGAGGAGTCCTCCCCAATGAGACAGATCTTCAGCGACAGGGGCAGACACGTGTAGAACACCACAGGTTTGCTCCATCCGCCCCAGTAGTTGTTGGTGGAGGATCGCACCTGCACATGCGGAAGGTCCAAAGAAGCTGCGGAGCCCACCCTGGGCCGAGGGGAAGGGGGGGGGGGGCGTCACGGTGAAGAAAGAAGGACGGTGGCATACTTCTGACATAGGGGGGGGGGGGGTTTGTGCCAAGTCAAATTCGCTGCGGGAAATTTCGCGGAAGCCCCTGGATTTTGTGTGGGAAATTTCGCCGCCAATTTGAAACGCGAAATTCCCCACACGAAGTTGACTGCCCCAACAACCCCCAGCCCCCCCCCTGTAATGCACTTGTCCGAGTTACGGTAGAGGAACTCCAGCAAAATTGATTTGGCAAAACAACTTCAACGAATCAAGACTGCAGCATGTCTCAGGCAGGCAAGCGATTTTGCTGATGCCCCAGGGGCTCTCAGCCGTCAATTTAAGGGGAATGAAGGTCAGTCTCCAGGCCCTCCCTCTTTCAGTACCCCCTGCCACCCCCCACACAACCCCTCAGGGTCTACACGCCACACCAGTTGGTGCTGGTCTGGCCCAGGGGGGGCCCGTGCGGTGCTGCTGACAAGGAAAGCATGAGCCACCCATGTGACATATGGTTGGGTAGCAAGCTCACATGCTCGGGTGGCCCCTGACGCAAGGCAACAGTGGCACATCAGATTGTGTCTGCCCACAGGTCTTTGTCAACACAAAGGCAACAGAAGACAGTCCAGTTCTGATGTACAGCAAGCAGCCCATACGCTGTGTTGCCCAGCATGACCCTCCACAGAACAGACGAGTCTTCCCATTCTTCTTTCGAGAGTCTTTGTTTCAGGAGGGATGGATGTCAGTACAACAGCAAGCGCATGCACATTCTCTGGCAAGGAAAGATGTGCCTTTCTTTGTCTAATTATGTCTTGATGGATGGATGAATATATAATTTACTATTCTATTTACATATTGCTTCTCCTATACCACTACGTTTTCGTTATGTACTTGTCTACTCTTAATCATTATGCATCATTGATTGTCATTTTAGGATTCTTCGTTTTCTATTTACTTTTTTTTCGTTGATATTTATGATGGATTGGCATTGCCCGTCATGTCGATTATTATCTATACTATTACGAAGAATTCCAGTCACTTGTGATACTGTTCACTGGTGTCATATCTGGAGTCCCCTTTAAGGTGTAGAGGTGGGAGAGGAATCGCAAGATCCCACTCCCGTGACCTTTCGCGTCCGGTCTCGTGGACTCAACACTGCCTGTGCCCATGCTATACACCGTCGTACAATGCGCATCTTCCTAGTCCAAATAGTCTCTGGGCCAGGCAATGTGCCCCACTGCCAAACCGGTGGCACTGGCGCCATTGGCATTGCTAATGAACACGGTTCCAGTGCACCTCAGGATCACACATCCCTTTGCAGTTGCAAAAGACACCGTTCTGCTTGCATGCCACTGTGATCACCTTGGGGTGCTATCGAAAACCGTACATCTTGGGAGGCAAGTCCAGAGGTGACCTGATTTGGCAACTTGCACTTGGGGTTTGACCCCTCATGGCACCAGCAAATGACTCACTATGGGCTGGCGAAGAACTTTCGGTGAAGGACAGGGTGGGGTAGGGTAGGGAAGGACAGGGCGTCTGGAAGGGTGAAGCAAGGGCATTCTGAAGAGGAGCAGGGAGATCCAATGACACCAGGCATCCAAGGCACAAGCCTGGACCCGGCCAATCAGTTGAGCATCTGGGGAAGGCGAGGAGGGCCGTGAACAGTGTGTGGGCTTTTGGAGTGTGAGGCAATGTGAAGAGGATGTTTTTGTTCATGGCCAATCATACAACAGAGAACCCTAAAAAACAACCCCACAGTGTGCGAAATACAGGGCAGCAGTGATGCACCAGCTGGCAACCAAACACAGGCACTTGGCGCTCACCCAATCCCTGCAGGCCGTTGAGAATTGGTTGGTGGTCGCAAGCGGTTGACCACTGACCGGCAGCGGGGGAGCGCCTCTTTCGGAATCGGCAAAGTAAACTCTGTACTTAACAGACGCCCTCAACGAGAATCACAGGTCCCTCGCATCTGCCGACGGAGCTTCACCTGCGCCATGTACTTTGTGTTGGGCTTCAGCACGGTGACCATCGCAGTGCAATCCGCAAACTCAGGGTCTTCCTCCCCGAACTGCTGCTGGTACACGTACTCCTCCTCCGGCGCAGGCTCGGGCGCGGGAGGGAGGCTCCTGGGGCTTTGGGACGAAGACTTCGTTGGGGAGACCGTGGGGCTGGAGGCAGGCTCATCCGCACACTTCAGGATGCGGATGTGGAACCTGCAAACGTTGAGGCGGATGGCGTCCGGGCGGTCCATCACCGGCCCTGTTACTGGGAAGCCTTTCAGTCACCAACGAATAGTTGTTGGAAACCCCCACTGTACCCGTCCCATCAGCGGGACCGAGTGTTCGGCGACCAGAAGCAGCCGTGTCAAGAGGTGAGCATTCTGGCGCAGACTGATGCTTGAGGACCCTGGGGGTAGTGGGGGGGAGGGGGGGGGGGGGGGGATTGGGGGGCAGAAAAAAAAATCTGGGGTTTCGGATTCGGGTCGAATTCCAAAAATCGAATTCGAATTCCGGCCAATTCGGCGAACGAATTCAAATTCGTGAATTCGCACTACACTGGAGCCTTCTGGGGAGGTCAACCGAATTCGGCGAGTTTGGGGATAATTCGAATCCCAAATTCGAAGTCGGGAATTCGGCCTGATTCCCTAGAAAAATCTAACCTGCTAAAAAGGCCCTGAAATGGGGGGCCCGTTTGAGGTACACAAACGTTTTTCTTGGCCTCTGACCCCCCTGTGTGACATTCCGTCGGGTTGTTATTTCTTTACAGGGCCCTGGACAGTCACCTGTTCGTCCCTTCGCATGTTGCGTCGGGTCGCGGCTTTCTGTCGGCCGCTGCGGCCGGTGCTCCTGCCGGTGTCGTTTCTGCGTTCCCGGGGCCCAGTGGTTGGCACCCCCCACCCCAGGGGGTGCCACTCCTCAATGGCCTGGTCTGGAGGCGCCACTCACACCACGTCAAACCATTCCGTACCACCCCGTCCTCGTCATCCGACTCCTCCCCCGCGTTCGTGTGAAAGACAAAGCAGAGGCAACACCACAACCGAAATCCAAAAATCGCGGAGCACAATGGAGACCCAACTCGACCACCCAGCCCTCGGCCCCCACCCCTGTAGTCGAGTCTGCGGGCAACCTCCCCAAGCCCCCGGCCCCCCAGGACTTGGAGAGCGGGACAAAAAACATCCTGATGGCGGCGAGACACCTCAGGACCTCAGTTTGATGTCGGAAGCCGGAAGACAGGGCCAGGGATTTCCGGATCACCAAGTGTCACACATCAGCCGTACGCTGCCCCGAAACGGGAGTGGGGCGGTTGGTGCTGCACAGGCGAGGCTCCGACAGGCGAACATTAGAAGAGAGGAAAGGCGGAGGTCCCGAAAGTTTGTGGACGTAAAATGGTCCGATCAGATTTTCCCTCGTGTAAATTTCGTGTTTTCCCGCGATGGTCACTTTGGTCGGGGGGGAGACCCTCCTTCGACGGTTGTCGGCCGTTCTAATGCAAGGCTGGGCTCTGAGCACGAGACGACCTGTTCACGTTCTGCAGCGTTGTGGTCTTGTTGTGGCTTCCCTCCGGCCGGACCGCGCCCTTGCGCCGCCACTTCACAAGGCAATGCTCCTCGGCCACGGAGGCCACCCGCACCGCCATCGGGGCCAGCGTCGCCAGGAACACGTCGTCGCTCCAGTACCCGTACATTTTGGTGCCGTCCTCGGTCACGACGGTGCGGATGTTGATGCGGTACAGCGTGTCCGGCTCAAGGTCTTGGACGCGGTACCGCGTCGTTGTGCACTGTGCGTGGCAGGGGGCACAGGGGGCATGGGCAAGCGAGTGCTTGGAACACTTCGAACAGGGAAACAGGGCTGTCCTTAAGGGGAAAAAAAAGAAAAGGGCGTCACGCCAACAGAAACGCATGTTCACGGGAACGCTCTCTGCTTCTTGGTCATGGGACCTTCTCTACTTCAAAGGTTGGCGGTTGCCGGTTGCCGGTTGGTGGCGATTGGCGGTTGACAAGTTGCGTTTGGTGGCGGCTGGAAGCGGTCGGCGGTTGGCGGGTAGTGGCGGTTGGTGGTTGGCGGCGGTTGGCGGTGTGCTGGGGCTGTGCTGGATGTGGCAGGATGTGCCGTTTGCGCGTCAGCGGCGCCCAGTAGTTGGTGTGTTGAGGTTGTGCTGGTTGTTGCGGGGGTCATTTGACTGTTTTTGCTGTCCCCACACCTCCGTCCTCAGGCCGTCCACAACCTGCTTCGATGCGTTTCTACGTTCGTGAGGCCCAGGTGACCTGCTCCTCCACGTGTTGTCCCGGCCGTCCACCACATACGCCCCCCCACTCCGTGGGTCCCGCTTGTGCAGGGCGCGTTCCTTGTTGGTTGCAGGTCGCGTGTGCTTCATGGTTGACGCGGGTGGCGTGCGCGCCTGCATGGTGTCCTGGGTGATTTACGCTGCACTGTGACCGCGCCGTCATCCTTGGTGCTGCCCAACCCGGTTTTGTCAGATGTTCCTTCCCTTGCCTGGCCCACCATTCCTTTCCACAGGGCGCCTCAGCCCCCCCCCCCCCCTCCCGTTGGCTATACTGGGAATGAGATCTGGCTGATACAGGGGGGGGGGGCAAAGGGGAGCTGTGCACACGTGAATCAGCTTGACGCCCGGGGGCAGGGGATCGGTGCCATCCAGGGGGCCATGGTTGCCAAAAGGGATGCCGGCATGGTCAATGGGCACGATGCGCAGCTCGAACTCGATGTTCTGGGGCAAGAGGTGGGCGTCTTTCTCCCAGTTCAGCATCACAAAGTCCTCACCCACACCCTGGCTTTCGGTGGGGTCGGCAGAAGACTCCCCGTCGGCACCGTCGGGCATGCCCACTTTGATGTACAGTTTGTCGCGCGTTGATACTGTCACAGGCTCAGACCAGATGGAGGGGATGGTGCTGACCTGTGCGTGGAACAGAGGCGTGTGGAAGTTACAGTGGAGGTGTGCCGGGGAGTGAATGGGCCGGAGCGGGCCCCTACCACCGGGACAACACAAACGCAGGGCGCCCCCTCTGGCCTCCGGCGGTTGCGGCAGGAAGTACTGCTGCCATACACAGTAAACCCCCCCCCACTTATAAACCCCCCGATGGTAGTAGCATTGCGGATTGGTTGAGGGTGCGGGGGGGGGGGGGGGTTATAAGTCCCTGGGTGGCATGGATCCAGACACATTTGCACCTTCAGACGTCATTCATCTTTTTGTAATGGGAATTGATTTGGACCTATCTGTGGGAGACCCTGGTGGTGCTGCAGCTGATGATGATGAGGTGGGGGAACTTTCAGATGAGGAGCTCTTTGACTTGCCTGAGGGGAATGATGACGAGGAACCGATTGTCATTATTGGCAATCCATCCGCTGGCATTTCTTGTTCTATGCTTATGTGCTGAAAAGGGGGGGTTATAAGTCCCTGGGTGGCACGGATCTCCGGGGGGGTGGGTTATAAGTTGGGGGGGGGGGGTTATAAGTGGGGGGGGGGGGGGTTTACCACATGCATGTGCCTTGCTGCTCGGCGGTTCAATAGCGTCACATGCGCCCCTGTGCCTCCTTTTGGGATGTGGGCTGCTCGTCGCACTCCCGTCTCTCGGGGTGCGGTGTTCTTGTACCCTGGTCTTGTACCCCTTGTTTCCGGGTCATTTGGGCATAGGCACCTATCGTTTGGGCATAATTGGAGGTTCTTGGAGTTTGTCAGTCACCCCCTTGAGTGGTCCCGTTGGTCACATTGTAACAGTAGAGGTAGCCTCGGTTGTGTGTGGGCACATGTTAGGGCCATTGCCTACCGCCGGATGGGGGAAATGGGGTGAAACCGGGTGAAACTGGGCACAACAAGGAAACCCGAGGGGGAAGTAGACCCCTACATGTAGTGCCTAGTAGGGTAGTGTGATAATGCAGTGTCCTAGGATGGTGAGAGCCTACGTGTGAAATCCATGACATGGGATCAGGCTTGTGATGCTTTAGAATGACATTGAGAATGCCCCCCCCCCCCCTGCCCTCCCTTCCAGGAGCCCAACAGAAAAAAATTTTAGACTACAAACTACAACAAAGTTTGGGCTACTTTTGGTCTGAGGACCCCCGCCCCAAGGCCCTGGATTGGGCTTGGGGAATGGGGTGGAGGTTCACTACTGTCATATTAAGTCTCCCGACATATCAACAGCAACAACTACCTTGTAAACATGCGACACATACTTAGAATTCCACGGGTCAGCACTCCAGCACTCCATATACCACCAATGGAACTGATGGGCATTGAGTCCGTGTAATGTGTCATAAAGAACGGAAAATGGGGACAATGGTTGAAAGGATTCCACCTATCAGCCCAGCGAATTTCTTGTACAACATGGTTAAGATATTCGTGAACACAAGCAATGGTTTGACGCCAAGCCGCCTCCAAACACCCCTTGGTGCCCAACATGAAAGCACCGGTTTCTGTGGTTGGGTATCCTCAACCGGAAAGGGGCCAGTCCATATCCCCAACTAGCAAGGGGCCAGTCCATATCCCCATCCGGAAAAGGGGCCATGCAAAAAGCGTGGATTGTGGCTCTGTATCAAAAAGATGCCCGGCGTGCTCTCGCCCCCCCTTCACTGAAGCCGTGGCTTTTTTCTGCCGGGCTCAGCTACACCGAGTCGGGCGCCGCCCCCAGTCTTGTCTGTTGTTTCCAGTCTAGAGGCAGGTCAGGGAGTGCCAGCTTCTGCTGTCAACTCAGCCCGCGCAAAAGGCACGTGGCAGCAAGACGTCGGGTTCAATGGGTGCAGATGCAGATTGAGAAGCATGGTTGGGACAGGCTCAAGGCCTTGGCCATGTCACAGGGCTGTGTGGTGTTGTGGCTGGGGCCACTGCTAGTGCGGCGAGGCAAGAGGGAGGGTGACTCGTACGTGCATCATTGTTCCCCAACTGAGGCGACCTGTGCATTTCTTGGGGCAGTGTTTGGCACACTTGTGGTGATCTCCTGACCCCGTGGGGGGGGGGGGGGTAGCACAAGGCCTCGGTATTAGATTGTTTGGCTTTGGCGGCGCCTATTGGCCTCTCACCACCGCTCATTCTGACCCCCTGTGGGTCCGAACATCTTTTGGTTGTGTCAACGGAGCCCCTGGATGACTTGTCCTGTTTGACTACTCCAGGGTCGGCTGTCCCGGAGACGGGCAACACCGTTGACCAGGTGCATCCAGATGCACACTCCGAGTCCATGCTGGGTTCACCGACTCCCAGGGGGGGGGGGGGTCCTTGGGTGGGCTGAGCAGGGAGTCCCATGGGGTTTCTAGCCACAATGCCGGGAGACACTTTGGTACAAATATGGGAAAGAGGAGAGGCAGGAGGGAAGCGGGGGTGAGTGGGGGGATGAGGAGCCAGGTGGGAAGGCAAGAAAGGGGCAAGGAGGGGAGCACCTGGCGTATCCGGATCTGGTACCGCGTATCATACTTGAGTCCCTCGAGGGTCAGTGAGGTGCCTTTCACGCGTCGGTACCCATCCCCAGGACTCACATGCCCCGGGCCCCCACCCCCGACAGGGTCCAACACCGTTTGGCCATACTGGTCCCCATCACCCGCAGTATCCGGATGGTCCTCGATGTCTGACGTGGTGGCGGGCAGCTTTCGGGTCTCGTAGGCGTCGACCTCATACTCAGCCTCCTCCTCATCGATGGCTCCCAGCGGGATCACTCCACTCTCACCCACTCCTGCAGGGGTTGTAGATGCGAGGGAAATACGGGGCCCAGCACCCCTCAACCCACAACCCACTCCCTGTGACGCGGCCCTCGTCACTCAGCTGATTTCTGGGACGCTGCAGTCACCAGGAATGTCCTCGGGGAATGTGTATCAAAAACAAAGAGTGTTCCGCGAAACTCACAAAAAAATGAGGAACGCAACAACGGTTGAGATACCGCCGACATGAGTGGCTTGCAGGCAACTGCGGGCGCTGTAGTCTGTAGACACTGTCTGCCCCAAGTAGACGCGGTCTGCCAATTGTAGACAATGTTGGCATGTTGTCAACGAAAAGTGCCAATATTCGGGAAGGAGGCTGAAGGCCCCCCTCCCCCAATGGTCTGCCTGTGCATGTGGGCATGGCAGTCTGTAGTTTGTAGACGCGGCCTGCCCCAAGTAGACGCGGTTGGTGGTTGTCTGCCAGTCCAAGGGGCCGTCCTTAATGCAACAAAACCAAATCAAAGGTCCTGAAGGACAGCACTGCCAACCACCCGTTCCGCCCCATTTACGGACACGGGGGAGTTGAACAGGGGATGGGGTGGGGGCACTCCAACATCTCTGAATCAAACTGATCCCCATGATGCGCTGACCCCTCGTCAGGTGCCCTGTTTCCCGGCGGATAACGTCGCGGGCCAGTGCACAAGGGGACACCCGTTATGCTGGGGGAGGGCCTCCTGACACCGGCACATCCGCCGTCCCGCTCCTGCTTCCCCTGACCAATGGGGCCGCCCTGCACGGCACACTTGCGATCAGAAGCAATGCCAAACTGCACCATTGACACCTCTGGCCCCCGCGCACACTTGGACACCAGGTCACGCTCGGAGCACGTGCCTGCTCGTGCACTGCACAGTCAGAAGTGCCCCCCCTGTGTGACATCAAAGTCTCATCTGCGAGTTTATTCGGGGCCCAAGACAGCCACCCGCTCCTCCACCACAAGTCACTTCGGGCTGTGGTTTCTGCTAGTCTTTTGCGCCCTTTTTTTCTTCGCAGTATGACGGCCCCCGGGGTATCCAGCCCCCGCTGCTGGCGCCATGGGAGGGTGTCAGGACCCCTCAACATGTCCATCGAAGTGTCATGGCACGCTCAGGGACACTTTCAGGCTGTCAGGGCCCACTGCAGTCTGTACCTTCAGAGACACACAGCGTTGGGATCAAAATATGACACACTAATGCCTGTGCACTGCAACCCACAGACACAAAAAATAATATAAAAATATGAATAAATAAATAATGACTAATCATAAATAACTAATAAGAAATCGGTAATTGATAAATAAATAAATAACAAATAAAGGAAAGAAAGAATGGCAACAAACCAGTTTCATTCTAATTGAAGCAAATATACCTTCAAAGGGCTGGGGTCTGTCTGTTAGTCCAGCAATCATTGCTTTAGCGGGGGAGGGGAGGTGCAAAGTGGGCTTGCGTGGTGGATAGCAGCCTCCGATAATTAGCCAAACAGACGCGAGGAGGACGTCACGGGTGCGCACAGGTGCACGTTTGAGACTGGGGCATGCGACAACCTCTCTTCCACTTGAGGGACATGAAATTCTCCCCCAACTTCGTGACTTCCAGAAGAATCGGATGCAGCGTCATGAACGTCGACGAATCCGTGAAGAAAGAGGCGTAATCCATGGAGACGACCGGGAGACTGATGGCAGTCGCACTGGATGACACGGTGCAGTCCAGAGGCGCTGGTGCACACACGTTCACAAAAGCGTGCGTTCGTGTATCCACACCCACACCCGCACACACAGGAGCGCGCGTGCCCGGCGCAGGACGACGCAGTGTCACGCAGAGATGGATTGGGTGCACAAATTGTCACAACTGTCGGGTCCGTACTGCAGGCGTTTGTGTGGCCCAGCAAATGACAGTCCCCTCAAATCCGCAACTAAATTGATCAGGCGAGCACCGTCCGCATCAAAAAGACGGGCACCGAACGAATGCATGCATTGCCTATGCCGTGTGCAACTGCATGCCACGATTGCTGTCATCTCCAAGCGGCGACCAGCTCGCGTCCAAAGCTGGTCACCACCTCGGCTTCATTCCCACTTTTCGGTCGGAGCATTTGCCTGCTTCACAAGATGGGCCGAGGGCTGGCGAGAATCATGGAGGGTTGTCGAGGGTTGTGGAGGGATGACCGACAGGGGCCCTGGTCACGGCATCACGGAGGCCAGCATCTGTTCACTGACACGCTCGAGCTCGCCCGGGGACCTACAGTCAGGACTCAGAAAATTTGTGACCCAAAAGAGGAAAGGACTGTGTTGGCCAATCTCATGGCGTCACATTTTGCATAATCCCCCCCTTCCCCCCCTGACTCAGCTATGGGGTCCACCTCCGCAGGTCGGCTGTCTCTCATGCCGGGGGGCTCCTGCTCGCTGCCTCTGCCTGGGGGTGATACAAGGGGTGGCCCCCTGGCTCGACCTGCGATGGGCCCCGGGAGGTGGAGGCACGGGGAGTTGACACTGCGGCCGCGAATCTCGCTGCGGGTGGCCCGCCTCCGGAACGGCAGCTCCTCGTCCTCCCCCCCCCCTCCTTACCGAGGCCTTGTGCCAACCCCTCCCCCCCCCTCTTTCTCTGTAATGCCCTCGCATCGGGCATTGAGTTCGCCTGACGGTCATCGCGTGTTGCTCATTCGAACACATTGAAAAAGGGGAGGTGGGGGTTACCCCCTTGTTGCCTGACCACTTTTCGCAAGCATCGGCCATTGCACGGCACCTCGGAGGTGTTGAGGTGTCTGTGTGTCCATTGGGCAGTCATGCCAAAGGAAATCACACACTTTTGTACCGATCTTACCAATGCACAAACACTGTTAGCACTTTTGCTTGTCTGGGTCAGCTCCGTGATAATGCATTCCATGGTTGTGCTTACCACACTCGTGACATCCGCCACCAGAAAGGGGAGGGGGGAGGGCTTGAAAAAAGGGGAGCACCTGCGATACCTTTGTACCTGCAATAATGCAGAAACCCCCATTTTGGCACAAAAACCAAACCAACGAAAAAGGGAGGGGGGTTGCAAAACCTCTCATGGCTCCTTTCTCCGTAGGAACGCCCACCCCCGAGTGGGCTGGGTTGGGTTGGGGCTGGAACATGATCCAGGCGGGTTGTAGAGTCCCCCGCTCGCCATGCCGTGTGCTGCACATGGTGCTGACTGGGTGTTGACTGCCAACGCAGAACCTTTTGTGGGGGGCGGGGGGTGTTTGAGGACAGCACAAATGTCCAGTACAAATGGCTGGATAAAATCTGCACGGGACAAAATGTGCCACAATCCTGCCAATCCGCGGGACAAATGGCACCACATATTTTATGATGGTTCCCACGGCCCCACGTCGGCTCTCACCGTCAGGCGCCCCACACGATCGCGCCACAATCCCTCGCATCCGCAGGAGAAGAGGCACCCGAAAAATTGGGGTCGACTCTGTGGAAACACCGTTCGCCCCCTGACCATCTCTTCCGTCCCCCAATTTTTGGGTGTTGTGTGTGCCGTGGCGCGCGCGCCCGCCCCGCAGTCCAGCGACGGACCTGGAATCCTGCCGACTGTTGTTGATATTGCTCTCAGCCTGAGGCAGGACATGCTGCCCTCCACCGAACGGCAGGTAATTGGGGACTTGCTCGATGCACAGCAGGTGCACACTGTAATGCTCCGCAGGTGACAGATCTCGGAAGACGTACTCAATGGTGTCGCCTGCAAACGCACAACCGCGGGATTGCTGCAGACAGCTCACTGCGAGGGAAATGCACACTACATCTGACAATTGCTTGTCCCATTGCGTTGATGCATAAAATTCCCCTCTTTCAGACTGCCATTTTTATCACCTGGGAAGTCGATTGATATGATTTATGAACGACGCCGATTGACCGCCAACCGACACTGGCGGTTGCCCACTAACTCTCACCTCAAAAAAATCCTGAATGTTGCTGGGCCTTGTGCAGGGGACTGGACCTGCCGCGAGCGAATTGGCTGCAGCAGCGCGGCGTCCAGCATCCGGCCGCCATCGCGAAGGACATTTGGCAGTGGAGACCTTCAGTGGAATTTGGTCGTCAGCCATCACATCCCACAATCACCCCCCACCACAATGACAACACAGCCCCAAGTCACCCAGACTTGTGGCAGTGCTATCAAAGCACACTTCTGCCAGACTCAGGGGTCTCCCTGCTGAGGGAAACAAGCCTGTGTGTTGCATGACTGACTGTCCATGCAGAGTTCGGAGTGAAGGGGGACCGAATGCCCACCGCCGTCGCTGAACCTCCAATCGCCGCTTAACTGCCCAATTGCCAACAATGTCGACAATTGGATCAAAACGCCACAAAGCACTGAGAGCAGCTGCAAGATTACCACAGGCAGGTCCTGACAAGAGGGGGGGATGGGGTGCAACATGCCCAGCCTCGGGCCACGCATGTCGTCCGTACATGCACGGCCGCGCGCGCTTGGGTATTCGGGCTCTGCATCGTTGCGGACGGCTCCCCTTGGCAGCTGTGTACAGTTGTGTACGCCTGGGATGGGCAACACAAACAGGTAGAGAAGGTGCAACGGGTTCCCGAAAATGGGTTCCGGGTTCCCGAAAAATCATCGGTGCTGGTGGTAGTTCTCATAAAGGGCACTGCCAACCCCCCCCTCCAAATTGGCGAAGAAATCCCAACAAATCGGCGGAACAAATCGGCGGACCGATTTTTCGGCAAAACAGCTTCCCAGTGACCTGGATCTCGGTCCCAGGCCCCAAACACACCGTCCTGACGCCTCCGAATCAGGTGTCCCAGGATCCCAGAAACCCCAGCAAGTCGGCAGAACGAATCGGCAAAATCCAAGAAACCCAACAAAGCGGCGGAACAAAGCGGCGAAAACCGCCGAATTCGGCCGCCGATTGGAGGGGGGGGGGGGGTGCACTGTGGCACCACAAAAGACCCCGGGTTGGACAGGGGGTACCAGTGGGGTGCGCACCCTCGCGTAGGCTGACTCCCCGCAGCCCTGTGCAGTCCTGTCCAGCCAGGCCTTAACCTGATGACCACATGTATGACTCCCGCGACACGTTGGCGAAACCACCCCTAAGAATGCCCAAACACATCCGTTTATTTCTCACCAAGGCTCGCTTCAATTTCACAACTGGGTTGTCATGGCTCAGCCCCCGGCTCACCGCTCCCCGGGATCTCGTGTCAGGCAGGTCCATTCCGCAGGCCATCTCCTGCCATGGCTGAACGGGGCAGGTGCTACCTTGCAAGGTGACCGTCACCGACTTGCTCTGGCCGATGCGTGTGATGAACAGCTTCTTCTCCCGCAGATCCTTGGCTTGCGTGTTCTTCCAGCAAACCCGCATCCAGTCCTGGCTGGTCTCCAGCAGCTGCACACTGACGGAGCGGATCGCCAGGTAGATGGGGCTGCACCACTGACCCCAGTCATCATCATCAGGGATGAAGGACCGCACTTGAATGGTGTAGCAACAGTTGATATTAAGGCCTGCGAAAGCAACGTCAGTGAGATGCCGATCTGCTTGTGGCGCACCGACATCAAGGGGGGGTCTGCAGTTCAGTTCTAGACACCAACCCCCGCGGCGTGGGCAGGGGGGTCCGGGAGGGGGGGGGGGGGGGGGTCGAAAATTTTTCTCCAGTTTGGGGGCATTTTTGAATTCCCCATTTCATTCTGAGCATTTTGAATATACACAAGTGGGGTGAAATTTGGTTTTACCCCTCACAACAAATGAAAAACAGTACCGTATTCCAACTGATGTACCTCTGAATCAGCAAGGCTTCCCAGCCAGCAGAAGAAGACACGTGGCACGGCATTCCCTAACCTCATTGTGAGCATTTTGAATGTAAACAAGTGGGGGGAAATCAAGTGTGTTGCAAATTTTCCAGGCTCAAAAAAAATTTCCAGGCGCCGTTGGCGCCCAAGTTGCCAGTTCTAACCGGGTGCTAACTAGTATGGGTTAGGGGGTCCAGAGGGGGGGGGGTTGGTGTCAGGCCTCACAGGTAAGCATTCCCCGTGACCCACATGGGCTCCCAGGTGCTGCATCTTCCTGGATCAACCCCAGTAACTGGTGTCTATACCTTCCCCAAGACCCACCTCCAATCACCCGCTCGCCCACCCCATGGTGCCTGCTGGCCCCCACTGATCTGGACCGGCGATCGATGAGGGGGACCCTGACCGCGGGGCCAGTCCAGCATCATGGCGGAGGCTCTCCTCTTCGTCTCCTCCCCATGGGCTCCTGACCCACGCAACACCCCAACTGTGTGTTGCAGGTACCTCTCAGGCTCCCTGGAGGGGGGCTTAGCCGAAGCCGGCTCCATGCCCGGCTCGCAGCCAACCCCCCAAGGCGCATGGTTGCACGCGCCAGGTGTGAGCCCTGAGCCCGCCAGGCCACACATGCACATGCACATGCAATGCACAGAACAAGCAGAAATACAAGCACATACACAGATGTGTGCACAAACATAACGCAAACACGGCCAGAAGCATAAATACAAACGCACCACAAATGAAAAAACAAAAATCCCTCAAATACAAACATCAACACAAAAACAAGTCCAAGCATAAACAAAAGCACTGAACCTGCAATACAGTACTGATGTACCGCATGATCCAAAGTAATCTCGCTGGAGTAGTCATCGTCCTTGCCAACCACCTTCAGCTGATACTTCACGATGTTCCTGTCGTACTCATCCTCATCGCCGTCCACATGCGTCGGTCCCCCACCGTCCATGTCCCCTGGCAGCCGGTCCTTCTTCTTTCGCTTGCCCCAGGCCACACGTACAAACTCTCTCGTGATCTCCACAATGGAGATCTCTGTGGGCATGGCTGTGGTGAACTGCAGTGCGTTGCTCCATGCGCCCCATTCACCCCAGCGATTGCAGGCGCACACGCGAACCTCATAGGGTGTGTTCGGCTGCAGTGACGGAATGCGAAGGTACGTTTGGTTGTTGGCAATGAAGACTTCGTACTGCAGACGCCTGTAAAAATGGAATCAACATGAGCGAACGAGGCACACGAAATCTACGAAAGGCTCAAGCAGTGCTGAGGAATGGCGACGGGTGGGCACCAAAACACTGGAGTGTTTGCCTAGCGCCGTGGGTGAAATCGGACTGCCAGGGTTTGGGTGTGCAGGCGAAATGTGGTTTGGGATTCCAGGTGCAACTGGGTTGCCACCCTCGGGATGGATGAGAAGTAGAGGGTCCGAAGACCCCCTTTGCCAGGCCCCTTCCCCAGGCCACTGCTTCCGCAACCTCCCATGGCAGGGCCTCAATAAACGTGGTACTGCTCTGGCTTATACAGTGGCTGTGTGTCTGTGGGGTGTTTGCAGTAATGCTACACCCACCTGTATTGCCACAATGGTCGATGCTGCTGTGGCTTATATTGCTTGTACAGTCGCTGGGTGTCTGAGAGTTGCCTGTGGTTTGCAAAAAATTCTGCACCCTGCTGTACGGCCGGCCGCACAGGTGGATGCTGCTCTGGCCTACACAGTCACTGGGTGGATGTTTGTTGTGTTGCGGTTGCTCTCTGGGCTTGTTTGATGCAGCAACAGACCAGTTTCTTTAAAACCAGGATGTGGAAACGCACTGTGTGTATGCGGCGGGGGGGATCTGCAACACATTGCATGGCAGGACACTTTTGCATGTTCTCTTTGTTCCAACGAAAATTTCATCGAAATGATGCCGCCTTGATTTACAAAGGAGAATAACACATCTTTGAACATCCGTCCTGCATGCCAGTATGGTGACTCTTGGCAGCAGTACCACTGCCGGAACAAATACGACCAAATAAAGGCAGCCAGGCCAGCCATGCATGACACACCGGACACACAAAGAAGGCAGAGGCTTGTATCGGATGGGGGGGGCGAGGGTCAGCCACCAGCATCGGGATGGGAAGAGGGTAGAGCTTGGTTTGGCTGTTGGGCTGGGGGGTGATGGACCACGGCAGGG
Organism: Eutreptiella sp. 'Long Island Sound 2002'; assembly: GCA_964036045.1. Taxonomy (NCBI): domain Eukaryota; phylum Euglenozoa; class Euglenophyceae; order Eutreptiales; family Eutreptiaceae; genus Eutreptiella; species Eutreptiella sp. 'Long Island Sound 2002'. The sequence goes on from OZ038392.1 coordinate 36,892,365, forward strand.
CGTTCCCACCGTTGCAAGTGCGGTGGGGGAGGTGGGTTGCGACCCATCAGACTCGCATGGCTGGTGAGTGCCGGAGATCGACGCTTGCCCGAGGCAGGATTGGATCTCACAGCCTGTGCCTGATGGCTCGTGTGCAGACCAACTCGAATGCCCCAAGATCCGCCTTGGGCTGAAATGTGGCATATAGTTCATGCACTTTGTTGGAAAAACTTCCTTTTGGCGCCTGTGGGACTGGCTCCAAAATAGGCCCATGGACAACCCCATAAACCCCAGGTTTATGGGGTTGGCAGAAAGCGGATTCGCGGGTGATAGCCTGACCGGTCAGACCTGACCGCATCTGGCACTTGGTGGCAGAACAAATACCAGCAACGTATCCACATCTGCGATGTGAAGCAATCTTCCACGTCTTTTCCTTTTTCTGGGACTTGTGGCACTTGTGCTCATTACCTCGGCATGGATGTGATTGCCCCAAGGGGCACGCGCGCACACACACGTACGCGCGCGGGCGCACGCACACTCACAATGCGCGCACGCACACTCACACACACACACACACACAGAAGCAACACGTTCGCCGACACACACACAGGCAAGCGCGCGCACACACACACCTGTCTGACCCTGAATCATCAGCCTCATCCGGCGAAACATTGGGGTTGATCTCGAAGATCTTCACGTGATACTCCGTAACTGTGGAGGGCATGGCACAAAATGGAGCGCAACGATGCAGCAACGAGATGAGGCAGGGCAACCAGTCATTGAGATGACGATGCAAAAAAACGTTTGCTGTGGCGACGAACCGGGCCTGTGAAGGCTACACACAAGCTACAGTGGGTCTGCACTGCACGACAGCCAAACACAGGCTGCACGTAGGCTACACAACGCCTGCACACAGACGACATGAAGGCCAACCAGGCTAACATGAGAAGAGAGGGGGGGGGGGGGTCTGGGACCCAAAAGTTTGTGTACCAAAAATGGCCCAATCAGATTTTCCCTCTTGGTTTTTCCCACGATGGTCACTTTGGTCTGGGGGGGGGGGGTCCTGCTATGGTTGTCGGCCCTTCTAATGTAAGCCTGGCATACACTTAGGCTTTCCACTTGAAAAAGGGGGACAAGATCTGGCGATAACAAAACAGTGGGGGAAATCACCGAATCCACGACTGCATTGGACAGGGGGGCATCCGAGCCTACATGCTCCAGCCGTGGGTGGCACCGGCACCGGCCCATACACCGGTACGCGCTCACTCCGGCGTACCGATCCATCGCCAGCCCGCGATGAGGCTGTGGGTCCCACATCACCGGGATTACGGCCGTGGGCCGTTCGTGGCAGGCGGCAGCGGTTGGGGAGGAACGAATTGTCAGCCCGAAGGAGGGGGGTTACCCTCCCCCGTAAAGCGCATGCCGCATGCCCCCCGCCCTCGTAAACAAGGGGAGGTCTCCCCCGTGAATAAGAGGGTGGGTGGGTGGTGGACAGGCAACCACACGCCACAGGGCGCGACCGGCGACACAGGGACCGTACAGGCGACACCAGGGGTATGCAGCGCCTGCACAGGCTCCCTCTACCCCGGCCAGAGGGGATTTTGGAGTCTGGGAAAATGGGGGAAATGGGGGGGGGGGGATGGGGGGAAATGGGGGGGGGAATGGGGGGAAATGGGGGGAAATGGAGAAAAATGGAGGGAAATGGGGGGAACTTGGAGGAAATTGAGGAAAATGGGGGGAAATAGGGGGGAAATGGGGGGGGGGAAGGGGGGGGAATGGGGAAATATCGGGCGTAACACACGGGATGTGGGTTGTGGAGGGTTTTGACGGCATGTGGCTGAGGAAAAAGGGATCAAAATGGGACGAATACCCATTTTTCACAGTCCCATTTTTCGCATTCTTCTGGAGGTCGAAGACAGACACAGTTCCCTTCGTCAAAATCAGTCCACACTCACCGACGGAAATTTGCCACTCACGGACCCTCACCGCCACGGCGGCTAAGGCGGAGGCTTGCAGAAGGGGCACAGGGGGGGGGGGGCAGACCTGTCGGGTCCCCGCAGAACAGAAGGTTCCCGTCCGGGCCCTGGTCGCTGGCGTTCTTGTACTGCCGATTCCCGGCTGACACCATCACGACCATGTCGGCGCTGATGCGGTCCTCGGGCAGCACCATCGGCAGGCGCTGCCACGACACGTGCGCGTACTCCTCCCCGACCAAGTCGAGGGCCACCTGGATGGGCTCCACCGTGCGGACGTACAGGGGGCTGGACCACACGCCCCAGACCTGCGCGGCAGAGGAGGGGTGATCGGATCGGCGCGAGCCCCACGTGCACCGCAGGCACAGTCCCCAGTGACTACAGGCCCCCAGGGGCCGGGGCACGGGGTCTCACACACAACAGCACGAGAAAAAGGTTTGGCTGGGCAACGCAGCAATCGACATCGTCGTAGAAAAGCAGTTGTGCGTCCAAAAGCGTCAGTGCGGCTGGCGGGGGGGGTAAAGGCACGGCGATCCTCCTCAGTTATCCAAATACAGCCGCATATCTGCGTCTGCGTATGCGTGGGTCTGTGGGTATCTGTACCTTTATGCGTGCGTGCGTGTGTGCGTGTGCGTGCGTGCGTGCGTGCGCGCTCGCGTGTGTGTGTGTGTGCGTGCGTGCGTGCGTGCGTGCGTGCGTGCGTGCGTGCGTGCGTGCGTGCGTGCGTGCGTGCGTGCGTGCGTGCGTGCGTGCGTGCGTGCGTGCGTGTGTGTGTGTGTGTGTGTGTGTGTGTGTGTGTGTGTCTGCAAACACACGTGTGCTTTCTCTTCACCTGCGGCACACTCTCTGCCCAGGACGGTGCCGCTGCAGCAGTCAAGAGTCGCCTGCCAAATGTGCAACCGGTTGCAGGATCACTGATGCGGCGGGCGCCACTGATGCGGTAGGGATCACGTAGCCAAACTCAGCAGTAGGACCAACATTCTACTCTGATGCACAGCACTGCACTTTTCCTTCCCCAGCGACACAAGCGACCTCGATTAGCAACCAGGTCACGAAAAAACATGGTGACACAGGCACCAACCATTTATGTAACCAACCCCCCTCCCTTGTTCCATTCCACGCGATGCCAATGCCCCAAGAAGATGGTCCGTGCGTGGGCATTCGCATGCATTCGCGTGGGTGCAAGACATTGCACTCCTCAACCTGCAAAAGTGCAACTTCATTCTCCGATGCAGGCCTGGGTAAACCTCCATTGAACTGACATTACCATACCCAAACAGATACTGACTTACAAAGACAGATACGTACAAGAGAAGGGGATTCCATGAGAGAAGGGGCGTTCAAGGAAAGCTGCTAGCTCAGGGTGCGGTAAAATCGGTGTCCGGTGTCATGTCCGTTGTATGAACTGCTTTTGTAGCTCGACGTCAGCTCTCGGGGCGGGGCGGGCAGGGGAAGAGCTGTAGTTTTGTCAGGGAAGGGGAGGCCGGGGGGGGTGGGGGTGCCTGAATGCTCGACGCTCGGCACTGGCCCTTGCCATGGCAGAGCACACCTTTGATTTCATGGGGCAGGACCGAATCTGAATGCGGTACGTGGTGTGCGGCTGCAGATGGCGGACTGTGAAATCACTGCGCCCGACCGTACTGTAGTTCAGATAGCTGGGGTTGGCCTTCTCCTCTTGCGACACGGTGACCTGCACGCGCGTCCCCAGCCCTGTACCCTCGAAGCACACGATATCGTACCCCCCCCCTCCCCTGCACACGGACGGCCGAAGTCGGGGACACCGACGGTCAGACAGGGAGCCCGGGCTTGGACAAGGCCGTAGACCCACGGGCACGTGGTACACGGGGCGTTTGGCGACGGCCGAGAATCAGGGCAGTCCTCGATGCCAAAAGACACAACAGCCGCAGGCCTCCGGTGCGCCTGGTCCCAACAGAGGGCCGGCCAATCAGCAACTCCGTTGGTAACCGGCCGATCGGTGTCGGTTGCTATCAGCCACCGTCAGTTGACCGCCAACTGCCGTCGGTGAGGCGCCAACCGCTGTGGGTAGAGTGCGGTCCTGCCAGGCCTTAGGCTGTCCTTACTCGGGGGGGGGGGGGGGGTTGGCACAAGGCCTCGGGGAGGGGGGGGGTGCGCGGGGGGAATTCTGCAGCAGCTGATTCACAACAAACTCTGTACCACATCTCAAAAAAGGCTGAAAAAAGGATGTAAAGCAGCCAAAGTGTGCCCATGATGGACAACGGAGTGCTTGAACGCCCAAATGGTACTGCCACACGATTGTGACAAAGTTTGTGACCGATTTCCTGCGCACATATCAAATGACATGTTGCGTTGCTTTTTGGCGTGTGGTGGTGAGCCCTGGTGGAGGTGCGAAGATATACCGCACAAATCCATCACAACGCCCTCATGCTCATGCGCCCCCGCCCCCCTCCTCCAGAACGGTCCTGTATGACACTGGCCACTGCTGGATTTCACTCTTTTGCTTCGCGCCTTCTGAGAGCCCCTGCTGCTCCTGGGCCTTGTGCCCCCCGAGTGCACCCCATCAACGGACGTGGGGTCGACCATGTGTACGGACTGGGGCCAGACATCGGCCGTTCACAGGACGCATGCCTCCGTGTCCGATTGGGCCCGGAGGTACCGCCAGGGCTAATGTCTGCCCCAAAGGGGGGGGTGACCTCCATGAGAATGCGGACGACCTCCATGAGAAGGGGGGTTGCCATCGCCCTGGTCCCAGAGCAGGGGGGCCCGGAGGTGGCTCCCGTTCGGACATAGACATCTCTGCCCCCCCCCCCTCAAATATGTTGAGCAACAGGCACCCCACCGCATGCGCCTGCAGACTGGCCACTGCCTTGGGTGGGGTGCCCTCAGTTCTGGGCCTCCGTCTCCCCAGCCGGAGGGGCATCCAGGTTGGCCTGCATGGCGCCCAACACCTCTGCAAGGTTTCCCTGCCTTCCATGCTCCCACCATGTTTGGCAGGAGCCGGCCTCTGAGCGCCTCTATTTGCTGGCCCTGCCCCCTGCGGCTTGTGGGCGATGGGGCAGCTGGGCATTGAGCTGCTGAAGCGTAGGCTTTCGATGCCACGCTCCATCCCTCTTCCGCAGATGGCTTGGGCGCCAGCCGCACCGGGGGTGACGGTCGAGGGCCCTTCCTAACTGCCAGTTTCACAGAATGACCTGGAGCCGCTGGAGGCATTTCTGCTCAGCGCCAAAGGGTACCACCCTGAAACCCACCCGCCGGTGGGGAAGCACACGTGCACATGGCAAAAACAGCATTGAATCAGTGCGTATTCTCAAAGGGGGAATCTTTGCACTGCGCGCGCACTGCGCGCGCACTGCACGCGCACTGCGCGCTACTTTTAGACTATATTCCCCCCCAAGAGCCCCCAAGCACACCCCTTGGAAACGCCCTTAGAATTAGGTGACCCAAACTGCCCCGGCTCAAGAAAGTTGCAAACTACCTTCCCTTAACATAACACACACATGTTCCTTACGATGCCCCACTGCCACATGCGTGGTTTCAGTTGTGAGGAAGGGGCTCTCTCCTTTCCCTTGCGGTTAGAATCGGATTGGGGTTGAGATTGTGTAGCCACGGGGTGTTGTGAGGACTGAGAGGGTTGAGGGAAATTGGAGCTGGACGAAGCCACATCGGCCCGAGGGGGCGCAGCAACACAAAAAGCATCCAGTGTGCGTTGCTTTTCTAGGAACTGCTGCGCATGTTTTGCTTGTTTCTTGGCCTCTCTCTCTCTTTTCTCACGGCGCAAACGGTCAATCGCAGGCTGCAGTGATGGCGCTTCACTGCCGCCTTCAGAGAATGGTTGGCCATCAAGCCCGTCCGTGATTACACTTTCTTCATCCCTTGGTAAGTGGTTACCCTTGCCGAACCGCAAGATCTGCTCAATCACCTTTGGCACACCCAAACAAAGGGGGACAAAATCAGAAGTCGAAACCTCCGCTAAGGGTCACCATGATGCCCCTAGGGGCCCCTAGTATCTCAAAGTATGGGTCTCTAGTACGGCCGGGCGCCCAAATAGTTGCACTGCGCGCGCACTGCGCGCGCACTGCACGCGCACTGCGCTTAAGGCTCCCCCAAACTGAGTTGTGGTCCGTAAGGGATGTCCTCGATGGTCACAACACGTTACACAATTGCCACATGACACAGCCATGTGACATATTGAAATAAACAACCGCAATGCCTGAAGACCTGCAGCAGTACCAGGGACAACTGGCCCAAAACAGCCTAAACCGCCCCCCCCACTGATAACCAACCCCCCCCCCCCACTCATAAACCCCTCCCCACCTACTACCCCACCCCTCAAGATCCATGCCACCCAGGGACTTATAAGGGCCCCCTTTTCAGCACACAGGCATAGAACAGGAAATGCCACCGCTGCACCCCCCCCCCCCCCCCACACCTATTACCCCCCCCTGCACCTTCAACCAAACCGCAATGCTACTGCCACCGGGGGGCTTAAAGGTGGGGGGTGGGGTTTACTTTTCGCACAGCGCACGCTGTGCCCCCACTGTACCCAGGGGCCCTAGGCAAAACGAAAAGAAGAGAACGAAAAGAAGAGCACATCGGAACGCAGACACAGACCTCAGTCAGTGTAATGCTGTATTCAGTCTCGGCTTCGTCCAGCCACATGGCGTTTGCCTGCTGCGCCGGGGAATCCTCCCGTTTCCACGCGAGCCGCGCGTAGTCCTCACCCACGTCCAGCACCGAGACTTCGATGGGGGCAATCGTTGTGACGTACGCTGGGGCACTCCACGGCGAGTGTGTCCCGGCACTGTCACATGTCATCATCTGTTGGGGGTGGGGGGGGGGGGGCGCATGGGGGATGCATAGGTTTGGGGGATGTCAGCGGAGCAGGTTGTGCTATGAAGGGGAGGAGGAGGCTGGATGCGTTCACGTGACCACTTGGGACCTCCTCACCGTCCCACCATGCAGCACTGCTGCAGCCATCACGCGACCGAATCCGTGAGTGGTGGTACAGGGGGAATTCGTCTGGGGACAATTTCGGTGGGGAAAATTTCGACACACCTCCAGTTTTGGTGCGGGGCCATCAGGCACAGGAAACTTCAACACCCCCCAACCCTTGTGGACAATCAGTCGTGCGGGACTTTGGCAGGCTCAAATTGTGAACAATACCAACTCATCAGAGATAAAAAAAAAACAGGAGCATGGCCCAGGCGCCGGCAACAACAACAACAACAACAACAACAACAAGACCTTGCTACCGCCGCCACTGAGGATGCCCAAATCGCGCAAAAAAATTTCGTGGGAAAAATTTTGACACTCAACGGAAAAGCGAAATTGTCCCCTCACACCCCCCCCCCCCCCCTGTGGCAGTTGGCAACCACTCGACAACAGTTGGTAATTGCCGGTGGCTGTCCCTTGGAAGGACAAAAGAAGCCGGTTCCTCAAGAGTCCTGTGCACGTGTGGGAGATGACAAAACCACGTGAGATCCGGCAGGAAGTTGCTCAATGGAAGAGCGGACTGCAGCAAAGAGAGTACATCCAAAACGGCCACGCCTTTGGCACGTCGGCACCAGAAAGCCGTGCTTTGCTGGTGCTGTTCATATTCCCGGCGGCAAATGCCATGGGTCGCCATACAATGCCATGCGGTTGCTTTGGTATGCGTGGCAGCCGCTCGCCAAACACAACTGACGGTCGGTTTGGAGAGCACTCACATCGGTTCATGCCCCGTTTGCCCCTATCACACCTTCGCTTGAGGGTTGCCCCACGGGACCAGAGGGAGGGGGAAGACGTATTGAGTGGAACTGCGAATATCAGTGAAATGACAAACAGAGGCCGATGCAGAGACAAATGCAAACCCGAGGCAATGCACCCCACAATCCGAGGAGGAACTGACATGGGGGGGGGGGGGGGAGCGAGGCCAAAGAAGCCGCGTACCTAAAGTGGGCGTTCCAATTCTGGGGTCTTAGACTACAGACTTGATGAGCCAAACGTGATTCTGGTGTGGGGGGGCGGTTGGCCAGCTCAGGATCCGCCAAAGGAACGCTCGCACAATAAAAAAGTGTTCAGCAGAAATCTTTCCCAGAAACCTTTCCCTTCCTCTCCATCTCCTGCAAGATCTGGTGAGGCTGTACCAAGCCCTCAATGTGGATGAGGGGGCAAAGCCAAGGACAAGAGAGTCCAAGGGGGCAAACATCTGAGACTTCCAATCGACCACTGCCTTGCAAAGCCTTGCCTCATTCGCTCCTTGGCCCATGATGCTGACAGCCGACAATTACATAGAACAACTGAAAAAGCACGGGCACACTCGGTCCTGTCCATCACGAGGCCCAAAACAGTTCCGCGATGGCTGGTGGTCCCCAGTAGCCCGGAAAAAAGAAGCTCATCCCTTGGGCAACCGGGCTTTCAAGTGAGGGGGGGGGGGGGGTCGATAGGGCCCCCTGGCTAGACCCCCCCTCCCAAAAAGGGCTCAATTGACGGGACCCCCAAAATCCTAACGAGACTGACCCCCGGGCCTCGGGGGTGACCCAGACCCAAAAATCGGCAAAAAATGCAAATGGGATTTTTGGAATCAGCGCGTCGAGGGGGTTCAGAAAAATCATCATTTGCCATATATTTGGTTAAAAAAAAAATTGCCCATTTTTGATGCTCAAAAAATTTTTCGGCGCCTTCGGCGCCAGTGTTCATCATAACTGATTTCATGGTGCCTGTCAATTGAGCCCTTTTCCCAACCCCCCCCCCTCCCCAGATTTGGGGGGGCTCTATTGACCCCCTGTGTGACATTCCGTCTGGTTGTTGTTCCTTTACAGGGCCCTGGACAGTCACCCGTTCTTCCCTTCACATGTTGCGTCGGGTCGCTGCTTTCTGTCGGCCGCTGCGGCCGGTGCTCTTGCTGGTGTCGTTTCCGCGTTCCCAGTAGCTGCTGTGTTGGGGCTGTGCTCCCCTCACTTGAAAGCCCGGCATGCCCTTCAGGAGAGTGCCGTGCACCGCACACCTGCACAGTGTACGTGCTGTTTGGGGTCAGCTCCGACACCGTGTGGAACGTGCGGCTGCCCTTTTCGAAGTGGTACTTGCCGACCTCCGTCGTAACGCCGTCGGGGTGCTCCTGATTGACACGCAGGATGTACTTGCTCGTGTCCTCAGGGGCAAGGGTGTCATCGGCCAGTTGACCATCCGCCACCTGCGGAGCGTGAGACGTGAGACAGGCAGGCGCTGGTGCAGCCTCCAGCACAAAAGACACGCAACACGCGGCACACGGAGAACGCAGCCCGCCACTGCTGCTGCTGCTGCTGCCGTGGGCCCCTTCCAGGCTGGAAAGGTGCCGCCAGGCCGACCGGAGGAAGGGGGCGGGTTCAGAGGGGGCACTGGGGAGGAGGGGGGCGGCCACGCGGCCTGAGGGGGAGTCCAGCCATTATCCCCGTCTCACATCGCCTGTGCCGTGATTGGGGGTGCAGAGGGCGTGTTTGGGCGGGGGGCCGTGTTGAAACCGGCACTCCGTTGCCGTCCCTCGGACCGAGTTGAGGAGGACCATGGGCTCTGGGCCTTGCGCTTCTCTGGGCCGCTCTCAGACGCTCGCACGACGCGCGTTGGCCCGAAGCCATCGGGCCTCACGGTGCCCGATGGCTTCGATCCCACGGCACATATCAACAGAAGAGGACTGCCCTGTTTGAGGTACGTATCTTCCGGTGAATCAAAAAGTGAGAATGTCCTCAGCGCCGGGGACAAAAACCAAAAGAGACAAGGCCCTGAAGACGGTCCCGGCGAGAGCAGCATTGCGCGCACCGGCGCAGCCTTGGACGGGCACCCCAGCAACCCCCACGCACATCGGGGGCATAGCACAGCGCAGGGCACCGCGCAGACCCTCCACACAATGAAGCAGACTCATGTGTCGTGCCTCTGGGGGTAGGGCAGGACAACAGCACCTTGGACACAATCCGGGGCTCCGCTTGCCACGTCACCTCGAAAAACGTCTCCGCAACCGCCGTGAACGTGATGGCGGAATGCAGAGTGGCGAGGATGACTTCCTGGGACCAGTTGCCCCAGCGGGCGGAATGCGCATCCCAGGCCCGTACTGAGAACCCGTACCTGCGAACGACATGAAGCAGAGCCTTCGGTCTGCCGCGGTGGCTGGAGGGGGAGAGCCGACGGCAGACGCCCACTTCGTCTGTTGTAGCGTCCAGAGATGTGCTTATCCACGGGGAGGGGGGTGATCTGGCGGACCCCACCCCCTACGCCAAACCACACACCCACACACCCACCCAGGGCCAAGAAATTTTTCCTCTGAGAAAAAAATGAAATTTGAATAGAGATCGAAAAATGAGAGACCCATTGTAGGTACACAAAATTTTTTTGCCCTCATACCCCCCCCCCGTCCAGTAGACCAAACACTAAGCACCACCCTGATTGGGTCTCTCACACAAAACATCTGGAGGACATGCATACGACAATCGTGGGATACACACAAAACGCAAAAGGTTGCAGAGGATGGGGGTGGATTGCGACGGTTGTAGGGGGTTGTGAATCGTTGTTGAAGGGTGTTGTCAGCGGCAGTTGCTTCAACGTGCCTGCAGGGCATGGGCATGGCATTGGCACACAACATAGGCAGCGCTGTGCAAATGAAGTAGCCTGGCCTGATACACGCTTGGGAAACCCTTGACCCTCTCCTCGCCCCTGCACAAGCGCAGCCCAGGTCGGGGATCACAAAGGTCGGCCAGACGGGGATCATTTGGAGGGAGATATCTTAAAATGACTAATGGGCGGAGCTGACAATCAGCCCAAAAAAATTTGTGGCCTTCGGTGCCCTCTTCTTGTGGGCGCTCTTTCTCGCCATGACGCACATTTGTTGGGCCAAGGGAAGGCCGTCTTGCATACATTTGAAGCACAAGTGTAGTTGCAGGTCAGCGTGTTTTTACTCACTACAGAAAATGCGGGGGAAAAAATGTTACGGTGCGGTAACTTTCCTTTGGCTGGTGTTCCACTCCTGGTTTGCTAACAAGGTGGGCGAACAAGGGCGGTGGTAGTGTCGGCGGCGGCAGTGGTGGTGTGGGGTATCACCTCTTCCTGTACGCCAGCTTGGACAGCCGGTACGAGTTCACCCCCGTCAGCTCCTCGTTAACAATCTCCAAGGGCGGTGCACTTGCTCCCTCGGGCTCTGTCGGATCTGCAACGAAACAGGGACTGGGGAACATCAGAGCAGTCGTACACCACTGTCCACCACTTCGGCACCGCTTGATGTAGTTCCCAGTGAACACCGTGCTGCACCGTCCCGTATGCGCTTCACGAAGTGCACATCGCAGAAGCCATCAATGGCCCGCACCCGCGCACCACGCAATCAGCGACGGTCCATTATTGGGATGGCAAGCTCCTCCGCGTGTAGCTGTTACCAACGCGGACAACTGCACAACGTGTGCCACAGCCACCAACATCGCGAACAAAACTTCTGAAATTTCGTTGTCCCTGGCAGTGCATCTCGAAGAGCGCCCCCTTTCCCCCACCCTGTCAGCCTGCACCCCAGCCTGGTCATGATTGCTGATGATCAGTGGGTGCGGAATACTCATTTCAATTGCGACACAACGCTACAAACGGCAGTGACTTCAATTCAATTCTTCAACAACACGGTCCGACGGGATACTTTAGACAAAGGATGGCTTATACGAGGGGAGTTGACCTGTGTGATCGAACGTGCGGCACTTGGTCACACGCAACTGGTATCGCGCTTCCAACGCGTCCATCTTGTTGCCAACGATGTAGTCTGACGACCACTTGATCTGGATAAAATCCTCACCGCGGCGCTGCAACCGGACCGAAGGGGCCGCCGCAGTGGAGACTAAATTGGCTTCGCTCCTGAAAACGTTCCGTGTTCAGAGTGTGGCAGGGAAGTATTCGCAGAAGGAGGGGTGTCTGTAAAGAGGGGGGGAGGTTCCGGCAACCCCTCCTCCTCCGGTCTGTCCAGGGCCCGAAACGCCGGGATGTTTTTTGCGGGACGGTCTGAAGGGGCACCACTACACAGGGCATACATCCTGAATATCAAGAAAAACCTGCCGGACTCCGGTACGCCTGGACCTCAACAACGCACGGCCGGCAACTGCTGTCGGTTACCGGCCAACTGGCGTCGGTCGACCGCGGGCCGCCACCGGCGAAGCGCAAACCGCCATCGGTTTGCTGCACTCCTGCCGCCCAACACCTGAGGCTTTCCTCAGGGAAAAAAGAACAGAGAAGAACGGGAAATATCGCTGGAACGACATTCTGTGAAGAAAATTTCCGTACTGAATCAGGGCGAGGGGTCATGTCCAGGGAGCCGGAGGAATTGAGGAGGGAACGCCCCTGTGGACGGCCCCTCGAATACCGGTTGGGTGCCGGGTTGTGGTTGGTTATGAAGGCCCTAGGTGGAGGCGTCCCAGTTGGGCATCGACGTTTTGCACGCGCACGCGCACGCGCACGTTGGAAGGGTAAGCTGTACGGTATGCTGCCGTACTGTACCTCAGGATAAACAGTGTGCACGCCGTGGGCGCCGCAGGAAAGGCGTTCTCCTTGCAACAATGGCATGATCTCACGCGTGACATGATATTGCACACCAAGACGTGGCACATTGCGATGCAACGTGCCCTGCCCTGGCCTAACTTGGCCCAACTTTACCTCCTCTAAGGTACCCCAACATAATGTGACATGACTTGAGGATGAAGCGACATGCCACTTTACCTCCCCAACCGGACCCAATCGTACATTAATGGACCTGACGTGACCGGACCAAACCCAAAGTCCCTTCGAGCTTTTCCGTCGGTTTCTTCTGCGTCCGGCCCAGACGTTCACACTTCTTGGTGCTGGCTTCCCCCTACCCCCCGGTGGTTGTGGGGCATTTCCGAAACCTGCGGTCCTGGATGGTGCTGTTGGTTTGAGGTCTGCAGCGTGGTCGTTCCGTGTTGACCCTCCGTACTGCTGCCAGAATCCCCGCACGTCGTGGCTAGGCTCGTGCACTGTGCCATGCACGCTGGCGGCCAGGGACCCGCAAGCCCTCCGTGGGCGAACCCCACCGGGACGCCAGCAATCCCTTCGCCCCACCGTTCATGCACCCACTGCAACAACCCCCATGCCCCAGAAACATACCACGGGGTCCATCGCACCCCGATGCAGGCCTGCACGGTGATGTAGTACTGTGTGGCTGGCTTCAGAGAGGTGAACTTAAACGACTGCTCCGTGGGCTCGAAGTATTTGGACAAACGGAAGGGCGCATCGACACCTGCGGGGAACGAGGCTGGCTTGAGTACAGGGTCACTCTTGAACACTTGAATGCGGCTCGTGAACCTGTCATTGCCTCTTCCATCGATCCCCACCCCCCCCACCCCCATCCACACCTCTTCACCAGGGCCAACCCTCCAAACAGGGATGAGTTCTTCCCCTTTCAATCCTGTATTTCTCCCAGGGCACAAACCTTCTTTCAATTAAAGGCGAACATGCGTTTGACCGTTGATGGGCCAGCCACCAGCGGGCGTCCGAAAATGAAAAATTGCAAGCACAAGAGAGAGCAGCATGGCAGGAATGCTGCGACCTGTCCACTGGGCAAAAGGCATCACGCCCCCCCCCCCGCCGCCCCAGGCCCCACGCTTGAAAGGGGAGGGATTCCATCGTTCGCTTCAGGGTGACGTTTACTGACCCTGTGGCTATCCAACCGTTTCGTAACCGCCTGGATTTGTTGCTTTTTCGAACCGCTAGTAACCGCCGGTGCACTGGAAATGATTGTGCCTGCGCAGCACACGCAGGACGCTAGCCTTGAATGAGGTGCCCCTGGCATGCCGTGCCTGGGACAATGCATGCCGTCAATACGCCTGCACGCTGCATGCCTGTCAGTTGCAGATGGTACCGCGTGATGCTGTCCGGGAACTTCTTCTCCTTCCGGTCCCAGCTCACGTACAACCAGTTCTCCCCTTGGGCATCCACCCGGGGGAACAAAGGGGGTAGCGTGGAGATGTACCGCTCGACGGACGGCGGCCCCCACTCGCCGTACTTGGTCATGGCCTTGACACAGATGCAGTACTCACGGTTGGGGATCAGCGACACCAGCTTCGTCAAACTCTCGTCGCCAGGTAGGTCCATCGACGTGAACTCCTTTGTGTGGCAGTCTGTGGCCATGACCTGCGGTGCAGGCGGGAGATGTGACCCCACTCCTGGCTTGGAAGCTTGAAGTAGGACCGTTTGAATTGTCGTGCAGGGACAGGACCCCCCCCCAAAAAACCTGCCCCCGATGACGATTGGAATGACGGTTATCCCACTTCATACTGTCACGGAACCGGCACACCACCAAACTAGCAGCGGGCCTGCGGCACACAACACACACGAAGCGATCACGTTCTGCAATGTGGTGGGTCTGTACACAGGGGGAATTCTAAGCTTTGGGGTGCAATCTCATCATTGGGCCCATGGCCGAGATCTCTCAACAAAAATGATCCGAACATGGCCCAACCAAGAGCTACAAGGCACCAATGTTTCCCCTCCATTAGACCACAATTGTCGCTGTCACAGGCACAATGGCACAGAAGTGGGCACTTAAGATCTGCAGCGGATTCCTTCACAAAATGCATTGGAAGGTGATGAGGACACCTGCCATGCTGCGACCTCCCGGCCGAGGTTGCCTTCATCCTGCTGAATACGCGTGCCCTCAGCAAAGCGAATGGACTCCTCTTCTCTCGCCCATGAGAAATGAATGAAATCTTGCCCAACACAAGTCACCTGAGAGCAAGACCTGGGTGTCACAAGCTGCAAGACATGGGGTAACCCGAACCAGAACTGAATATTGGGACCGAGTTGGAGAGGACAAGAAGATTGCACAGCAGAAATCATGCCCCCAGATGGCAAACTGTGCACTGGCCCCCATCCTTGATTGTGCCCATATTTGTATCTCCACCCGGTGACGTGGACACAGCTTTGGCATGCAAAATATGCATGCCAAAAGGCCGAAAAGGACTCCCTTGCACTGCCACCGCCCGAGGCATCAACATTGACGCTTTCATCGGGGACTGATTGACTGCACAAGGGGGGGATTTTCGATTAGGCAAAAAGACATGGTTCTAAAATGACGGTTTCACCGGGTAGTAGAAGGCGGCGCAAGAGGGAGGGGGGGTCAATGTGGGCTTCAAAAAACATCCTTTTCCATCCTACCATTGGTTTCTTGTCCCAAAATCCACAAGTCTACCCCTCCAGGGGGGTAGGCACAAAGTCACCAAGGCCGCCAAAGATGCCGTTTCACCAACAAAAAAAAAGGCTGAAAATTGCATGAACTGCAGCACTCATCCCAGGGGATGCCCCCCAAGCCGCACGGAGTTGGGACCTGACAAAATGTTTTCGGCTCAAAATCCAAAAAATTCAAAAAAATTTTCGAGCTTTCCTGGTCAAAAAGGGGGGGGTCATTTTTTCAGCCCCCCTAAGGACCCCCAACCCCCAACCCGCCTTCCCCTCCTAGCCATCTATGAAATTGGGTCTACTGGCTACTTTTCAGCACAAACTTGAGAATCCCCAACTTTGAACGTGCTCATCAAGAAAAAAAAGTCCCACCACCCGAAACAAACAGTGGCATACCCAAAGCAACATATCCACAAAATGCCCTAGGCATTTATGGCTGGGTCAATCTGACAATATCCCTGGTGATGTGATTTTGACCAAATCCAGACCACTATGACCGAATTGTGATTTTTCGCCATTTCGCGCATGCTGCTTGCTGCTTGCTTGCTGCTTGGTTGCTTGCTGAAAGGGGTACCTTTGCCCTGCCCCCACAAAAGGGTTGTAAAACCTTAGTGGTGCCACCAGCTCTAGCCCTTACCCTAACCTAGAGGGCATTTGCCAGCATATTGTCATGACCCCCTGAGAGACCCACATCCCAACCAAGCATGCAAGCGAGGCAGCAATGATAGGATCTACTCGAGCCAACAAGAGGAATGGATAAATGATTGTCCAGGATCTGAGAGATCAAAATGAAATGTTGCCCAAGGATATCTTGGGGGTTGAGGGGACTTTTGGGGGACACGATTAGCGGAGATCATGGCAAAATGCACGGGAGAAAGTAGAAAGGGTATTTGGGGGGGGGGGGGGATGCAAGGGATCGTTGAGACATGGTTCCGTTGTTTCACCCGTTTTCACCCAACCTCACGCTTTCTTGTCCCTTACAGGTGCTTCGTTGCTTTCTTTCTTTTATGACGGTGGTTGCTGTTGAACGGTAGTTCGCTCGTGGCAGGTGTGGTGCAACTGGCAGCAGGGGGTGGATGTGTACGGACAGTTGATGGCCAATCAATGCTTTGATTCCCCACAAACACTATTTGTTTTCTTCACGCTTTCCTCTTCCAAGGGCATATGTTCTTCCGCACCATGATGCAATCCTTCACAATCCCTGCCTCCTCGGAATCTGTGAACGACATCATCACTTTTGACGATCTCCTGGCTGCAGATGCAGACAACAACAGCAGCAACGACAAGAAATTGATGAGCAAGCTTCGATACACCCGTCGCCGATCCGCAGAGGCGCTGTGCAGGTGTCCAAAACATCAGGCTGCAGGAGTGACACCACAGGTGGCCACAAGGGCTGCCCCACCGGGCGCTCCAGAGTCCATGATCCTGGAGGCAGGAGTGGCGTTCGTTGAGGCTCCAAAGTGCCGGGCTCCCAAAACACCTGGACCCCACCGTCTTCTCAGATGATTATGCATCTCTCTGATCCACCACCACGACTGCATCCCCCCCCCTCTCCGTTGCGAAACAATGGTAAAGTTCCAAACTGCTGTTGTTCTGACAAGGGGTTGCCCTCGCAAGGGGGGTTCACCCCTCGACCTCACCAACACAACTGTCATCCGTCTGCTCCGCAGCCAAACTTATGCATCCCTCTTTCCTGCGCACACACACTTGCATCCCACTTGTCGACTGTGCACTGGCTAAGGGGCTTGACATGTTTTCTATTAGTGAATGGGACTTTACAGCGAACACCCCTCGCCTGCCTGGATGCAATGCCTTGTATTCAGAGTGCAACGTGGGCCCTCCATGGTGTGCTAGCCTCAGGGGTTCTGCACGTTGCAGGTTGGGCGCATGGATGGACAGACCTCAACTTGCGCCACAGGGGAAAGGGTCAAGAATCGGAAATCCTTCCAATCGGCCCAATCTCCCAAACGGTTGCGGTGCCGGTAGTACAACCGATAGGCCCTTCCCGGCCGCAGGCTTTTGAATTTGAAGTTGTCGTGATGGTTGTCAAACCTGAGGAACGCATGAAGCACAGTGCCATTCGCAAATGCCCTTCTTTCGCTGCTGTCCTCAATAGCCTTCCACGTCAGCAGAGAGAAGCCTGCACTGAAGTACGGCAGTAGTTGGCCGGCCACCGACGGCGGTTGACAGCGCTGGTTCCACGCGGTTCCACGATTGACGGATTGAATTTTGAGGAAGGATGTGGGCGCAAAGAAAATCCGCGCTTCAAAGATGTGAAGGGTGTGTTTATTCGCCAAGGACTCGCGGCTACAGGTCAACCGTCTTGGGTTCACCGCCAACGGCTGGCGACTACCGGGTTGGTGGCCCGTACACTTGTCCAGGGGCCGTCATGGCCGTACAAAAAGCCCCAAAATCGCTGTTTAAGTTCGTCAGGCATCTGGGCCAAAAACAGCGGAGGTGGTTTTTGGGTTGCATTTGGTATTCCAGACTGTGTTGCATTTCTGGTGGCCAAACACCCCACTTCTTGGTCTCAGTATGAAAAACCGCCACAGAAGCATGGTCTCCCCCCAAAAATACAGAAGCGGCTTTTGGCTGTCACGGACATGGATGTGCTTTTCCACAGGGGGTGATCTGGCCACAGGGGGTGATCTGGCGGACCCACCCACCCAAAACCAAACAAATTTCCCTCGAGGGAGAAATGAAATTTTGAATAGAGAGCCAAAAATGAGAGGCCCATTTTAGGTACACAAACTTTTTTTTGCCCTCATACCCACCTACCCATTCCCCCCCCCCCCCGTCCCGTAGGCCAAACACGAAGCACAACCCTGGACCCGGAACCTGCTGGCGGGCCCTGAGAGGAGCTACTTTGGTGACATTGTGGCAGTGCATCCGGGCAGGATTTGGGCGGGTCTACAGCCTTTGGTGCCGTTGGTTAGCCACCACCACATCAATGCACATCTGGGAATGGCCTGGTCATCATGGCATGACTGAAGCTACTCAAATGGCAAAATCTTCCGCAAGCCTCTGAATGGGAAGTATGACGTTTGCGATGTAAACAGTGTCGTTGACCATGCAGCGCGGAAGTGACGTGTAACACGTTGACCATGCAGCGCGGAAGTGACGTGTAACACGTTGACCATGCAGCGCGGAAGTGACGTGTAACACGTCACGTGTTCGCAGGTTGTTGAGAGGAGCTCATTTTCCCTGGGACGTCGAATGACGTTACCACCAGATACATTACTGCGGTTGATCATGATCGCCAGCATGTTGGGCGGTCAATCAATATCGCCGCCCCTATTCACCGCCTATGCAGCATCTGACTGTCCCACAGTTTCCATCTTGAAACCCACTATTTTGGAGGTTCCTGGTCCAATGGACTTGGAGCCGGGATCCACATCCGAAATCTCTTGTCACGTCAGTAGGGGTGTATGGGTGGCATGGCGTGGGGAGTAATCGACCAAAAGTTTACCCCACAGCCTAGTCTACACCAGCGCCGAGCAGCCATGAAAAGGGGAGAAAGGGGGGAAGAAAAGCGAGATGGGGTGGCTGTGGGGGATTTATGTTGGAGGGTTCACCATGATCGCCAGCATGCTGACAATCGGAGGCGCTTCAGCTACCCCAACATACATGCTACCCACCGGTAAACTAAAGGAATCTGTGAGATTGCCAAGCTCCCAGGTGCACTATTGGGTCAGCAAGTGATCAAAACGCATTTTTGGGCACTAAGTATGTGGGAGGCCGAAGAAATTGGTCCAAACTGAGCTCACAGTGGGCACGGGGAACACCATGGGCGACGAGGCATACCGTTGCTCGGCGACCTTCTTGGGTTTAAGAGCATTTTCGATATCTCTCTCGCGCTGATCAGGCTCCAGCTCTAACGACATTAGGAACTCCGGAATGCACTCATCACTGGTATCTGCCGGCATTACCACGTCGCCCCGCTGCCATTTGATCGCGGCGTAATCTTCACCAATCTCAGAAATCCATACTGACAAAAAGGAGATTCGGGTATGCCATTGACCACGCTCCAGCAGCAGGGTGGGAGGTTCGACCCCGTCCTCCATTTGAAAACCTTGAAACATCCTGAAATTGCCAGCACACAGACACTTTGTCAGTACCAAAGGGCGATCGCCCAATTGTGCCCCAAAACATCATCCAGGTTGTTAGAACTCGCCCCCCAATCGTGATTGCTGAGCCTGTACAAGGCCTGTGGTCACTGGTGCGAGCGCATAAAGGCATCAATCTGGGGTATCTGGAGCAGATCTGGGACCCCCAGTAGTTACGGTCAAGAGAAAAAAATTGCCACCTGAAATCTGGATCAATACCAAAGGAATCGGTCGCCCAATCGCTTGCATATGCAGCATGTATCTATCTGCTCATCGACACCGCAAGAGACCTGACAACACATCCATCAACTGAATAGAGAAAAATAAGAAATGCCGAAAATTGAAAAGGTTGTTTGTGGCTGCCTTTTGTCTTTTATCTTTGGTCTTTGGCAGAACCACTCAATACTTGGCGAAATTCAGTCGCCATAGAAAACTATTTTGGCCACACGAGGAGGTCTGCCGGTTGTAAAAAAGAACTAGTTCGAACCTTTCGGTGGCAGGTTTGGTGCCAACGCAATCGATGTTACGTAAGTGTGTGTAGGGGGCCCAGTGATTCCGGTTGTCTTCGCGCACAAGACGCAAAAAATAAAATTAGGCTGCATCGCAATGTCAAGTGAAGATTCCCGGATCTGCACATGGCTGCGCGCATCTCATCCACCACCACCGGCACGGCACCGCGCTTTCATTCGGGGGACGATGCATCTTTGGTCTGCGCTGCTCTTTCACCTGCTTGCTTCATCTTCGCACAGCTCCCTGTGCACTGTCAGTCTCTCCTGCTACCTGTCTGCGTCCCCGTTCACTGCATCCGGCCGTGGCTTCTCGCCTGCATGCGGGTTTGACTTTGTCGCATCTATACCGCTGCTGCACCTCTGCCGCTGAATGGGCCTGCTATCGAGCAGGCAATAGGTCCCCGTACAGCTCAACGCCCATGTCAACTTCGAAACAACACGTGACGCGTGTAATGACAGACCATGGCGGTCTGTTTGCGCTGCGGTACGGATGCACTGTTTCCCTTCACACCTTGCGACATTCGTGCACTGTTAGGATGTTAGCAGGGTATTAACAACAACAGCGCAGAGGTTGAGAAGGGCAGAGGCCCGGGAAGGCATGTGGAAGTGGGCGTGCACAGAACATGCACAAAATCATGAGGATTGAAGGCCCGCAGATGAGCGGTGCCCCTTCGGTGATTTTGCCAGTATGGCACGTTTGCAATTTGGAAAGGCGATAGTGCCATGGCCCGCCACCTGCCACGTGGCACAACATTCTCTTGTTGGACCATGGGTGGGCGATCTATCCGGAATCCCCCTTGGAAAGGATCTCACTGGACCGCGTCCCTGTCGGGATGCCCGGACGCGGAGCACAAAATTCAGAAACGCGATGGAAACGGATGTTTGGAGTCGGGAGTGCAGAAAAAGCCATCAGGTGCCTTAATCAGAATATGAATGGCCTTGCAATGGACTCTCTGCACTCGCCTAGCAACCGCCTACATCCTTTTGAGTCAGCAAACGACGTATTTGCGTTGTTGGCCGAGCTCATAATTCATTTTTTGTAAATACATGCCAGTGTGCGCCGGCATCGCCAAAACACATGTACTGTTGGGGACCATGGCTTCACAGAACACAGGGGCGGATGGCGACGTGGTAGGGGCATGCTTCACACGTAAGCCCCAGCAACACCCTGCCCAGTTTTGCAGGTCTGTTTCACCCCCCATCCAATCCCAAGCGCGATTAAGACCTAATCTCCAACCACTGTTGGTGCTGCGGGGGGGGCGAGTTC
Source organism: Eutreptiella sp. 'Long Island Sound 2002' (assembly GCA_964036045.1). Classification (NCBI taxonomy): domain Eukaryota; phylum Euglenozoa; class Euglenophyceae; order Eutreptiales; family Eutreptiaceae; genus Eutreptiella; species Eutreptiella sp. 'Long Island Sound 2002'. Next base: position 36,913,342 of record OZ038392.1, read on the forward strand.
ACGTGAGCCAAGCGAAGGTGGGAGAGGCTCTGATGGGAGGGGAAGGGGCGGCCGGTGGAGGCCCACACCTTTCACATCGTTCAATGTGAGAAACCGGACCTCTGGGCACCACAACCCGTAGTCGTCGTGCTCCGAGATCGCCTGGATCTGCACCAGAAACGTGCCGTTCACCTCAAGGTCCTCCACATTGAAATGGCGCGCGGCTCCTGGTAGTAGTTGCTCCGTCATGGCGCTGTCAAGGACGCGCTCCTTTTGGCGGACCTTCATCTGAAACTTCTTCACGGCCATGTAGACGCGCCTCGGGGTCTCCTCAACGTAGGTACCCCACGTGAAGTTGCCGTTGATAAAATTGGCGCCGATTTGGCCAACAGAAAGTTGCACTTGCTGAGAGAGGAGCGAGCTCTTGGTGCAAGTGGAGTGGGGGCGGGGATACCGAGCGCGCCTCCCCCTTTCGATCAAAAGCGGCCACAATCATGTTTGTACGCCCCCGTGCCTGCCTTCGGCTCCACCAACATCGATGCATCAAACCTCAAAGCGGGGCTCCAAAACCGGATGTCGGAGCGCAGCCACGAACCCCCTCCCCAGCCCAGCCAAGATTCGAGCAAACACTGGCAACCTCGCTTTTTAAGAACCCAACCTTGGTGCATTGTCGCTAGTTGTTGCGAAACCCGGAGTTGCAACCATTGAGGGCATTCCCGAATGATGTGTGGCAACAAGTCGGGCCCACGTTACATATCAAGGCGCACCGATGGTACGGTTCCCCTGAATCGGCCAAATTGTGAATTTTGTATGGAAGGCCGGTTGTGTTTGATGATACTTTCACACGTGCGGCCCCATATCAACGGTCAGCGCCTCTCGAAAACACTCCCTCGCCAAATGCCAAAGCGTGCATGTCTTCCCCGTGGCGAATGAAATTGAGCGCTTCGTTAAATCGCACATAATCCATGTTCCCATTCGTGGGTTTTGCATGCACGATGGACGCATGTCACGAGGCTCCACACGAGGCACTTGCTTAGATCGTGTCGGAGACTCCGCCTCCGGTGTGGTGAAATCCTGTGGACCCGCGAGCCGAACGAGCCTAACTAGGCTTCTCACACAATAGTATCAAATAATCATCATAATTTCATTCCTTTGGCGTAGTGTGCCATCACGCCGTTCTGCGGCGTGTCAACGCCGCCCTCATTCAAAGAAGAACGACGGGTGGGACGCCACTCGTTGTTAGATACACCAATGCCTCCTAATTGGTTAAATTTATTGTGCTTCCTTCCTCCACCGAACGTGCTTTACAAGGGACACCATCCTAACTAATCAACTTCTCCAATCGATGCATTTTGTTCCAAGCTCTTGTCTTGTTGGGTTTGTGCGATAACACAATTGAACAATTGAATCCAACAACACGCAGGTTGCCAAAATACATGCGTGCCCCAATAGAAATCGAATGGTTTGGCCGCACGATGGCGTTTTTGACAAGCAGGAATGGTTTACAGGTTTGGAGATGAGGTTGGAGATTTTTTTTTTAATTCTTCCCCTCTTTGCGAATCATGCATTGCTTGCGACTACGACTGCGTCGCATTCCAACTTGGTGTTCCATTGTGGCGCAATGCATTAGTCATCTGTGAAACCCAAATTTTTTTTTGCCTCATGCATTCACTTCCGTACCGGACACATCCAATTCAAACGCCCTCAATGTATTGCCCCTTTGGGGGTTGAAGGCATCTTGTGTTGACATTTTCCTTTGGCACAATGAATGTGAGGCATGACCACACACTAACACCCTTTGAGGTTTTTGCGACTGAGGGTCGGTCACCGATAAAGATGGAGACAGACGGAGGCCCAACGGCCGAGTTATGAGCGGATTTACAAGAGGAGCGCGACACGACACTATCATTATGGAGAGGTGGTTGATAATCTCATGACATCGGCTCACCTTGTGACAGGAAGGAGCACATTTCCATTTCTTTTTTTTTTTTGATTTAGAGGTCGTCGTGGCTACTTTCTTCCTCACCATAGCGATGCCTTGGATTGTCTTAACGACAAACGCTAAATTCACCACTACTCAATTCCAAAGTCAACACGGCACATGCAAAAGAGCTAGGTGGTGTGAGGTTTAGCTTCTACAAAGATGCCGGATTCCGAAATGAATTCATGACACACACGCATATGAGTGCACTTTCACACTCCCGGTGAGCCCACATTTTTCGTCTTTCATGGTTAAGGAAAAACAATAGCACCGTACGTGCAACATGATCACTATGATTGACACCAAGGGATCCGTTGATACTTCCCCTAGTTGCCTCAACGCCTTCTTGGTTGTGAGGTATTTGAAGTGGACTTGCGTTAAGGTGGCCCCTTCAGCTGATCGCGATCTTTTTGTTCTCGGATTCTTGTAGCAAAGGCCGAACGAGGTAGTGGGCATGTGCCTTGAAGTAACTTACCTGAGAGGTGGTCACATCTTCGACGCACCAATCGCTCCATACGTCATCGTCATACAAGGCTCGCACCGCGACAGTGTAAGTCAAGCCGGGACTAAGACCCGTCAGATGGAAGCTATTTTCATGTGGTGGGAAGAGTTTTTCTACACGGAAGTCTTGAGCCTGCGAAAGCCATTAAGAAGCGAAACGGTCGAAGAGAGCAAAAATGTCACAATGACATGCGAAGCTCCACCGTCAGCAAAAGGACACGACACCTCGTGGTACCACCACATTCACCACACAACCTGCGCAATGAGTTGAAATTTGTGGATGGCCTTGCCATCAAACAATTCCTTTTGCCATTTCACGTCGATGAAATTCTCCCAAATTTTCGTAAAAGTCAACAATAAATTCGAACAACCCCTTGTGCGACATCGGTCGATGGCAAGATCCACACTGTAGTCGGCATTCTCGCTTGCCATCGTGACCAATCGCCACCAATCCCTATTTGATGCCTTCCAATGCTCGGTAACAGTTACATGTCAATTCTACAGCGAGAATGTGCACGCATTTACCACGTTTGGCATTAACCTCATGGACATTTGTTGCTCACGTGGGACATATGCAACTTAGCCCCCGTCAAAATCTTGCGAGTTTGCATGCCCTCCGGAAATGATAAACGGCGCGAAATGTCAGTTCAATGCGCGCGTTGAGAGACCTCTAGTGTGCTGTGGGTTTCTGGAGGGGGTTATTTTTCTCTTTTCGATTGTTCACGTTAAAATTCTCGAGATCATCTGACGCCATACCGCTTCACTTGAGCTTTGTGCACGGCAAGGCAAACTACTACTACTACTACTACTACTACAAAGTTTTCGAATGGCAAGCACTGAAGAGAAATCAATCCACACCGCTCTTCGAATCCGCGATGAAATCTTGTGTGCTGTAGAATTTAATCGAAATACAGAATGGCTTTCCTCTTTTCTTTTTCCTTATTTTTTAATAATGTAGATTGGACGACTTGGATGCATCCTGTATTTCTTAATGCAGGATATCTTGTGAGGATGCATTTTAACACCTACCTCCAAAATTTGCTCCGCCACCGTCGGCGGCGAAAGAGGTCCACGCAATACACAATAGCAAAGCAAAGTATAGCAATGCGAAGCTATTCAATCAATCAATTAATGCACCAATGGTGTCAGAGAGTCTTAAGACCTCACAGGAGGAGGTCTGGTTGCCAGTGCCACTCGCGCGAACAGACTGGGATAGCGGGGGAGGACAGCGTTATCGCGACCGCACCGTCACCGGATTCTCTACCGTGGCAATCTGTTCAGTTGTATCTTTGATTTATCTGGAACACTTTAATTTGTTTTTTTGTACGTTGGATTTCTGGAGGAAGTAGTTCTAAGAGTATTCCGCTTTCGCCCCCGTGTGTTGTGTGCTAACCATTCGGAGATAGAGGTTTGGGGCACGGGTTATAGTCTTGCTGGTATGGGGAAGGGGTGTATCGAACAAACCCCTGGGAGCGCCCACAGGAGCGCAACTGCAAAGCAGTCATCCGCCTGGGCCACACCAACCTGCAGTCCTGGGAGGTAGAAAGGATAGTTAAGGATGTATTAAAGACTAACAATTAATCATTTTCTCTACTCTTTTGAAGCATAAAGTACATGTTTTGAAGTAACTAGGGCAATAACCTTAGCCCCCCATGAAGTTCACCCGTACCACTCAAAGGAGCGGAGGTATCTTCCTTCATGGGGGTATATACCAAAATAAAGTAGGCACTTCATGTCCTTTTCCATAAAGGTTAAGCCTAGTGGTCTCCCACCTCAGGACCTAGATACTCAAAAGTTTCATCTACTTATTGTGGTCCTATTCAGTAACTGTTTCTCAATTCTCATATCCGGTGTTTGGCCCAACCTACTTGCTCCAGATTCCTAACCGGCGCTATTACATCAGAAACAGTGCACACCAAGTTTTGATTTCATACTACTTAGCCTGAGTGATGTCCAATTGCATCTACGTTTGTTTATAAATCATTGAAGCTTTGTATTCAAGCCTGCACTATCCTTTTGCAGCCCCTCTTTGCTATACATGCTTTGATTTGGAGAGAGATGGTATCCTGATTTTGATCCTTGTATTCTGGTGCCAATCCTGCTTGGCGATTTTGACTATTTTGAAAAGTAGTGAAGTTTTGTTCATCAACAACCATTGAAAAAAACAGCAAGGTTTTCAACATCACTAATTGGCGAACCAAACAATCTTTCCGGTAGTAGAGACAGACCTTTGTGAGGTTGGGCACGAACTCTTCAAACCGCAAAGACACAAGACGAAGCAACAACAAGTGGAACATTGCCATGTTCGTAACACTTAGTGCTCGTACAGTACCCATCACCGCTACGCCTAAGGCTAACGATGACCAAATTAGAAGGGCTGTATCTGCAGTTGGAAGGGGAAAGTCATCTGGCTCTCAAAGAGAGCATGTCAAAGCAAGATGGGTGGAAAGAAGTGAGGAGGATGTGCGCGACTACGTGTCTGCGGAAGTTCCTTTATGTACCGAGGCACCCACCTTGACGTTGGAAGCCCTACAAAATCTGTAAGAAAAAGTGTATTTCAATGCCTTTGAGGATAGCTTTAGTGGTATTAAAGATGCCTAAGGACATAACACATTTTTATGTTAGTATTGGCCTAACCAAAATGAGGATAATGCATTTTGACCTATAAAACCAAATACTAATCAATGGATGTTGTGAGGACCTCTGACCCTCCAATAGGGTTCGGAACCAGTTTTACCAATTAATCGGAAAAACCGGTTACCGGCAATAATCGGAGGTTAATTTCAAAACAATTGGCACAACCGGTTATTTTGAAAACTGATTTAAACGAATTAATCGGAATGGCTCCAAATTTTTCGGGTTCTTTTCGGCAGTACATTTTCTCCAATTTATGCACTAAACAGAGACTTTGCTAGCAATAAACGATGGCCGGTGGTGAATTACAACTTCCAATGTAGTTTTGATCACTGTGCTCCGACTTGTATGGGCTCTCTTCTGCCGATGGCAAGATTGTGGTTGGTAAAGGGCAATTGATTGGAAAAACCGGTGATTTTGAAAACTATTAATCGGCAAAACAGGTCATTTTTGTAAAAATAATCGTTTAAAACCGGTTATTTTCAAAATTACCGGGTTCCAAACCTTACCCTCCAGCTATTTGGATTTAATCACAGGACTCTGAGGTGGCTCAGAGCTTATACATTTTTATCTTTCTTTTCTCATGAATGCTTACTTATCCTAGTGGTGTGCACCCTAGGGGGCTGTGGCACCTCTTTTTGAGAGGTTGTGGGTTCACTTTGCAGTCAACCTAGCTAAGTAGAAAGATCTCTGGTGAGATGGCAGTGACCTCAATGCCACAAGCCATGCCACCTCGGCACCTAAGGGACCAAAAACAAAGGTTTTACATCTCAGAGTGACCCTGCCTCAGAGAAGATGCCCATGAGGGCAGTTTTCTATTTTGATTAGTTCGTTTTCTAACTAACTTTTCTAATGAAGAGTCAGAGTTTGATTTATTGTTGTGAATACTTTGTACATCTATTTTTCTTTGACTGCGGCCCTACATGTTTGGAGTTTAAGATTCTAAATTGTGCCCTACTTGGACTGTGGATTGGGTCTTTTCCTTGGTTTCCAAAATACAAAATCTAGAGGAGCAGGCAAGCAGCAGGATACAAGCAGGAGCACAACAACACAAAAAACAATCATTGAAAGCATAACAATCTTTCCGGTAGCAGAGGCATACCATCTTTGCGTACTTGCAACTCTGTGCAGTACAACCGGTACACCGAGACTGTCACTTCCTGAAGGCCAGAGAATATATAATGGACACCAAGGACAATGTTGAGAAGACAGAGCCCTCGTTGGCACCAGCCAAGCCGGCGCCAAAGCTCACACCTGCTCGTGAACCTTATGCCGAACCTGTACCATCAGTGTCCTTAAGTGGCACCAAGGATGATTCTCTGGATTTGAGTGGGCTGGGAGCAGCCTTCAGTGACCTTCGAGTTGGAACACCTCAGGGCAAGGAGATGGAGAAGGAGAAAGGGAAAGAAGGAGCAAGAGTTGACCGCGAAGCATCACATGAATGAACAGATGATGCACACTTCGCCAAGATGCCCTCTGAGAGCGCCCTAGGCGCTACTGGTCTACCTACACATCCTGCTACATCCCCTCTTATAGCCACTACACTCCCAGCTACACATCCTGCTCCATCCTCTCCTACAGCCACTACACTCGCAGCTGCACATCCAGCTGAAATGCACCACACCACTAACGTTCGATTGTACAATTCTTCTGTCCCTTCACATAATGGCCACAGAGAAGTCCAGTAGCAGATCTGACACGGAATATTGATCACTGCCTCTGTAAGCATATAATGAAATAAAATGAAATGTACCAAAAGACCCCCCGAAATGCACTAAAAGACCCGAAAAAATGCACTAAAAACCCCTCCCAAATGTACTAAAAGACCCCCCAAAATCTACTAAAAAGCCCTCCAAAATGTACTAAACCCCCCCCCGCCCAACCCCCCCCCCTTATACTACAAAACCCCCCGGGGGTTTTTTAGTACAAAACGGAGAGGTTTTTTTAGTGCATTTTAGAATGGGGGGTTTTTTTAGTACCAAAAGGAGGTTTTTTAATACAAAAATGGGAGGATTTTTAGTATGCACCACTATTGCCTCCTTCAGACCCAAATATTCACCACCGGCCACAAATAAAACACCACACCGCTTAGTTACTTCACCGCACACACCGCCAGGTCATAGAAACGAAATTATCGTCACATACTCAGGTCTCAAGCTCCCTTGATACCGCTACATCCTCCATGTACTCGAGAAAACAGGAAGCTGAACCTTGGAACAACTTGTGAGAAAAAACTACTAATGCCACATGATTGCTTTCATGCCTAATTTTCGCCACCTAGGGGTTTTGTTGTTGTGTTTTGGATCGATGAAACGAATTTGCTTTGGTTGTTGAAAGTCTAACACACAGTGTGATGTGTGATTCAATAAATTTGAATTGCCAAATTCCATACTTCCAAAAGTTGCGGAAGCAAGTCAGCCTATTTAAGTTCCGCACTCTGTGCGTACAGGGGTGAGCGCAGCAGCAGGTCCAAGAGGTCCAAGAGTTGCAGAAACAACGGCGGGTTTAGACACCACCGTTGCCAGGACATAGGAATTGTATGCCATCGGTCATATTTGTGTAGCACTCTATTGCATCGCTTTGCTTTTGTGTAGTCTCCGTTGCCTGAATTGTCGGCGTACAATTGGTGCACCGGCCTGCCTGGCAAGCAATTGGACAATACATGCACCATTCGTGCACACTGTGTGTTACTTTGGCGGCGAGAACCCCCGGATCATCCAGATTTTTGCACACCCAAATTGGGTATGAAAGAGAACAAACCTGCTACAAAACTTGTGTAAATCGCCCCGTTCTCCTATTATCAACAGGGGCATGACCTAAAGCGGGCCTGTTCACATGATGTGTGTGCTAATTGGCAAAACAATTGGTGACGGTTTGCAAACAGTACTTATTCGGTGCATTGCTTTTCCCTATCCGGCTCCTCCCATAGTGTAAATACATAGGACAGCCCTTTTTGGAGCAGCACCACTACAACGTTCCAAGCTTCGTTTTGGAATTTTGGAGAGGAATGTTTTCAAATCTATGTGAATTGTTAAGAACTGCGGCATGCTGTGCTGAGGTGGTATGTAAGATGATGATGACGTCATATGATGTCATGGTGGGAAATATTACCACTTTTTAAAGGGTCCAATGCTACCTCCTTAATTATACTTTCCTTTTCCACCTTGGTACACGCTGCTTTTTGTTGTCATATTTTGCTCATCCCCTTTCTGTCCATGACCCTGATGCCCCTATTACCCACATGCACAAAAATCACATCAACTTCTTGTTGTAATCAGTCCTGAAGACGGATTCCTTGGTAGTGGCTGCTGTGACTGACATGGGTTCTCAAAAGCATTGAATGATTGCGTTGTTTTACCAACGCAACTGGCCATGGCCATGGACAGCAACACATATTGACAGTGCCGCGGGAGCAACAGAGGTGCGCCATTCGCGCACTCGCGACAGTGCACACGCCATGCAGATCAGGGGATGGGAGTCACGGGGCAAATGATGCACTCTCTCCGAGACCACAGATGCCCACTTCCCAAACCAAAGATGTGCATTTGCGTAAATGGTTTTCATTGGCCGCCAGATGGATCCCTTTGGGCATGTTTTGTATAGCAGTGCACGAAATGGTGCAGTCTCCAAACAGTTGAGAAGCTATGGTGATGCCTGCAGAAAAAACAGTGAAAGCATAACTGTTGGGTGGTGGTGAGTTTCATGATGGTTGGAGGGGTGGCTAATACATACAACCCCCCCCCCCCCCATCCCTGCTCACCACATCTGAAAAATGAGGCCAACCAGCGATTTTTAAACAGAAAACTGGGGAATCACTTATTTTTGAGATTTTGTCCCAAAAAGACAGTGGCACATGTGGACCAATATACTCCATAAATTCCCAAAATGCTTTCTCATGGTCGTGTTCATCCAACAACCTGGGTGACCATTTGATTTTGTGCAAACTTCTGGGAAACTCTCGTTGAATACGTGACGGGCCGTGCGCATATTTGGATGTGGAGGGCATTGATCAGTTTCAGACTCCACTTCAGACAAGGAAATGCATGAGTTGTCAGGGTAGCAGGTGAGATCAATGGGGATTCATAGCTCCAGGTTCAGGCACAAAGAAAGATAAACCAGTTCAACCTCAGCCCCTCCCCCCTAACGGAAAAAAATGCCTTCTTGAATACCACCACCACCCCCGCACCAGCACAAAGACAGATATTTTGTCTGCCTGCCCTATTCTGGGCCCACGGTTGGCCCATGGTTTCAAAGGTCCTGGGACTGTCCAAAACTGGCGATTTTTTCAGCCAACTCATGCTACCCGAAAAGGGACTCTGCACGCCAGAGCTAGCACAGCGGTGGGCTGTTCTGAGGTGGCTGGAGATAAGACGTGGAACCCATATTTGGTTGTGGGTTCAAATATAGGGGGGAAATGCCCAGGGCCTGGGTCTGCACGGACGCACAGGGGTCGCAACATTGGCAAACTGGCTAATCAGGAGGTATCGCACCATGCACCGTGGGAAGGCAGAGTTGGCTGTGTGCCGTATTCCCATGGGCTCATGGTATTTGCTGATATTTGCTGCAAATGATGACCAAGCCCATGCCAAGCCCTCCTGGCAGTCACCCCAAGAGGGCGACTGTTCAGCTTGTCATGCAGGCCTGTGCAAACGGTCTTTACTAAGTGCCCCGAGATACAACCTGGGACCCTCACCATTGGTGAAGGGGGGAACGCAATCAGATACAAGAAAAAGGTGAAAAGAGTTGAGGGCCAGCATCAACTCATAATGGCCACAGCAGGGGATTGCTTAGTGATATTCTGGCCTTCCTGGAATTGTGGCCGACTGACCCACCCACCAGATCAGAAAAATGTTCGTCAGGGGAAAAGTGAAATGTATTTAAATAGCCAGAGAATGGAGGGCGATTTCAGGTACACAAACTTTTTGTGGCCTCAGACCCCCCCCTCCCCGGAAGGGTATCAACTGGCCACAAAGCAATCCCCTGGGCCACAGTCGCCGACAAAGGTTTTGTCTGCTCCATCCCACTCGGCAGTTTTCGACCAAAAAGTGCGGAATCTTCATCGCGGCCCCAACCCTGACACCAACACTTGGCGTCAAAGGGGGGGGGGGGGGCTGAGCAGGTGAATGGCTGAGCCGAGAAGAGACCCGTGCGGCACCAGTGCAGACAAAGTTGCAGGCATCAAGCCACCCCTTCCCCACAAAAGAAGGCCCTGGCCCTACATCCCCACAACAGCCCCCTCTGCTCGATGCCATTGCAACACGTACCATGCCAGTGCCAGCCCCAAAGGCAACACAACCCCAAACAGGACCACCTGCCACCTGATTCCAGGGGTAGGCACAGCCTCCACTGTTCCACCGGCAGCACTTGCTACTCGCTTAGGGGTAGGCACAGCCTCCACTGTTCCACCGGCAGCACTTGCCACTCGCTTGACCTTCACAATCCGCCTCTGCCTCGGACCAGACACAGAATCCTCGGCCTGAGCACCGGAGACCCCACCCAGACGCTCCCCATTGGGAGGCTTCGCAGGAGGAGGGCTGGAATGCAGTGCAGTGGGACGGCAGGACTCATTGGCGCCGTCGTCCAGGTCGGCAGCCAAACGCCGCGCAAGTTTCAGCGCATCGTCTGTCACCGCGTCTTTTGTGTCCTGTGTCTTCTGCAGGGGCTTGGCGTCGTTTGGGGCACCGGGTTTCCACACCTGCACCGCGGGGCCAGTGTTTGCCCCAGTGCTCGCCTTCGCCTCCCCCTTGCCCTTGCCCTTGCCCTTGCCCTTGCCCTTGCCGGCCCCTGACCCCACCGCCGCGCTGCTCTTCACCCCCATCGCAGGCCCAGAGCCCGACCCCTGGGCCTTCGAAGCGCCTTTCGGGACACGGTTGCCCGCCTTCAGAGCAGGTCGACCACGAGGCTCCCCCAGCGGCCCCTCGCTGGGGGGGGCGTGCGCAGGCTCCGCTGCCCGTCCGATTGCAGGGCCGCAGCCCGCGCCCTGCCCCACCGCCCCCCCCGCGTCGTCGAGTGCCGGAACCTCCGCTCCGGGCTCAGAGTCAGTGCTATCGTCCCGCTCCATCGCCGCGGCACAGCGCAGCGCCCGTGTCACGGCCTCTGCCTCCCCCATGTCCTCCACGATGGGCGGTCTCGGGAGCTCCGCCTCATGATCCCGCCGGTCGCGGTCACGGTCACGGCCAACGGGCCCCCGGCCCTGCGGCTTCCTCGCGACTTTGCCACCCTCGCCCCGCTTGAGCCGATGTTTGTGCCGCACACACTCGTGCGTGAACATCATGCCCACCCCGAACAGCGACGGCCCCCCCGCCTTCTGCAGCACCGACACCATCTCCCAGTAGATCTTCTTGATGCGGCTGTCTGTCCCGAAGCGCTTCATCGTCTTCTTAAAGTCCAAGTGCAGCATCTGAAACGTGACGCCGTCGAACCACTCCCACGGGGTGTACGCAGCCGGCACGGCCTCCAGGACCTGGTTCAGCTGGAACACGGTGTGGAGCACGGCCTGCACCGTGTTGGCCAGCAGCGCGCCCCTGCTGCACGGCACCAGCTGCACCCAGTGGCGAACGTGCGGAGCCATCACCACAAGGCCTGAGTAGGAAAGACAGGCACCGCGTGCATAACCACCACAAACAGAGCAAGAACGGCCTGCCCTGTCGTACTTGGGTTCATAAGCACATGAGCAAACAACATAAATGCAATGGCAAACACCAGAACCGCTAAACCACCCCCCTGATTAAAATCACGCAGAAAAAATAAAATCACGCATGCTTGATTTTATTGAAGAAATAAAATCACGCACCATTTTTGCGGGTCAAATGCTACAAACTGCAAGCAATCTTCAAGGGCAAGAGAGACACTGCATTGTGTATTCACAAGTCTTTACCTCCTGCCAAAGAAACTTGCGATGGACATTTGCTTGGGAATGGGCTTTGGGATGGCTTTAGGTTCAGGTTTGGGTGCTGGTAGTGGGGCTACTGGTGGAACAAACTGAGTCGTTTTGGGATGACCCCGGGAGTCTGCTCTGTGTCTCTTCCATGCGGACCCCCGGATGGGGCCGATACGACACGCACAATGGACCCTTCCGACGACCCCTCCACTGACATCTGTGTATTCGCTCAACCCCTCTCAAACAGCGCACCGCCGCTGCACGCTTGCAAGGACCGAGGCAACCCAAGGCCCCCAATGTGCAGTTCAACAGGTACGTCACCAAGTCCCCATGCTCCCAGTCACAATAGGTAGGCCCTTTGTACGATATGGGTGATCCTGTGTGTGGTGCGCCCTTCGCGTAAAAGTGCCCATACAAACCGTACGGTGGGCGGCAGGCAAACCGTGGTAAATGCGGCGGGATGCACAAGAAATGGCCGTGGGGTGCCAAAAGACGCAAGGATGGTGACCACTCCTACCCCCTCCCCCTTGCGAGAGCGACACTAAGGTCCCAAAATTTAATCGAAACAACATCTACTGTTGCTCTCGTAAAGGGGGGGGCGGGTTGGCACAAGGCCATGGTCTTGGTTTGTTTGCCTTTGGCGGCGCCTATGGGCCTCTCGCCGCTGCACATCCCGACGCACTGTAGGTCCAAAAGTGTTCTGGTTGTGTCAACGGAGCACCTGAATGACTTGTCCTGTTTGACTACCCCAGGGTCCGCTGTCCCAGACACGGGCTATTGCCCGTGCCATTGACCAGGTGCATCCAAATGCACACTTCGAGTCCACGCTGGGTTTGCCGACTGCAGCACTGACTTGTGCGTGCTGGTGTGTGCATCTGCAGTATAAGTTTCCTGACAGGGGCTTCTAACAACCACAATGATTTTTTCCCTTTTGTCCTTTCCTTTGCCTCGTTCTGCGCTGTGCACCATTTTCGGTGAGCGTGGTCTGCCCTGCCCTGTTACCTCCCCTTGTGTTTCCCTTTCCCCCTGCCCTGTTTCCTTTGCTCTCCAGGCACGGGGGGGGGGGGGGGCTAAAAACCCGTGATAACGAGGAGACCCGGACCCCAAGCGTTTGGCGCAGAAGGAGCAAGCGCCACCTGTGGACCCCAGTATCCGTCGCCCGTCCATCTTCTCTTGCACCACATACGCGTCCTGCGACGAAAAGAGCTCCAGGAAGCACGTCTTTTGTTTCCCGTCGTGCATCATCCTGATGAACCGGGCCACTTTGACGCCGGCGACCTTCGCCACGGCGTTTGCGATGTCCTTTGCCTTTTTGTCGATCCCGATGCGGCGCATCACAATGCGGCAGTTCAGGGCCTGCGGGGGGGTCTTCTTGTGGAGCTGGCCCAACACGGACAGGGCGTGCTCATGGGCGATCTGCTTCTTGCACTGGCACATGGCGTACGTGCCGAGCACAACAGGGACCTGCGTGGAAGCACATCGCGGATGGGCACAGGCACTGCCTGGTTTTGCCAAACCACTCCAGGGCCGCTCAGTCTGAGATATCTTTGTTGCGAAACACGTTCGTTCAGGTGTTGTTGCCACAAAGGCTGAGTGCCTTGCGGGGGGGGGGGGGGGCGGGTCCAGGTCAACAAAGATAAACCGCACATTGCATCAGCGTGAGTCACTTGTTCAATTTTGTAGATGCAAGCCCCTTCAACTGTTGGCCACCCATGCTCATCAGCAATGCTGCATGTGGGCTGTGTGCTGGAAGGGGGGCTCTAGACATCTGCATGGGGGTGGGAGGGGGGGGGCTGCAGTGAAGGGTCGAACGGAATTCATGAGAGATGGAGGGTCTGTACGGGTTGCTGAAGGGTTGAAAATTGTGGAGTCGGGCTGTGAGGGGGTGTCAGAGGTTGCCGACATCACCAACCCGCAACAGCATCTTAATGAACCCCCCCCCCCTTCTAACCGTGAAAAATGTAAGTCGTGTACAAAAAAACCGTATAGTCGTGTAATTTTTTTTTTTATGCTGTAAATGCGTGTAATTTTTTTTTTTTGCTGTAAGTCGTGTGAATTATAAAAAAAAATTGAATTTTTTAATTTTTGCGGTAAGTCGTGTAATTTTTTTTTTTTGCTGTAAGTCGTGTAAATTATATAAAAAAAATTGAAAAATTGAAAGAAATCCAACCTTTGCAATACATGCGCAATATGTACAGCTGCCGGTTCCGTACGGCACCCCATAGCGACCTTAACGATGGGACGCCGAGTCCACAAAGCACATAGTACTCTGTGTGGCCACCAATTAGTTGGGACTCGGCCAATATAACATAGTTTCACATGTTGTCATTGGCACTAGACTCAAAATCAGGCCCAAGAGAAGAGTCCTGACAGGGCCATGGCCAACATCCAGTGTGCCTGCACTGGGAACAAAATCAGGCTCAAGAAAAAGAGTCCCGACAGGGCCATGGCCAACGCTACTGCCACCATTATAGGCCACCAAGGCACTGGCATGGGGCCAATATTATAGCAATCTTATACGCTCCACCATTAGTACACCAAACGGCGGAGGAAAATACAGCCCACAAAACATGCACCCGCTACAAGTAGTTGCAGAATGCACGCTTGTAGATCAAGTCCGTTTTTGTGTCACCGGACTTGGGCTTTGCACCAGGATTGGCGTTAAGCTGACAAGCGGCGCGCAACTCTGGAACTACCTGCTTGCACAGGTCATCAATGAAAAGCTGGTCACGCTCCAGCTGGCCAGATGCATCTGCTGGGTAGCCATCCGGCACCTTGCGCCACTCTCCACGGATGAGGACCTTGGGACGGGTGTCCTCCTCCTCGGTGGGAGTGTCCACGGGAGGTTGCGGCCTGGCCTCCGGGCTTTCCACGCTCTGCTCGGCGGAGGCCTCCTTGCCTTCGAGTGGGGTGGGGGTGGCCTGAACACTGTCCTCCTTAGCCGAAAGTGCACCTTCAACTTGGGTGCTGGGGGGGAAACCAGGAGGGCCAGCAAGCTCGATCACGCCCTCCACATCATCACCGGGCGCTTGAGCGACCCGCACAGCACGATCAGCGTTAACAATGCTGAGCACATAGTCCACAAAACCGGCACCCATTGGGACAAGGGGCACATTGGAAAAAGTACCCCGGTGCTCCACCACCTGCTTTGCGATGTTCAAGCTTTGAAAACCACAAGACCAACCGTCCGTTTGGAATCCCAAGGCGCGGTGCTTGGTGGTTCGCGAAAGCTTCTTCAAGGCCGACAAGAAAGGACGGATCAAATGAGTGGAGCTTAGGGGTTCCCAAACCCAAATAGTGAAAAGCTCCAACCGGACACGACAATCGAAGGCACACACAAACCAGTGCAACCCTTCCTTGTCATTGGAATTAACCACAAAAATGTGGCGGCGGCACCACCTCACCCCTGCCGTATCGGGGATCCCCACCGCTGCAGAGCGGGGGGCAAAATCAGAAGTGGCCCACAAGTGGGCAAATTGGCTACCTCACCCCTGCCGTATCGGGGAGCCCAACCGCTGCAGAGCGGGGGGCAGAATCAGAAGTGGCCCACAAGTGGGCAAATTGGCTACCTCACCCCTGCCGTATCGGGGAGCCCAACCGCTGCAGAGCGGGGGGCAAAATCAGAAGTGGCCCACAAGTGGGCAAATTGGCTACCTCACCCCTGCCGTATCGGGGAGCCCAACCGCTGCAGAGCGGGGGGCAGAATCAGAAGTGGCCCACAAGTGGGCAAATTGGCTACCTCACCCCTGCCGTATCGGGGAGCCCAACCGCTGCAGAGCGGGGGGCAGAATCAGAAGTGGCCCACAAGTGGGCAAATTGGCTACCTCACCCCTGCCGTATCGGGGAGCCCAACCGCTGCAGAGCGGGGGGCAGAATCAGAAGTGGCCCACAAGTGGGCAAATTGGCTACCTCACCCCTGCCGTATCGGGGAGCCCCACCGCTGCAGAGCGGGGGGCAGAATCAGAAGTGGCCCACAAGTGGGCAAGGTGGCTACATAACCCCTGACGCTTTTTTTTTCTGCTGTAAATGCGTGTAACAAAAAACCGTCAGGTCGTGTAATTTTTATTTTTTTTGCTGTAAGTCGTGTAATTTTTTTTTTTTCGCTGTAAATGCGTGTAACAAAAAAACCGTCAGGTCGTGTAATTTTTTTTTTTGTTGTAAGTCGTGTAATTTTTTTTTTTCGCTGTAAATGCGTGTAACAAAAAAACCGTCAGGTGGTGTAATTTTTTTTTTTTTGCTGTAAGTCGTGTAAGCCGGCTTACACGACTTACAGCGAAAAAAAAAAAATTACACGACTATACGGTTTTTTTGTTACGCGCATTTACAGCGAAAAAAAAAAATTACACGAATTACAACATACACCTTCTAACCCCCATGCACCATGATCGGCCCCCAACAACCATAAAGTATTGTCCACAACCCTCCCAGTGCAAGCAGAGGCACACCCAGGTCACCGGGGTGCCAAAAGAAAAGGTGTACACTTGCAGCAGCGTTGATTATGATGTGGTGACCTTTTGCGCCATCTTGTGGCTGGGAGCATGGGGACTTGGTGATGTACCCGTTGAACTGCACGTTGGGGGCCTTGGGTTGCCTCGGTCCTTGCAAACTCGCAGCAGCGGTGCGCTGTTTGAGGGGGGTGAGACCTGATTGAGGTGGGCTGAGCTGTTTCATTTGGGGGGGAAGGGGGATAAACACCGAGAAAGGGGGGGGCATTGCTGGTCTGGATATTGGGCTTGCTGTGGTACATTTATGGCGTACCCCACCAGCCCCTTCCTGTTCGCCTCCATGGCACGGCGCAGAAAGAAAAGGCGTGTATTGGGGGCACCAAGTGTTAGGGCCAAAGCAATCCCTTCTTTGGTTTGTACCCCCCCTGCGCAGGCACCACCTGAGGCACCAGAATGGACGGCTTCACCACGTCGTGGTGCCTGCACAAAGGGGGGGGGGGGATGTTGAACAGGCAAAATAGGACATGGTTCGAAAAATGACGCTTTCCCCGGGTGGTGGTGCCCGCACAAGGCGGTGCGGGGGTGATGCACAGATTAAGACGGGGGGTTGGGTCCTCCTCGGCAGCCCCCCCCCACCCCTCTGTCCGCATCCGCATGTCAGCGGGTAGGCACACTGAGCAAATGTGGGATACGGGGCATTGCGCGGCGGCATAACACACACAACCCTTACCCCAGACAAAAAACAAGACTAGTACAACCGAAATAAGACGCACACTTAGTGTCCTCGTTCTTATCTCTGGCAGTGTCACTGACTGCCACCGTCACTGCCACTGCCGCTGCCACTGCCCTTTGCCACTGCCACTGCTGGACCCTGCGGAACTACTGGAGGTGGAAGAGAGGGAACCAGATGATGCATCGGGCCGCTTCCAGAACTGAAACACTGCGCACAGGGTTTGGGGCGGGGGTCGTGAACATGTCCGACAGGGGATCGCAGCATAAGCAACAACATGGAAAAGCACTGCCACCAGACCATGGACCTGTCTACAGGCTCACAGCCAACCGTGGACATCCGGGTGTGCACATGCCCGCAGGCAGCCAGATCCCGCGTCCCACCCCTGACCCGACTGACGCCGATCGAGACCCCTGGTAGTTCGGAAAACCCCGGCCCCCACACCCCGGCCCTTAGCTTTGCCATGCCAGATCCGCCTTCCAAAGCCTCCGCCTACACGGGCCATCTGTCGTTCAGCCATGTGTCCGGTCCATACAGACAGCTGCCACCCAACTGCCAACTGCCAAACCGGGTGTCTGGATGTTCCTCGATTACACACACACACACACACACACACACACCGTGTCCAGCAAACAATAAAATCCTCAAAAAAAAAAAAACGGTCCGAACAGGAGTGTTCGTTGGACGCGCCGTTCGGTACCCAATTAATCCGGTGCCTAATCAATTACGTCCCAAAAAATAACGGTCTGAACGGAAGTGTTCTTTGGACGAGGCATTCGTTGGACACGGGGGGGGGGGGGGGTTGGCACAAGGTCTCAGTATCAGGTTGTTTGCCTTTGGCGGCGCCTATTGGCCTCTCGCCACTGCTCATTCTGACCCTCTGTGGGCCCGAACGTGTTTTGGTTGTGTCAACCGGAGCCCCTGGATAACTTGTCCTGTTTGACTACTCCCGGGTTGGCGGTCCCGGAGACGGGCTGTTGCCCGTGCCAAGGGGGGGGGGGGGGTACAAACAAAAAGGCCCCTTGCAAAATCGGAGGCAGAGCAGGGGCCAGCACCAACCTGCGCGGCCGTGATCAGCCCGGAATGCAGCATGTAGTTCAAGGCGGCCAGGAACAGCCGGGCCTGCCCCGTGGCGGGCGCCTCCAAGAGGCTGGTGCCGGGGCACAGGAGGTGGGTCAGCACCGCCGCGGGGCGGCTGCTTTGCAGAAAGTTGTCCGGGAACAGCGCCGGGACATCCGCGGCGAGGTCGACCACTCGGGTCCAGAACGGCAGCCGGTTGATGAGTCTCGTGCCCCGCGGCGCCCCCCGGGGCAACGAGGGGGCGGCGGTCGGGGAGCCGGCGGCGGCCGGTCCTGAGGGGCCCTCGGCGTTGGAACTGGAGCTGACGTCGACACACGAGGGACAGTCAGCGTCGGGCGTCGCCCCCGAGTCCCACACAGACCCCACGGGCTCCACTCCGCTGCCCTCGTCCCGTGCCAGCACCTCAGGGCCCGCAGGCTCCGCACCCGCCTCAGCACCAGCGGGAGCCCAATCTGCCTCAGGGCCAGTACACCCGCCCATCCCGGGCTCCACGCACCCCCCCTCGTTCTGCCCATCCTGACGCTCCCCTTCCTCCTCCTCCTCCTCCCCCCGCCTCCCCTCCTCCTCACCTCCCTCCCCCTCCCCCTCCCCCTCCCCCTCCCCCTCTTCCTGATCGCCCTCCTCATCCCCTGCCTCCTCCTCCTCCTCTTCCTCCCTCTCCTCCTCCTCCTCCTCAATATCCTCCCCCTCTTCGTCTTCCTCCACATCCTCCCAGTCATAGTCGTCCGCGTCAGAGTCTTCAGACTCCTCGTCCGCCGCTTCGGCCCGCAGGCGCCTCAGCTGCGCCTTCAGCATCGGCAACAACCACGTGTACCCTGCAGAGGGCACGGGGGTCGCCACATTAGGCCCCGTGTGCTTGAAGTACTCCATGCAATCCACCAGCCGGTCGTAGGCGGGCGCGTAGGGGGACCCCAGAAGGTGCCTCGGTTTCAAGGGCTGTATGACCACGTACCCCGCGGGCATTGGCTCGTGCGAGGGGCACGGCACCCACTGCCCCTTGTCCGCAAAATCGTGGGCGGTGAAGAACTCGCAGGCCTCCAGTGCCTCCGGGCTCCACGCAGCCAATTTCTCTGCATCCGCCCCTGTCGTGGGGTCCGCACAGATGCTGTCCAGCGCCTCTCTGTACGTACCCACCTGCAGAAAGGAGAAGGGGGGGGGGGGCTCCTGTGGTTGTCAGCTGTTGGGGGGGGGGGGGGCTGGATTTCAAGGGACATGGACTAAATGATACTTCAGGCAGGTACCCAGGGGCCAAGCTAAATGATACTTCAGGCAGGTACCCAGGGGCCAAGCTCTCTCTCTCTCTCTCTCTCTCTTGCCAAGACTCTCACTCCGAAGCTGAAGAAACGGTGCAACTTGCGCCACAAACTCCTCCGCCCACTGGCTCAATGGGGGAGAAGGGTGGCTGCAGCAGCAGACTGCCAGACAATCGGCGTGGACGGAACCCCCAGACTGACCCAGCTGAAGGAGGCCGCCCACCAAGAGCTTCAGGAACCGATTCAGTGACCCTCCAGAGGGCAAGGAAGGGGAGACCCCAGCTCCCCAACCCCAGAACAAAGCATGGCTGCCAGCCATCATTCGGCGGCAAGCGGGTTGGGGGTTGCCACAAGGCTGAGAAGGGTTGGCGTGTGGGAGCGGGAGGATGTATTAGAACAGAGGATGGGGCAGGGCCTCAAATGGTCAAGTTGCACTGTCTGCATTAGGCTCTGGCCGTGCCTGCCTCGCGGCTTCCGTCCCCTCTGCCCAACGTGCCAATGTTCGGCGCTTCCCCACTACGATGTTTGAGCAGAGGTTCATCCCTCAATCCTGTGTGGGCTATTCTTATACGCGGTTTGGGCTCTACAGGATTATGCGGGGGGGGGGGGGGGGGGGATTTCAAGAAACATGGACTAAATGACACTGCCGGCAGGCACTGTGGTGTCCAGGGGCCAAGCTCTCTCTCTCTCTCTCTCTCTCTCTCTCTCTCTCTCTCTCTCTCTCTCTCCAAGACTCTCACTCTGAAGCTGAAGAAATTGTGCCACTTGCGCCACAACCTCCTCCGCCCATTGGCTCAAGAGGGGACTGTGAAAGGTGCAACAGGCTCGTCGAAGAGGCCCCAAGGGCCAGGGGCAGCAGCACATCGACTGCATGCAGGAGGCCGAAAACAACACTGCAACAGATTGGCAAGAGCTGCCTTGAGAGCTTCAGCAGCTGTTGTGGGTGGCCTGGCCGAGAAATGACTACTCGGTCACCAATGGCTCAGCCAGACACTATTGCCACCTCCGTACCGGGGGTGTAGAAACACCTCCTCAGTGGCCACTGAGGCCTAGACCCTGGAACACCCTGAACCTCACGCCCTAGGCCCAACCAATGCAGCTGGATGGGCAACCGCGGCCCCTCACGTTTGTGGCCATGGGAGGGTGCTCACAGTCCCATGGCCTGGGACATTGGGAAGCGTAGCATACCCAGCGCACAAAGCAGACAGCTTGCAGCACACACACACACACTTTGTGAGGGAAACAATGAACTAACGACCAAGACCCAGTGTGGATGATGCAATGCACAGCAGGGCAATGGTCACGGGGCACAAGTCTCCGGATACCTCATCAGGCCACACAGAACAAAATCATTGTTTGAGGCTAGGCGCCTTTCTGTAGGTAGCACAGTGACAATGTGGGTGACGCCGCACGGTTCTCAAGGACCTTCGCAAGGACCTACTGTTACACCGTGCTGATTCGCTCTTTGTCGCACCGAGCTACTGTTGTGCACAACCATTCGGCGCATAGGAGTAGGGTCATGGAGGCAATAACGCGTCCTGCTCCCCTGTTCTCGTGGTTGTAGCCTGGGGGAGGGAGATATGTCTGTGAGGATGCAACGCTGCTCTCATGCTGTGACAAACCATGGGGGAGGGGCATTGAGCCAGGCGTAGCCGCCTACTCACACACACACATTCATGCATGATTGACATGGGCTGAGTCAAGACAGTGGTGCCCAGGAGGGGATGCAGCCTGAGCTTCGTGTTGAAGTATCAGCCAATCATCGCACTAGGCTCCCGTGACGCCATTGGGTGACAGTGAGTTGGGGATGGACCAGCTGTTGTACTGTGTGCCGCGCCAGCAGGCATTGCTCTTGAGCCAGTGCAGGCAGAATCGCATGGCACAACATTCATCATGGGAGGGTAATGTCATACACAACCCGCACCGACTTAGTACATTCATGGGGGCTGGTAGACAGGCCCCTGACAACCGCTGAATGGGCTGCATGAGTAATTTGTTTGACGCCGAAGCCTGAGAGGTTTGCGATCTGGAGCCAGGCAGCGAGGGAGAGTAACTCGCCTGCCCAAGATCAGCACCATCTGCGTGCGTTACTCAGTACGCCCAGTAACATCCCCGGGAGGTATGCTGGGTGTGTGTCAGACCTGGAGTTAGAGTGTATCCGCATTAGCGCGAGATACACACTTTTTGTTTTTGGGATACACACAGGATACACACTCTACAACCCTGGGATACACATGTGATACATGCAAACCATGAAAAAAGAAAGAGAAATCTTGGCCATCCCCCACAGGATACATGCTATGGTAACATGCACCCTTTTTTGTCAGTGGCAGACACGGCTCCAAGCAGTGGGGAGAACTATTGGTGTTAGCGTAGGCAGCGGCCGAATGGTAATGCAGGCGGCCGCCGACCTTTTGGTCGGCAGTTCGAACCCTGGTGCGGCCAATGTGGCGGCGGCGGCCGGTCAGGACTTGATCCAACGACCTAAAATCCTGCAGCCGAGTGCGTTACCATTCGGCCAAGGCTGGTTGTGACATAAATGTGTCTCCCCATTGCTTGGAGCCTTCAAGCCGCAAGGGAACGAAGGACTGGGGAACTGAGCGCGTAGGACTATAAATGAAGAAAAATTTGGGATACACATGTGATACACACACTTGAAAGTTGGGATACACATTGGACACACACTTCTAAAGCCTGGGATACAGTCGGATACAAAAATTACAAGTTTTGGGATACACTCTAACTCCAGGTCTGGTGTGTGTGTGACGGTGTAATGAGGGGTGGTCCTAGTTTCAGGCACCAGTGCTGGTCCAGAACACTGGGCCGTATGAAGACTGTACCTGTGCCGTGTTCCCCCCGAATGAGGCAGTATACCAATGCAACACAACTGTGGCTGTGGCACATGTAGGTGCAGGGGTCACTTTGTTGCTGATGGCAATCACACAGCACGGCCAGATCCCAGCAGGGGTCAAGGATTCTGCATACCCTCTCTACCACCCGCACCTGTGAGCTGTCTCGGAAGCTGTCTGGGAACACACACACACACACACACACACACTTTGTGAGAGAAACCAACGAACCGACAACCAATGTGGACGGGCACGAGCAGGCAGTCACAAGGCTCTGGTTTCAAAACACGTCATCAGGCCAGCAATACACACCCACACACACTTAGATAACGCAAAGCGACCAAATCCCAGTACAAGCAGAAGCAGGGCAGGCACTGGTTGGAAGGATCTCGTCACACACACACACACACACACACACACACAATTAGCATAAACAGAGGAGAAGGAGGAGGAGGAGGAGGAGACATGGCAGACCGCCACAAGGATTGTAGGCATCAGCTCTGGCCCACCATGTTGTCTGATTGTTTCACTTGTGGTCATGCTTGTGTGTCATGGTAACCCCTGTCAGCATCAGTCACCCACCCAGCACCCGCTAGACCCAAGGCAGGACTGCTGTTCCCCAGGAGGAATGAGGTGGCCTTTGAAAACCCCCTGGTCCTGCTGGTGGTGGGGGGGGGGGGGGCATGGGGCTTTGTCAACAGGATCAATACAACAAAGAAAATGGGCTTTAGCAATATTCAGAGGACCTTATGGGAAGTGACCAAATCAAAGCAAACGTTGAAGGACTGAAAGCGATCGGTCTGTCGATCTTCAGGAAGGCAACTCATGTATGGCTGACAATAGTCATTGCCAACGAGCGCCGCAAACACGGCGACTGCCACCGGGCCCCCGATGTTGGAGCGAATGGCTTCGACATCAATCACCTGAAGGCATGGGGGCACATCAGTATGCATCCTTTTGGGCACCCCTGCGCAGAAAGGGATGGTGGCGGGTGGCGGCAGGATTGCCTGCACCGGACATGCAGACAACAAGACATCCCCCCAATGCAAAGTGGAAAATGATGAATTCAAGAGTAGGCTTATCAAAGCTCATCAGCAGAATCTTAGCTGTGATATCAACAGAGCAGCATCAACTACATCACAAAGTGCTGATGCACATTCAATCAGAGAGGTCCTTAAGAGTAAAAAACCAGACAAAACGGCCTCCAGGGGTGATGGCATCAAGGCTGGCTGCCAAATGATGGCGGTTAGTGGCTAAGCAGTGGCGGTCGGCAGTGAAGCAACAGCAGTATGTGGTTGGACCAATGATGAAAATGATGCCGCTTTAATCCATGTGGGTGTTGGGTTGGGGGAAACCACGGGGAAGTGAGGCTGTTGTGTGACGAGACCTGTTTGGCCCTGGTGCAATGCTGCACGGGTTGCCTTCGCTCTGCCATCATGGTCGTTGTGTAGTTTTGCGTTTTCGACCCTCTGGCATGATCGCACAGGAGTTTGCTGCTCTGACCATGCATTTTTCGGGCCATTTTCCAGGCCCCCGGGAAGGGGACAGCATGCACCCTCGCTCCGTGGCTGAAATTTGAGTTTGCTGCTCTGACCATGCCTTTTTCGGGCCATTTTCTAGGCCCCCGGGAAGGGGACAGCATGCACCCTCGCTCCGTGGCTGAAATTTGAGTTTGCTGCTCTGACCATGCCTTTTTCGGGCCATTTTCTAGGCCCCCGGGAAGGGGACAGCATGCACCCTCGCTCCGTGGCTGAAATTTGGGAAACTTGGGAGGGTGGCAGGGGTGGTGAGGGGGACTCCTGTCCTCTGGTGCAGCAGGGGAAATTGCACAAGGAGACCAAAGGATTGCCCTTCACCCCCTTTATGTGCTGAGGTCAAGAGTGCCTTGCACCTGACTGCATCGCGGGGGCCACTTCTTCAGCATCCGCTCCCAATTCAATCCAGTAATCCGGGCGACGCTTGTGCCGTGCGGTAGCAGCATGAAATCATTGTCGTTGGTGAGGATGGCTGCAACACGCCCCTTGTGCGAGTGGCAGAAGTGTACAAGGGGTACATCTGCCTCCACATCCCCTTTGGAGGTATAGAGTTCCACCTGCGGGTACTTGTCCTTCAACGCCTGTGATGCATGAGAAAAGTACTCCAGCAACGGTGAGTTGGCTCTGTTAACCCCTGTCCTTGTCCTGCCCCAAAAAGAACTACACATGAAGCGGATTCACAATGCACGAGGGAGGGGGGCCTGCCAAATTGGAAATTCCAAAACGGATTTTTTTAAATATTGTGACCACTCACAATGATCAGATATCCCATTTACATAATATTTCAGGCCCTCTTTATGCACACACACCCAGACCTATCTTTATCACACCATTATGTTGGCCCATTTTCTGTTGAAGGTTATCGACACAGCTGCACACTTTTCAAGCAGGTCCAATGACTGTACATACCATAGTCCTTTCAATTCCAGAAACAGTCAATGCAGTAACCAAGTAGCAACCTTGCGTTTTCACCACTTCTCCACTCCACATACCAACAACCATTGCTAATGGTGTGCACAGCAGGAAGCGAAAAAGAATTTCCAATCCATTTTCAGGGCTGGCACCAATTTGTCCTGTTTGTGCTATCATGAATGAAAGCTTTTGAGCCATTAGGGGTTAAAAAGTACCGATGCAGTCATAGTGCAAACCGTGTTTTTGCAGCTTTTAAACGGGCCATGGCCAGCCCGAGAGAGGGCGAGAGGCTGCACACATCTTGGTGCATCATACCGTTGGTAAACTGTCACAACATCAGCCCATCCTACCCCCCTCGGGGCCAAGACTCTCGAGTGTGAGAACAAAACTAGTTAACAAGCCTATTTTACATCTCCTAATTCGGGGCAATAGAACAGGGTGAACCCTTATACGAGGGTGGGGGGGTACCCCCCCCCCCCCTTGTCCAAGCAACAGTAAATGACCAGAAATTGACGGAACCAACGCCTAGTGTTGCTTGGACAAGGGTGTTGCTTAGGCGCCGCAACTTGCGTGATACACGTGTAGACCGTCCTCAGGGGGTTTGAAGCGGAGATACACAAGCAAAGGGGTGACATATGCAACAAAACACTCATTTGTTGGGGGCAGATGGCAGCCGCTTTCCAGAAGATGGGGGTTTGGGTGCTGGGGTTGCTTTGGTGGATGCAGGTGGTGACCTCTGGGAAGGTGACGTTGGGGCAGGTGATGGTGAAGGGGAGGAGGGGCGGGGGTGGAGAATAGATGTTGAAATAGATCTTCTCCGACGATGCACAGTTATGTGTTATATAGTCTTCCCATCCTGCTCATACTCAATTGCCAAATAATCTGCACCGCGGGGAGAGGGACCAACGACAACACTGCGACTTTCTGCACCAGTAGACCGTGTGTAGTACAACAGCCAACCGGGCTTTATCCAAGACATGGTGTACTATTCTGAAAACCAAGACGCAAAACACGCTACAAATGCCCTCTTGGGCAACAGAGCTGCTTTGACACAAAATGTGAACATCGTGCATCTCAAAACCAAGGTATCAGGAAGCACACATGGCACACAGTAGAACGAATTGAAAAGCACATCGCCAAAATCAACGGTGCAAGAATTGACAGAACCAACGCTTAGTGTTGCTTGGACATAGGCGTTGCTTGGACAAAAGGGGGGGAGGGGGGGAAGAGGAACATTAGTGGTGACATTTGTGGCAGCACTGTTGGAGCAATGTCTCTTGGTCGGTTTGCGCCAACATGGTGGGTTTTGGCACTTTCCTGGGTTTTGGAAACTTTTGGTCCGATGCGCCAAAATTTTTTTCCTTTTGGGGGGGGGGGGTGTATTTTTGCAATCTGTGAGAAAAAGTTTCAGAAACGTATGGGCAAGGGGGGGGGGGTCACATTTCTGAGCACAGAGCTGCCAATTGGACGATGCACAGGACGAAGACCAACACACACACTCGGCTGCGAAAATGAGTGACAAACACACCAACGGAGGGCAAAACTGACTTTGCCGGTGTCGTCACATCATTTTGGTGGTTGGGATTATCTCAAAAAAAAAACATCCACATCTCTCGGGGACGTTCACAGTTGCGCCAACTCGGTGGGTTTTCGGGGGTTGGTGCCATTGTTGCCTCATTTCTGCCCACTGAGTGTTCCGGAGGTAGGGGTATGTGGGGTATATTCAGAAAGGCCTTGAAAAGGGCTATTTAGAAACCCAGGTCTGCATGCTGCACTGACGATACGTTTAAGATTTTCGTCCGTTTTGGGTGGCGCCTGTGTTGCTTGCTGCCTCTTTTTGTCAACAGGCAGCCACCATGTCCGTATACAAATTCACGCCACGCGCTGTTGCCCCCAGATGCACCACAAAAGCCTTTGGTTTGGAAAAGGGCGCGCTCTGGCGGTGCAACCTGGGTGCAGGTTACTCACTGGAAGTCCCCTGGCCAAGCAAAAAGGCCTCGTAGAGCCGGTTCACAGCAACCTGCATGCACCCACAAGGAACACCAGATTCTGACCATTGCATGGTGCAAGGTCCAGCTGACCAAACAGCGCAATGTAGACCTCACAACTGACGGCCTGTGGGCCATGCCTCTTAACGCAGGGTGGGTGCCAGTCAAGGCACGCAGGCTGCAGGATTGGAAAAAAGTGAAGAAATGTGTTCCCATTCACAAGCAGGTGGATGTGTGCCCCATGGGGTCCCTGCCCTGGTGGAAGGGGGCAACAATGAGGACGATTCGGCTTCAGAATAATCAGTGGTCCGGGCCAGAAATCAACTTTCTAAAATCCTCTTTTCATTTGGCAATAATGGGTCATGCTATTGCAAGGAGGGGAGAGGGGGTAGATCATGCCTAAAAATCCATATCTGTGAGGGCGCATGTGCCACTTTGGGCCCCTGCCATGGTCCCTCAGTGGCCCTGCAGAAAAAAAAAAGCATTCCCAACTTCATGAATGAAGGGGTCCTGACCGTCGTGCCTGGACATCCCTGGTTGGGCTGTTGGGAGCAAATAATGCACCCCTCCAACCATTCTCCTCCCTGGCTTGTTTGAGGAGAGATTGGTGACTAGAGACCTGCCACTACTGCCGCCGCCTTGCCCCCAAAATATCCATCAATATCATCATGGGTTGTCAAAGGTTGTCAAAGGTTTGCAGCCAATGAAAGAAACATGTGAATAACCGCTCCTTGCATGCACCATCATGCCTATGTGATACTCCAAGCAAGCACCTCCAGCCTGCTGGGGTCCACACCTGTCCCAAAATGTATCACCCTGGCATATCAGGGCTAGCCGCATTCCAATACTAGACACACCTGTACCCCTTTTCTATTCATTAAATTGACTTTCTCTAGCAGGGCAATAAGCATTTTTGGTACGGGCAGCAGGCACTCCTCCTGAACAGCAACCCACACACGGCCATAATCAGCAGCTTATTCCTTCAGAACGGCCCCACTGCTTGTGTGTATTGGGAATGGGATGCAATTGTCAAGCAGTGTGTGCCTGTTTGGGGGGGGGGGGGGTCAACATCAGAAGAAGACCTGACTGCTTGCAATTGCTGTGGAGTTGTTCCGTGCGATTTCTCATCCCCCCCCTCCCCACACACACTGCAAATAAGCGGACCGGTGGCAAAAATTTTCAGCTGCCAACGTTGAGCATGGACCACCGCCTGGGGCCCAGAATTTCCTGAACAGCAGCATCTTGTTCCGAAAGGAAACCACTGCACCATCACAATATGGTCCGAGCGCCCCCTGTTCAGAACTTATCCGGTATCGGAGACAAACACTGCAGAGCATGGCATGGAAGGGGCATCTAAATGGCCGCAAGACACACCATTAGGGCTGCCAAGCACACTTCTCCTGCAAAGTCCACTGTTGGTCCGATGGCATTTGCCCCAGAGATGATGTTGTGCCGTGAGGCGCTGTCCCGATGGTCCACACCGTCGAAAAGGTCCATCAGTGTCCACAGCCCCTCTCCGCTCTCGTGCCTGCGCTGGGCCAGTCTTTCCAGCTTGCTCTGCATCAAGGCAAGAGCAGGGCTCGGCTGCCAGGCACGTGTCCTGGTTGCATCCCCCCTCCTCAACCAGCAACAAACTACGGAGACTGTGGCCACCTCCAACTCCACGATGGTGTGCAGAAGGCGTCTCGTGCCCTACAATGCCACCCACCACATCCCCCCTCCCCAACTAGTGCAACCCAGCCCCACCAAGTTAAATGCACACTTATGATATCCATCCCTGCCCCGACCCCTTTTCCCCCTCCGCAGGTCATGCTTAACCGGCTGAAAAAAATGCGGGACCTGCACGTCACCCGGGTTGGCAAAGCCTCAGCGACCAATGTTTGTTTTGATTGTGCCAATTTGACTTGCAAAAATCCTCCAGAAATCAACACCAGTACATCGGATTCAGCGCGCCTGTTGCTTGCAATCCTGTTGGTGCACCTGTGCTGTGGGCTTCCACGTAAACAACGGCATAGACCAAACGACACCAGGCATTGTCCCTGAATTGCAACCTTGACACCACCTCCAGCCTAGCGCTCGGACACTGTAAGGCACCAACGGCTTGCTGTGCATTCCCACTGGTTACGTTGGACGCAGGAGTTTCTTGTTCCATGATGTTGGTGCATCAAAATGGTGCGGCTGCATTTGCGTGGGTAAAGAAAGTTCCGGGGGCAACACAGCAGGGCGACAAGAACGGCCATGTCACGACCAACTGCCCTGAGGGAAGTGCCGAAAAGCTGCAAACTGCCTTCAGTGAATGGATACCCTTCGTTGGTTCACCGCCAACCGCCAGCAATGAACTGCTGACCACGAGTCCCCTGTTGTGAACCCGCGCTTCTGAACTTTCCTGAAATTGACTGAAGCATCTTGTCCCTAAAAAAGCTCATGGGTGGACCCAGGCCCCTACCCTCAGCAAATGAAACCGCCTGCAACCGCAACCCACTGCCCACAATTTTGCCCCTGACTTTGAAAACAGCAAGAACAAAGCGGGCCACACCTGCGGCCGCAACGAATCAAAGATGAAAACAAGGCGGCATCGCATACGCTCGAAACTCTGTACAAACCGTTCAACACGGTCGAAAACCACACTCCATTGCCCACCGCAGAGCATATCTGTCTCAGGGCTGACGCTTCCAGCACAAACTGCGTATTGCCATGAACTTGCATCAATGACAAATATGTCACGCTCCTTCGTGAGGAGGGCCTCGAGAGCACATTCCTGGCATACCGAAGGCCACCGAGACAGCAGCCATGGGATCAGCACAGGGATCCCCATCGAAGACCAGTGCTGCAAACAATACAGAGAGAGAGGGCTATCGGTTATGGGGGCTATTATCCCCAGAACCAGCACCCATAGGGTGCTCCCAAATGGCCTATAGAGGGAAACTTTACCCCAAGCATGCAAAACATGGCAATGAACCAAAAAGACCCACATTAGCAGAAAGTTAGTGATACAAGTCTTTGTGCTGGAACTCATTCCCACCTGGCGAAGGCCCAACAATCTGTGCAAGAACAGCGTCACCAGTGGTACTGCAGCAGCGTTTTGGGAGAAAACATGAGTGGTCTGCAATATGCAGGACACAAACTGAAAAATAAAATATAGCAGAATGTGGTTCCCCACTGTCCCTCTTTGTGTACCCCGCATATCTCATAAAACTAAAATAAAAACTCGTAAAACCACATTTGCACCTCTCACAGTAGCAGACCACAAACAATGCACCTACGCCCAAAATTCTGGCACTCCAAATGTACTAAAGGCACATATTCCAGCAAAACATGTGACTCACCAGCCAGCAAGTCATCGTAGGTGGCATGCACCCGAAGTTCACTCAAAAGCACATTTCCAAAGATGTAGTACGTGCCATTTCGCCAACGCAGTGCCCTTCTACAGCCGTGTCTAAAACACATTGAAGGCACCTCAAGTTTTCAGTGACAGAAATGCCACACATGCCACTTTGCCCAACTTGGCCTCCATCGCCCCTGAATTGCCATGTTGGCCCCAGAAGTCACTTATTCAAGTGGCGCACCTGCCGGATTTTCGACTTCAAAGGTGCTGCTCAAAAGCACAGTGAAGGAAGGATTGGGATTTGATTTGCCTGTTGCATTTTTTGCTCTGCAACTTTGCCGTCCCCTCCATGCAACCCCCTGCTCCACAGTCACCGGGCCTAGTGGTCAACCGACAGTCCATTTTGAAGCACAGACATGGTTTCCCGAGGGGTGCTAGTATTCTGACTCTGACTGGCCTTTGCTTTTGTGGGTCACAGTGTGCATGCCGCAGGCCTGGGAGGTTGCGTACATAATTTTGGTTGGCCGCTCTGATTGCAAGCAAGCTCAAATCAACCTTATGCATACACATTCAACCAACCTCCAATTTGACCATAGGTGGTTGTCACATAGGATCCCCATGTGCAATGATCAAACCAAAACAAATCCTTTTGGCTTCCTTTGTTTTACTTACATGACAAGAAATGAATTTGGCTAAGGTCTTGCATTGTTTGGGAGCAGGAGTTTGCGTGGCATGCTGAACAACCGCAGCTGCAAACACTGCGGGACACGAGCTCATGAACATATTGCCAGAGTCACAAATTTGTCTACCACAGCAAGCCAACCCAGCAAAATCAACGTCAAATAAAAACCATGCATATGCCCAAGGGTAGTGCCTTTGGGTTACCATGGGCCTTTGCGCGTGGCCACCTTGAGAAGGGTTAGGATGCCCAACTGCTGAAAGGATCAGAAGGGACAGGGTCGTTTCTGCTCAGAGCAGAGGCGGTGTATACAGGTGTGTACATGTGCAACGATGTGCACAAATGAAATCACCCAGCAAGAGTCTCCAGATTTGGGAGCTTCAACCATCCCAAATTGTCATGTGCAATGCCACATGGAGACCATTCCATCCAAAGAATATATAATGCGGTGCCTGCGCATAAAACAATGTGGTGAACAATCACAGACACATTGAACACGGCCATTTCAAGCCTTATGAATAAATGAGAAAACAGGGTATGCAACCTGAATCATTTGATTAAACGTGGTCTTAGGCTTGAGAGGCGCCCCAAAATGGGTTTTGAAGGGTCATTGCAATTGAGCAGGGGATGCCGGATTTGCCAAGTACCCATAGCATTCACAGCGGTGCTTTCCCAAGTTACAATCACTGCGGCTGAACCGACAGTTTGCTTTACAGCAACAGCAACCGCTGTCTTATCCTGCACAACTACTGATTCAGAGGTTTCATCCAACTAGCAACTAGCAACGGACGTTCATGGTGCCAAAGCTGCTGAGCCCTCAAATACAGCGCTCCCAGGTGGTCATGCAAGGACGTCAGCACACCATTCCGCATCCTCCGTTGCCTCTAGTTTGACCCAGCGCGGTCTGCACCTCGTGAAAGGACAGTGTACTCTGTCTCAGGCTCCTCAATTGCTGGGTACACCGGTGGCTTGCGGTTGCGGTCACTTGGGCGCCTCTTCTTTGGTCGGTCGTAGTTGAACGCCTTTGCATGCTTCCGTTGCACATGGGTGGCATCCAGTTGCATCCCTGGCCTGGTGGCAGTCGAGGGTGTCACATAGGCACTCACCAAGCTAGCCCCGTCGTTGGCATGTCCAATAACACCCATGGTCAGTACCAATGAACCAAAAAAGCCTGCTGTTGCCAAAGCAGCTGTAACCAGCCACTCATGACTCTCAGCGCGCCGCACGGGGGCAATGGTAGAGTATGCCATTCTGGAATGAGCTGGAGACAATGGACACTGGGTCAACAAAGAGAAATGGCGTAAACAAATTTCATGTCATGCAGTATGCATCTTCATCTTTGCTGCTTTTCCAATGGAGGTTAACACCGTGCAACAGCTACGTGCACTGAATATGCTAATCATAGAAATACAAGATGCACACAGCAGTTTACCTGAATGGGGAACACAATTGAACAAACAGCTGCAGGCATATCCGTTGCCGTTTACATTAGACAGCTACACCAAAATTCAACTGAGGGCATTTTGCAGGGAGTGTTTGCCCGGCCTTGGCGTGTGACTGGCACGCTACTTTTGTGCCAAGTATCACGACTTTCCCTAGAGAAGCCCCACAAGCACCGCAGAATCAACCACAAACCTTTCCCTACAAAGCACACAAATGCCAAATCTGTGAATTCCCTTTGCACAACTAATGTGACATGTGCTGTACATTAACAACAGTCATTGTCCCGATGTGTAGGCCAACACACTCAAGCATGATAATTTTCCTTACATTTACCAAAAAGTTTGGGGGTGCGCTAGCACAATGTGCAACCCTCAACCTCATCCCCTCCATTGTCTTGCATTTCCATTTCCCATGCCTGCACTTCATCTAGTAACCTCTTTGAGGTGATTTGAACAGAATTTTTAGATGCCCCCACCGTAATTCCATTGACAGATGAGCAAGCGGTGGACCTGAACTATTGGACACCATGGCTTTCCATTTCACAGCCAAAAGCCAAGGTCCATTTTCATTTGCCAGCATTTGAACGCCGAGTTGTTTGACGAATTTTTAAATGCCAAATTGGGAACACATTAAACCCTTTTTACAAAAAAAGGTAGTGGGGTGCAAAAGATATATCCTTGCATATCGGCAAGCATGCATGTTGGTAATTTTTCATCTCAACACCATCGGCTAATTTCTGCAATGTGGTGGGCTGCCTTCTTTTGGTTATTGTAGCAACAAGCGTTGATACTACACAAATGCACGAGGTTTGACCTCGCCACACACATGATGTGAAGTACAGTGAGGCACACATTCATGCTGCCACTGCCGGTATGTGCAAAGACCTGGCGCTTAACCCGGCTCATGTCCGTAGACTGTGTCAGCATATTGCACCACCACAAGATGGCCAGTCAGCAACAAGCACTAAACCAACAAGCTACCTCATCTTTCCAGGGTCCTCTGGTTGCTGCCTGCCTTTTCAGTGGTGATTGCACGCTTCAGAGGTTCAATTTTGCAGTGCTAAAGGCTATTTTTTGTTGATCCTGGTGATTATGTGTGGTATCTCGAACGGATGCAGGTTGTGGTGTGCTACCCGCCTGCCAGGCAAGAACCTACAATCACCCCCCCCCCCCCCCGCCCGGAGAAACCCCCCGAAACGGCCCCCGCAGCTAGAGTGGACAATCCTACCCCCTGCCCTTGGTAAGTGGCCCCATTGGCAGGGATAAACAATCATAACCAGTGCCATGTGCATTCATTTGGGGGGCGAAGGGGGTTCAGGGTGGGTGCTGACATTGGCATTCACATTTTTAGTGCAACATTTTCTTACCCCCCCTCCCCCTTGCGCAAGCACGGCCAAGGTCAGAAAAACAACGGTCACACGGGGTCCCCGTGCTTAGACAAGCCCGTGCTTGCACGGGCCGCGCAACACAAAGAGACACTGCACACAGAAAACCTGCCCGTACCCCACACCAAGCACATCACTCACAAACATGGCACTAGAACACAACGTGTAGGCAAAATTCAGCATGGTCCTCGTGTCCTCACTGCCCATCAACGGGTACGGAATAGAAACCCTTTCCAACCTTGCACTTCATCTTAAATAGTTGCACATGTTTCCCCTTCGGGGCAGGCTTTGGAGCAGGCTTGGCTGCAAATTTGGAAATAGGTTTAGGCTTCCTATTCTTGGGGACAAAACTATCATCAACAATATCTTTGGTGAAGTAAAGATTGCCCATTCCTCATGTACTTCAAATGAATGAAGTCATCTCCACGCGTAGAAGGACCAACGATGGTGGCAGGTGCATGCTCACCAGTGGATCGGATGTATGTGACACCCAAGCCAGCGATAGCAACATTTTTCATGGCTAAAAACCACAGCAAAACAATTACCATTGGGTTGCAGTACCAATCAGAATGTTGTTGCGAGCAAGAGGAACCATCACAAACATGACCCAGCCCTTCTTTCCCTGTACAATCAGCGCACAATCACGAAACAATCAATTTCTGACCATAAAAACCGTGGTCAAAAAAACCCATCAAAACAACGGTCACACGGGGTCTTCGTGCTTAGACAAGGCCGTGCTTGCGCAAGGGGGGGGGGGGTATTCTGCACAGATTTTTGTTTCTTAGCTTCAATTTTCGCGTCCCTTGATTGTACCTATAGCTGTAGAAATCTTACTTCAGTGTCAAATTCGCTTTTTTT
Organism: Eutreptiella sp. 'Long Island Sound 2002'; assembly: GCA_964036045.1. Taxonomy (NCBI): domain Eukaryota; phylum Euglenozoa; class Euglenophyceae; order Eutreptiales; family Eutreptiaceae; genus Eutreptiella; species Eutreptiella sp. 'Long Island Sound 2002'. The sequence goes on from OZ038392.1 coordinate 36,947,798, forward strand.
TTTGGCAATTCTTCTTTTTCGGCACCCCTGAAAAACCAGACTTTGAAGCCAAAAACAAATCATCCCGGCTCTGTAGGGCAGTTGGTGCGGAACTTTTCAACTGTTACAGCTTGAGTGTGGTGTGACTTCCTCAAAGAGACAGCAGGCATTTCAACCTGCAACAACACTCAAGATGCTATGTATGCCACAACTGGTACGACATAGTGAATGAACTGAGGGAACCACTTAGAGGGCAACATCTTAAGGAATTGACCAAAGGGTGGTGCTTGCACAACCATGCAGCAACAACATCATAGGTGCCAAAGTGATCTCATACATGATACACAATAATTATTCAACCTTCAATCCCTGAAAAGCTGCTTCCCCTCTACCAACCCTCTACCATTCCGCGCACGCCCTGCCACTTGCTACTTCCAGCAGGTGATCCAAATACGATTCCACGACCCTACACAATTTTGCGTCCATTGCGATGCTCCTACCCGCTTGCGCAAAGCCTTGAGATGCCCTATTGAGAGTGCATACTTGTCATCCGTGCAGCCCGCGGCCCCACGACCGGCTCCTTCAATAGGCTCCTCTTGCTTCAGCGGCCTCTGCTACTGCGTTCCAACATCTCTATAGCACTTCAATGTCACTTCAAAACTCTACATCACATGTGTCCGATAGGTGCACGGTTCAGAACAGCAGATTGGTTGTATATATTTTTCAATGGCGTGCTTTTGCAGACACTCTGCCGACGGTTGGACCATGTCATATTTGTAGAATGCACATTATGGAGCTTTGGTCAGAAAAATGTTTCAGTACCTGAATCGATCCAGCTGAGCAGGCCCAGCAAATGAGCAAGGTCGGTGCAAGCAATTTTGCAAGCACTTTGCTTGCAGCAGTGTGGGTTACATAACTGACTGGGCCACTTAACCTGGCGACCCATTAACAGGTGCCAGCAATTTTCCCAATACTTTGCCATAAAATCAATCCAGCACTACCGACAAGAAAGGTGTTGCAGCATGGGTGTGGTGATTAACTGAATTCACAAACTGCACTACCATGGCAATCTTTGCATGTAGAATATATACAATCGTGCTCACAAATGAAACCGCCATGGCACTCTGCACATCGAGATCGTATACCATTGTGCTCACAAACCACACCACCATGGCACTCTCTACATCTAGATTGTCGTTTTACATGCTTGCAAATTTTGTGCTTATCAACCATAAAATACAGATAGCAAGAACAAAGAATACAGCTTGAAGGAACGAACACTACAGCTTGGGGGAAGCAAGGGCAAGAGCCGAAGAAAATAGGAAATAAGCAACCACAGAGAACAGGCGTAAAAAAAATCCATTGTTATGAAATGAGACCCTTCATCTTTCCCCAACTTTGCTGATTTTCCACTCCTTTGCTATCTCCAAGCCGAGCAAGGTGCTTGATTGTGAGGCACCCCAGAGGCTTCCTAGTTGGCCCTACACCCGTTTCAACACCTACTATATCTCACTAGTTGGAAGACTTGCATGCACAAACTCATAAAACCACATTTGCACCTCCCACAGTAGCAGACCACAAACAATGCACCTACGCCCAAAATTCTGGCACTCCAAATGTACTAAAGGCACATATTCCAGCAAAACATGTGACTCACCAGCCAGCAAGTCATCGTAGGTGGCATGCACCCGAAGTTCACTCAAAAGCACATTTCCAAAGATGTAGTACGTGCCATTTCGCCAACGCAGTGCCCTTCTACAGCCGTGTCTAAAACACATTGAAGGCACCTCAAGTTTTCAGTGACAGAAATGCCACACATGCCACTTTGCCCAACTTGGCCTCCATCGCCCCTGAATTGCCATGTTGGCCCCAGAAGTCACTTATTCAAGTGGCGCACCTGCCGGATTTTCGACTTCAAAGGTGCTGCTCAAAAGCACAGTGAAGGAAGGATTGGGATTTGATTTGCCTGTTGCATTTTTTGCTCTGCAACTTTGCCGTCCCCTCCATGCAACCCCCTGCTCCACAGTCACCGGGCCTAGTGGTCAACCGACAGTCCATTTTGAAGCACAGACATGGTTTCCCGAGGGGTGCTAGTATTCTGACTCTGACTGGCCTTTGCTTTTGTGGGTCACAGTGTGCATGCCGCAGGCCTGGGAGGTTGCGTACATAATTTTGGTTGGCCGCTCTGATTGCAAGCAAGCTCAAATCAACCTTATGCATACACATTCAACCAACCTCCAATTTGACCATAGGTGGTTGTCACATAGGATCCCCATGTGCAATGATCAAACCAAAACAAATCCTTTTGGCTTCCTTTGTTTTACTTACATGACAAGAAATGAATTTGGCTAAGGTCTTGCATTGTTTGGGAGCAGGAGTTTGCGTGGCATGCTGAACAACCGCAGCTGCAAACACTGCGGGACACGAGCTCATGAACATATTGCCAGAGTCACAAATTTGTCTACCACAGCAAGCCAACCCAGCAAAATCAACGTCAAATAAAAACCATGCATATGCCCAAGGGTAGTGCCTTTGGGTTACCATGGGCCTTTGCGCGTGGCCACCTTGAGAAGGGTTAGGATGCCCAACTGCTGAAAGGATCAGAAGGGACAGGGTCGTTTCTGCTCAGAGCAGAGGCGGTGTATACAGGTGTGTACATGTGCAACGATGTGCACAAATGAAATCACCCAGCAAGAGTCTCCAGATTTGGGAGCTTCAACCATCCCAAATTGTCATGTGCAATGCCACATGGAGACCATTCCATCCAAAGAATATATAATGCGGTGCCTGCGCATAAAACAATGTGGTGAACAATCACAGACACATTGAACACGGCCATTTCAAGCCTTATGAATAAATGAGAAAACAGGGTATGCAACCTGAATCATTTGATTAAACGTGGTCTTAGGCTTGAGAGGCGCCCCAAAATGGGTTTTGAAGGGTCATTGCAATTGAGCAGGGGATGCCGGATTTGCCAAGTACCCATAGCATTCACAGCGGTGCTTTCCCAAGTTACAATCACTGCGGCTGAACCGACAGTTTGCTTTACAGCAACAGCAACCGCTGTCTTATCCTGCACAACTACTGATTCAGAGGTTTCATCCAACTAGCAACTAGCAACGGACGTTCATGGTGCCAAAGCTGCTGAGCCCTCAAATACAGCGCTCCCAGGTGGTCATGCAAGGACGTCAGCACACCATTCCGCATCCTCCGTTGCCTCTAGTTTGACCCAGCGCGGTCTGCACCTCGTGAAAGGACAGTGTACTCTGTCTCAGGCTCCTCAATTGCTGGGTACACCGGTGGCTTGCGGTTGCGGTCACTTGGGCGCCTCTTCTTTGGTCGGTCGTAGTTGAACGCCTTTGCATGCTTCCGTTGCACATGGGTGGCATCCAGTTGCATCCCTGGCCTGGTGGCAGTCGAGGGTGTCACATAGGCACTCACCAAGCCAGCCCCGTCGTTGGCATGTCCAATAACACCCATGGTCAGTACCAATGAACCAAAAAAGCCTGCTGTTGCCAAAGCAGCTGTAACCAGCCACTCATGACTCTCAGCGCGCCGCACGGGGGCAATGGTAGAGTATGCCATTCTGGAATGAGCTGGAGACAATGGACACTGGGTCAACAAAGAGAAATGGCGTAAACAAATTTCATGTCATGCAGTATGCATCTTCATCTTTGCTGCTTTTCCAATGGAGGTTAACACCGTGCAACAGCTACGTGCACTGAATATGCTAATCATAGAATTACAAGATGCACACAGCAGTTTACCTGAATGGGGAACACAATTGAACAAACAGCTGCAGGCATATCCGTTGCCGTTTACATTAGACAGCTACACCAAAATTCAACTGAGGGCATTTTGCAGGGAGTGTTTGCCCGGCCTTGGCGTGTGACTGGCACGCTACTTTTGTGCCAAGTATCACGACTTTCCCTAGAGAAGCCCCACAAGCACCGCAGAATCAACCACAAACCTTTCCCTACAAAGCACACAAATGCCAAATCTGTGAATTCCCTTTGCACAACTAATGTGACATGTGCTGTACATTAACAACAGTCATTGTCCCGATGTGTAGGCCAACACACTCAAGCATGATAATTTTCCTTACATTTACCAAAAAGTTTGGGGGTGCGCTAGCACAATGTGCAACCCTCAACCTCATCCCCTCCATTGTCTTGCATTTCCATTTCCCATGCCTGCACTTCATCTAGTAACCTCTTTGAGGTGATTTGAACAGAATTTTTAGATGCCCCCACCGTAATTCCATTGACAGATGAGCAAGCGGTGGACCTGAACTATTGGACACCATGGCTTTCCATTTCACAGCCAAAAGCCAAGGTCCATTTTCATTTGCCAGCATCTGAACGCCGAGTTGTTTGACGAATTTTTAAATGCCAAATTGGGAACACATTAAACCCTTTTTACAAAAAAAGGTAGTGGGGTGCAAAAGATATATCCTTGCATATCGGCAAGCATGCATGTTGGTAATTTTTCATCTCAACACCATCGGCTAATTTCTGCAATGTGGTGGGCTGCCTTCTTTTGGTTATTGTAGCAACAAGCGTTGATACTACACAAATGCACGAGGTTTGACCTCGCCACACACGTGATGTGAAGTACAGTGAGGCACACATTCATGCTGCCACTGCCGGTATGTGCAAAGACCTGGCGCTTAACCCGGCTCATGTCCGTAGACTGTGTCAGCATATTGCACCACCACAAGATGGCCAGTCAGCAACAAGCACTAAACCAACAAGCTACCTCATCTTTCCAGGGTCCTCTGGTTGCTGCCTGCCTTTTCAGTGGTGATTGCACGCTTCAGAGGTTCAATTTTGCAGTGCTAAAGGCTATTTTTTGTTGATCCTGGTGATTATGTGTGTTATCTCGAACGGATGCAGGTTGTGGTGTGCTACCCGCCTGCCAGGCAAGAACCTACAATCACCCCCCCCCCCCCCCCGCCCGGAGAAACCCCCCGAAACGGCCCCCGCAGCTAGAGTGCACAATCCTACCCCCTGCCCTTGGTAAGTGGCCCCATTGGCAGGGATAAACAATCATAACCAGTGCCATGTGCATTCATTTGGAGGGCGAAGGGGGTTCAGGGTGGGTGCTGACATTGGCATTCACATTTTTAGTGCAACATTTTCTTATTCTGCACAGATCCAATTTTCGCGTCCCTTGATTGTACCTATAGCTGTAGAAATCTTACTTCAGTGTCAAATTCGCTTTTTTTTTGGCAATTCTTCTTTTTTGGCACCCCTGAAAAACCAGACTTTGAACACCCTCCCGGCACACCCTCCCTGCACATCCTCCGCACACACCCTCCCGGCACACCCTCCCTGCACATCCTCCGCGCACACCCTCCCGGCACACCCTCTCAGGACACCCTCCCGGCAAACCCTCCCGGCACACCGTCCCAGCACACCCTCCCGGCAAACCTTCTCAGCACACCCTCTCAGCACACCCTCCTGGCACACCCCGCCAGCAGACCTTCCCGGCACACCCTCTCGACACGCCCTCATGGCATACCCTCTTGGAACACTCCCACCACACACTCCTGGCACACCCGCCTGGCACACCCTCCCGGCACCCTCCCGTCACACCCGTGTGTGCCCTGCACAAAGGGTATCTTTGACGCATTTGCAAAGGTATAGAACCTATGGCTGCAACCCAGACACGTAGCATGCACAGACACCGTTCATTCAATGAATTGCAGCAGTTGGGCAACCTTTTCTGTGAAGTGACGACTGTTCTCCCAATAGAAACAACAACAAACAAGCAATCACTGGACCAGATTCTGGCCCGACATAAATGCACATGTCTGTGGAGAATCAGCAAAATCAAATGGTGTGGCATCAAATGCATGGATGAGGGCCCCTAGGGAATTCCAGCTGAGCGCTGATTAGAACCTGTTGCAGCCATGTAAGATCATTTAATTGCTGGAGGTACCTTCAGGGTGGTTCAACAAGGTGTTTCAAGTAACTTCAAAATGTGCAGAGGTGGGCACATGTATGTAGATTTGCAAGAGTACCAGGCTTCAAGAGTCTGCACACCTAAGAGTCATCCATGCCAACTCTGGGTTGCCAAACAGAAACCATTCCGCCATGAAACACATATATAACTGATAGCATTAAACATTTATAGGGCCTGCTCAAAAGGGATGCTGCAGCTATCACAGGCACATGGGATACAGACCACTGCAAACCGAAGAAAGAAAACCAACAAGGCTTTGTGTCTATTTGATGGGAAGAGCCACAGATGAAAAGCGCCCAAAAGGTCTTCTTCAGTTGTCAACAATTACCAGTACCATCCTTTCCCAAGCGATATGAATGTGGCTGAACCGACAGTTTGCTTTAGTCACGGCAACATTGACTGCAGTCTCGTCCCACTCAGCTCCTGCATGACCAGCAACGGACGTTCATGGTGCCAAAGCTGCTGAGCCCTCAAATACAGCGCTCCCAGGTGGTCATGCAAGGACGTCAGCACACCATTCCGCATCCTCCGTTGCCTCTAGTTTGACCCAGCGCGGTCTGCACCTCGTGAAAGGACAGTGTACTCTGTCTCAGGCTCCTCAATTGCTGGGTACACCGGTGGCTTGCGGTTGCGGTCACTTGGGCGCCTCTTCTTTGGTCGGTCGTAGTTGAACGCCTTTGCATGCTTCCGTTGCACATGGGTGGCATCCAGTTGCATCCCTGGCCTGGTGGCAGTCGAGGGTGTCACATAGGCACTCACCAAGCCAGCCCCGTCGTTGGCATGTCCAATAACACCCATGGTCAGTACCAATGAACCAAAAAAGCCTGCTGTTGCCAAAGCAGCTGTAACCAGCCACTCATGACTCTCAGCGCGCCGCATGGGGGCAATGGTAGAGTATGCCATACTACAATGAGGCGCAAAAAATGGATACTGCAAGTGGAATGCAATCAGCGAGAGCAAGAAGCGAACGATCATGAGAGCAAACAAATTTGACGGTCAGATTTTCTGTCATGCCAGCTACACAAAGCAGAAGCTCGTGCACGAGCGATCAGACCTGTTCCCTGTGATACCCCTCTGCCCAACTCCTTGTTTGGGCTATGAGGCAGCTCTTAAATAATGGACACAGGTAAGCAACGAAAGACACACAGCACCCAACTGCATCTCAGCTACAAGAAAAAAAGGCAAGCATGCACCAACTGCATGAAGCAATGTGCAGTGTGCCAGCCACTCCTTGTCTGATGCCCAGCAATACCTTTGAGGGTGCGTGTGCGCATGTTGCGCACACTTTTGTCATGGTGGACTCTGTGGATGTACCTGTCGAAGGTGCAGGAGGGCTCAGGGGCCAGGCCCCGCCTAAGCACAGCACTGATCAGTCAACTCCTTCATAGGGGGCGTTTTCGCACAGCGCGCGCACAGTGCGCGCACAGCGCCAATTATTACGATGATTATCCAGGTAACAACCCTGAAAACCACCCACCTGCGGAATCATGCACAACCAATTCAAAACTCAAAAATTCAAACATCTGATGCTTGCCATGGGTCCCAGGGACCTAAATTCTGCCCCCTATAGCCCCGTCCACTGCAGCAGCCATTCAATGACATCCTTCCAACCTTCTGAACTTACCCAACTCCCGGTGGTGGAGAACGGCCAACTTTTCGCACAGCGCGCGCACAGCACGTGCACAGCGCGCGCACAGCGCACGGTACGCCCCCATAGGGGCACCAAACCATACTTTTGTCAGCGATTTTCTGGATTGCAAGGGAGGGATCAAGATCCCCAAATAATTCCCCTAAAGCCCATCAAATCCCATTGAAGCCCACTTTGAAATCATACCACGTTGGCCATGGCCCAAGGCAAGATGCATTTAACGTCTAAAAGTGCATTTGGTGAGCAGCACAGAGGGCCAGGCGTTTGAGAAGGTCTTGATGTTGAGGACATCGGAGTGGAGGGTTGTGGAAGGTTGAGGAAGACCAAAACATTGCTCCTGGGTCGTTGACCTTTGCCTCATGTGTGTTGTCCCCACGCATCCCGTGCTTCGCTGAATCGGCAGGCCCACCGTGTGTTGTCAAAACCAAACGGGGCAACCTACCCCTTTGGTTTGGAGGAAGGGGGTATGGACTCAGGAATGCCCAATAACAAATCTCTTCCAGTTCACAGATTGTTGGACTCTTGCTTGCACCACGACTGACTGCACTCTAACACATGAAGTGGGTCCATCCTTTCTCCAAACAAATACACGCTGTGAGAGTTGGCACTGCCTAGACTGCCATGCCCATGCAACTGCAAGCAACGTAGTGGCATCACGTTTAATGGGACGTCGCCCTGCCTGACGCGTTCGGGGCTGGCCACAGTCTCTGCCCGGGATCTGAGCACCAGTGAAAGTAGACTCATAGAGGTGGATAATGTGACAGCGGGGATGTGCGTGGGTGCGTGGGTGCGAGGGTACTGGGGTCATGGGAGGGAGGGTGGGTTGGTGGGTCACAAACTTTCATAAACATAGATTTCATGGGACGTCACCTGGCCCTGCCACGAGAAAACAACTTCTTTCCTCAAGCAAACAACTCCTTTCCTCTGTAATTCAGGGTTGGCAATAATCCCTGCCCTTTTCGGCAGTCCCCAACTCCCCTATATCTGGACCTGGTCCAGGGGTGTCCTTTTGGGAAAAACAAGAAAAGAAAAGAAAAGGGTTCGCAACACCAACAGAAACGTATGTTCATGTTCATTCTCTGCTTCATGGTCAAGACATGCACAAGGCAAAATACCACAGAAACAGTGTTGAACAATGGTTGGCAGTTGGCGTGGTTGGTGGTTGGTGGTTGGTGGTAGGTGGCGGTTGACGGCTGGCAGCGGTTGGTGGTTGGTGGCGATGGGCGGTTGGCGGTTGGTGGTCTGTGGGGGCTGTCCTTAAGCGCTGTCCTTGACAAAACAAAATGGGGTTTCTTAAGGACAGCCCTGACCTTGTCAGCCCCCACTACCCACCCCTCGCATGTGGTCACATGCAAGGTTTTTAAAGCTCCCTCCACTAAATGCGGTTGCTAAATGCAGTTCAAAGTGGGCAGTGAACTCATGTATGCACATTTCAGAATTGCTTTCGCTAGCACTCACTTGGCCTTTCCCTTATGTACACCATCACATGCCACTCTCAAGCAGGGCTTCACCTTTACGGGCACTTGTCCAACCCAATTCTACTCCCTAACTAATTGCTCACCTTTTTCTGTTTCCTCTTGCGCCTTCTTACACTCTCATCTCTGTTGTACGTTGAGAAGCCAAGAAGAGAAGATGCACCTGCCTACCCTCTCCGCCAGCTCAAGATGAGGTAAGTCACGGGTGGGCCGTCTCCTCGCTTTTGTACGCGACCCCCCCCCCCCCCCGTAGAAATGGGCCGAAGAACCCCAGGGGGGGAGGGGGGGGGGGATTGGAAGGGGGGGGGGGGGGGGGGTTCAGGGAGGGGCAATGGGGGGGGGGGCGGGAGGGTCGGTTGGGGGGGGGGGTCCAGGTGGGGCGAGTTGGGGTGGTGGGGGGGGGGGGGGGCACAGGCTCCCGTTACCTCCCCTTGCCCTCCCTCTAGGGTGAGAGCTAGGGCTAGGGTTAGGGCTAGGGTCACCGAGCTGGTGGAACCAGTCTTGGTTTTATAACCCTTTTTAGTGTCTAGGGTGGACCTACCAGGTTTAGCAGCAGCAGCAGCAAGCAGCAGCAAGCAGCAGCAAGCAAGCAGCAGCACGCGCGAAATGGGGAAAAATCAGAACTCCGTCGTGGTGCTTCGGATTTGGCTGAAATTTTGGTGGATGATACCTATGGGTGTGAGGGACAACCCTACAAAGTATGAGCCAGAAACTCAACGGTGGCGGCCGGGAATAGCTGTCGCAAGTGGCGGACCTCAGTTTCAAAAACTGCAGTTTAGGGCCAAAACAGCCATTTTTGGGCCAAAAAAGCCCTAGAACCCATTCAAAACGGCCAAACAAAGGGAAACGGTGGGTACACGGCACGTGCGGCTTGACTTTCCTGTGTCAACGAGCCCTTTGCGGCCCTCTAACTCCACCATATGTCCCGGAAACGGCCCAAAAAGGCCCCAAGAAGCCCCAAATTTTGTGCAGATTGGCTGGCGACAGCCACAAACCAAGAACAGGCCATATCTTTGGCTATATGGTCCAAAACGCGATTCCGAGGGCACCTAGTCCACCCGCAACCCCCCTCTTTTTGCGGTTTCCACCCCTCAGAATTGCCCAAATGAACGCCTAGACCCCCATACATAGCCCCAGCAGGCTGCGGCAAGCTGCAAGCTCAAGCCCAAACAGGTGGGTGCCCAAATGGGTCAACAGGGTCCAGTAGGGGCAAAAAATGACTTTTTTCAAAAATGATCCTACACCATGTGTGATGCTAAAACAAGTGTTTTTGGACTTTTTTGAGCTTGTGGTGGCCCATTTTGGTCCTCCGAAAATCCCAAAATGCCTTGAAGATGGGCTGTTTTGGGACCAAAAATGGGTCAAAAATGTGTCAAAAACACATTTTTCCAAACCTCATCCTTGACCATTTGGGGTGCACCAACGGGTGAAATGAGCCCATTTTGAGCCCATTTTGAGCCCATTTTGGGGGAATTTGGCCCCTCAGAAGTCCAAAAAAGCCTTGAAAGTGGGCCTTGTGGTGATGGGGATCACTTGCAAGCTGATTCCACTCTATCAACGGCCTTCAATGTGTGACTCATTGGTGTCCCTCACCATTCATATCTAATGTTCCTTCCCCAACCAGCTCGGTCCCAATATTCAGTCTTGATTAGGGTCACCGAGCTGGTGGAACCAGTCTTGGTTTTATAACCCTTTTTAGTGTCTAGGGTGGACCTACCAAGTTTAGCAGCAGCAGCAGCAGCAGCAAGTAGCAAGCAAGCAAGCAGCACGCGCGAAATGGGAAAAAATCAGACCTCCGTTGTGGTGTTTCAGATTCGGGTGAAATTTTGGTGGATGATACCTATGGGCGTGAAGTACAATCACACAAAGTTTGAGCAAGAAACTCAACGGTGGCGGCCGGGAACGGGATTCGCAAGTGGCGGACCTCAGTTTCAGAAACTGCAGTTTAGGGCCAAAAACAGCCATTTTTGGGCCAAAAAAGCCCTAGAACACATTCAAAACGGCCAAACAAAGCCAAACGGTGGGTACACTCCACGTGCGGCTTGACTTCCCCGTGTCAACGAGCTCTTTGCGGCTCTCTAACTCCATGATATGTCCCGGAAACGGCCCAAAAAGGCCCCCCAAGCTCCAAATGCCGACAGCCACAAACCAAGAATGGGCCATATCTTTGGCTACATGGCTCAAAATGCAATTCCGAGGGCACCTACTCCACCCGCAATCCCCCACTTTTTGTGGTTTCCACCCCTCAGAGTTGCCCAAACGGACGCCTACACCCCAATACCCCAATACCTAGGCCCACTAGGCTGCTGCAAGCTCAAGCCCAAAAGGTGGGTGCCCAAATGGGTCAGCAGGGTCCAGTAGGGGCAAAAAGATGACTTTTCTCAAAAATGATCCTAGACCATGTGCGACGCTAAAACAAGTGTTTTTGGACCGTTTTGAGCTTGTGGTGGCCCATTTTGGTCCTCCGAAAATCCCAAAATGCCTTGAAAATGGGCTGTTTTGGTACCAACAAATGTGTCAAAAATGGGTCAAAAACGCATTTTTCCAAACCTCATCCTAGACCATTTGGGGTGCACAAACGGGTGAAATGAGCCCATTTTGAGCCCATTTGGGGGCATTTTGGCCCCTCAGAAGTCCAAAAAAGCCTTGAAAGTGGGCCTCGTGGTGATGGGGTTCACTTGCAAGCTGATTTCACTTTGTCAAGAGCCATCAATGTGTGAATCATTCTTGATCTCCCTCACCAGTCATAGCCGATGGTCCCTCCCCCACCAGCTCGGTCCCAATATTCAGTCTTGATTAGGGTTAGGGTCATGGGTAGGGTTAGGTGTAGGGTTAGGAGCAGGCTGAGGGTTGGGGTGGGTGTTAGAGTCAAGGTTGGGTTCAAGTATAGCGTTGGGGTGCTCCACCGCCTGGGCGGGGAGGGATGCTACGTGGGCAAGGGGAATGAAAAAAAAATTTTCGGGCGCCTTCGGCACCACCATATGTATGGCCAGTAGCTATTGACCCTTGGTAACTAAGTGGGCCCGGAGGCCGGGGGGGGGGGGGGGGGGTTGCGTACCCAAACCGAGGAGACGGCCCCCCGTGAGGTAAGTGCTGCATCTTTCTATATAGTGGTGTGGACTCGAGGGACAAAGCATCTATGTATCCTGATTCCACTACCTGTTCTCCCATAGGGTCAAGCCCAAGGGCTCTCCGAACTGCACATGGCCCTGGGTTGTACCCACGATTAACAAGCTGGCGGGTACTACGTACAATCAACAGTATTGTGGCTAATAGGGAAGCAAAGTAACGATCAATAAGAGGCGATTCACAAAGTGGACCTCGGGCAGAAAATAACGCCATGGACAAGGGGTATTCATCGTTTTCATCCTGAAACCGAGGTTTGGCAAAAACAGCATGACTTGCCATCTCCAAGCAGGGTTTTGTTTGCAGCAAAGGGAACATTAGCAAGGGGTGCGCTTGCCTTCCCTACTGTGCCGGTTCATATGCTTGGTCATTGTTAGGAATGCCATGGTGCCCATGCCTAGTCCCAGTGAATGAGGTGTTGTGTTGAATCCATGGCCAATAACAAGGCATCCCAGAAATCAGAGTTAGGGATCGGCCCTGCTGTTGTGCATCCATCCATTCCAACAACATGTGTAAGCCTTCACTTGGATGGACACTATCTGCTGCATACTTCGAGTCGCCGAAAATGACTACTTTATGCTTGACCTTAACAACGGTTGTCAAATTTCGTTTCAGCTCTACATGGTTGTTGGTTTGTGTTTCCAAGGGGTCCAATGGCAAAGAGGACACCCATTGGCCCAAGCAGCACCTACCGAAACTGCCCACTGCACCTCACGTATGCACCAAAGTGGTCCTCATTTGGGCATATGATGCAACAACCAACAAAGCACATACCATACCATGCCTCACCGACTGTTCACCACTTCCCACAATTCACGGGGCCAGTTATAAAAAAGCTGTGATGTTAAATCAAAACAAATTTAACTGCATTCTACCGCTGGACATCCAACTGAGACTGTGTGGTAAATTGGGCCTATTCCATCGAAACGAAAAATGTGCCAACCTTCACCGGCATAGGCCTAGGCTGCCACCGTGGCTTTGTGTTCCTCCCTCTTCTGTTTCTGCACGTCCCACTGGAGTGTGTTGGCCCCTGGTCCGGCCGGTACACATGCTAATTGATATGGATGGACTGCATTGAAACTTTCTTCTTGGTGGTAAGGCAGGAACACGGGATAAACACTTTTGCAGATTAGGGTGGTGAGGTGTGTGTGACAGATGGGGAACACAAACCACTGCAATAGATATTGCCTAGCAAAACAGTGACCTGTGTGTTCTGTGATATTCTCTCTCCAAAGGCAGCGTACAGGGTGTACAAGAGCAAAGCCAGCCCCCAAACAGGCTGGTCGGGTTGCGCAAGTGGGCGCTAAACCGGCTGCCAAACCAGCCCCATGCTCCAGTGCCTCCTCCTCATCAGCCGGTGCCACACACCCTGTGCCCGTTATGCAAACTGAACATGTGCAACATTTCAAAGTGTGTCTTACCCAGAAAATCTTTACGGTTCCTTTGGACCCTTGAGAACATCCATGTTACATGAATCACGTTGGCAGAGCATCAATGCAAAAGTGGTTTCACTTGTGTTCTGTTTGCTAGCATCAGTGGAGGGTACCAAAGTTCGCCTTGAAATACCCTTGCAATCCCCCCCCTCCCCCAAGGGGGGAGACCGTCACTTTGTGACTGCCCCCCCCCCCCCCGAGGGGGAGACCAGCGCGTGCTATGTATCTGTTTCTAATGAAGTTGTAGATAAGTTGCTAAGTTGCTTATCTTTTCCCAGCAAGGGGTGGTCTCCGCCTCTAGACCAAGAATAGTGTATGTGCCAGACCCCTTAGTCTAGGATGCCTGAGAAGGAAATTCCCTAAGTCCTCCATTCTCCAGAACATGGTGGCGAATTCTGGTACAAAAATCCAAAATTCGGAAAGCACTGAAGTCTGTTTTGCATGCCCTGCACAAGGGGCAATGTGACATATTGTTTTGAGCCAGGGTTCAAGATAGTCGGAGACTTTTTGCCACACAGACTAATGAACGAAATATATTAGCAGTGTGGGCAGTTTGGGGGTCCAATGCACTGACTACCTAGTCTTGGATCTAGAGGCAACACTTGACTTTAGTGGATGGTGCAACCGTAGCCAAGCAGGGGGACTTGGCTCAGCATGCTACCCAGACGGGGGTGACCAGTCAAACAAAAAAGTCGTATAAAATGGATCGCCTTCAGGCTACCTTGATACACAGGTAGCCACACAAAGGGCAGAAATTTGACCAGGTCATGGCTTTGGTGCTATTGGAGGAGATGTTCAACCTTAAGAATCCCCAACCAAATGAGGCGCAAGGAGAAGCATGTATCTAGACACATATGGCTACTGGGTTACATCCAATCTGAGTGACTGTGCATCTCATCCCTAAACCACGTCCTTGCGATTTGTCAAGCATATTGTCGCTTATGGCCAATTCCATATACTCGCAAACTTCAGAGCAAATGCGCTTGCTTGTTTGCTGGGCAAACTGTCTAGTTTGCCCTGCCCCCATCTGCCGTGCCCCACCACTCCCTCAATCTAGGTGGTCTGACTAGCTTGGACTTCCGGTGCAAAGGGGGGGGGGGCTTGCGGTGCAGTGCACCTATGGCATCTGCCCCCTGCACTGAGTGCATGCCAAGGCGCAGCGCAGGTCTGAAATACTTCCCGTAGAAACAATGATAAGAACAAGATGATTGGAAACCAATGATCCGAAGAAAATAACACTATTCAACGGCCATTTGGTACCTGTCCACAAGAATGGTACCTACAGGTTTGTACTCATTGATTTGTTGACACCATCAGTCTCTACCATCGACAAAGGAGAAACTATAGCCCCGCACATCCAGATATGTGCATATTACCACATATCAGCGAAATTATTCAAACAGCGTGCTGCGCAGGCAGGAGCCCCTCAAGAACATTTTCCCATTGGGGGAGAGAAGCATGTGCGCTGTCCTACAGATTTTGGTAGGAGACTGAAAACGTCGTTGTCAATGCTTTGCAGTCGATCTTGATGCCGCCAAGGGGTTTGCAAATGCAGCAGTGTCTGGAGACCCTTGGTTGGGGGAACATGGTGGGGGCATCTGGTGTCAATTGAACATGTGGTAGCAGGATGTGGGGGCTTTACCATCATGGTCCATTTGTGGTGTCTTTGCATTTTTTCTAACCACATCAGACCACTGCTTCCCTCAGTGCCCTTCTAATTGTGGCAAGTGGAAAACTTTTTGGAGCTGTGACACTTCATTTTTTGGCAAATTAGACACCCCCCCCCCTCCCTTCAACACCAAACATCACCAGCCTCAGGCACACCAAACACCATGGCTGACACATGCCCCATTCGACTAAATTCGCCATTCCTTGCTGCACAAACAGGCCTCAGAAATACCCAGACGAGGTGGGTGGTAATATACCCAGCAACGTACCCGTAATGTACCTAGCACCAGAAAAAATGGGGGGAAATGGGGGGAAACGGGGGCTTGTGCTTGTGCTTGTGCTTATGTCTCACCATTTGCAGAAGGCGGTGGTCTGCCCGCCCCGTTGGTGTTCTCACTCTCAGTGCGTCCTGACCTATGTACTCACACACTGATTGTGGGCCTCTAGCTGACTCACCCCGTGATTGTTGTTCTCGCTTCCTTTCCGGGTCCTCTGTTCATGGCACACTGCACACAGTTGTGTACGGGTGTGCTTGATGATGCGCACCCTGGTTTGCCGCTCTGCGACGGCTTTTTGTACCTGGACCCTTATCCCCCAGCACCCTGCACAACTCTGCACTTGAGCCCTCGAACCTTGGTCAACCCTGACTGCCATTTGTTTGGCGTCCACGACGGCTGCAGATGCACAGGTGCCCAAGGGGACCACTGCTCTGGCCTCATCTCTCTGGCCGCGTCCACTCCGCCTGCACGTGGCTGCCATGGGCTGTGGACCTGTACAAGGTGCGCTGTATTGAAAGACGTTACCTGCCACTGTCATTGTTCTAGCGTGCTCCTGGCGTCAAGCCGTCAACTGACGGCCATTACCATTCTTGCTCCACCTATGAGTTCACTGCCTGCCGAAAATGTCTAATTTGTCCCGCCAAAAATGAAATGTTGGCCCTCTTCGCTGAGCCGCAGGTGCATGAGGGAACCATTTGCACCTAGCAAAATTGGTATTGCCTTGTGGCTTGCACAGGACACGTGAGTACTAGTTGCAGCCTTGATATATATCTATCAGAAGGAGGGAGGGCGCGGCGCTAGTGACTGGCCTTACACTGCGCCGGAGGCAGCTTTGCGTACCCATGTCACGCTGCCTTGGTCACCACTAAGGTCCTTTGCCTTTGCCGCGCTGCAGCCGTTGTCAATCTCGGCCGCGCTGCCCCACGGGGTCATGGCCGTGGTCGTGATCGTGTTCACGCTCTCTGCGGGACTCTTTGCGACGGTTGTCCCACCCCGCGTCATTGCTATGGGATGTTGACTACACCGGCAACAACTTACCTGCCTCCGCCAGGATGCGCACATTGTTCCAGCGCGTGACGGTAAACTTTGTGCCCCTGAGGCCGTCGGGTCCGCGAAGTCGTAGGGTGATTTCTTGTTGGCCTTGCAGTGCGGCGGTGATGCTGTCTTGGTCAGCCACTACTTGTATGGACTGGCGGGAATTGTGCTTGTCACACAATTGTACCACCTGTCCCCACATTTGTTCGGCGTTGCTGTACCTAAGGACCAACTTCAGCTCTCGCAGTAGGTCTGCTGGCTCACATCCTTTTACCACCTGTATTCAGACTGCCCCGAGGGCTCTTGTATGGTCAGTGACCACTTCGAACTCTCCTCGAAGTCTCTTGGACTCTCTTTGTCTCGCCTAACCGCTCGGACCACCCTGTTGGATGTTGCGGTTTTTGCGGTTTGCGCCTCTTCGTCTTGGCGCTCTTGCTGGATTCGTTTCCTTTGTCGCTCCCGATCTGCTGCTTTGGCCCATTCTTTGTGCAACTTCTCGGTGACAGACTGGTTCGCTGGTGAGGGCCCATCGCTGGGCGCTGCTGGGAACAGGCGGCGGTGAGCTCTAGGATTGGATTGTTGTTCTTGCTCACGCTGCGCTGCTCGTCGATCTGCTCGTATACGCAGCACTTCCTAACTCGCGGCCTGTTTCCAATTTACCAAGATGCTCTGGAGCTACTCGCCGGAGTAGCTGGTGAGGCGCGCCAGGAGGTCACGCACATCGCGTTCCGTGGGCAGGTCGGCCAAGACCTCTAGCGCCGCGTCGGCTTCGCCCGCTTGGGCAAGCACTGCACTACCTGTATCAATGAGCGCTTCTGCGTCTGTGGTTAGCAGGGGGCCCAGCTACGCAATTTGTCGGTGCAACGCTGCCACCCCTTGCCGGGCCTGGTAATCTGCATCCCGCTTGTCTCCCTAGTCACCACCCTGTGTTAGCCCAGCGCGCGCGTCGATTTCAGCTCCCCGGTCGTGAAGGTGGGGGTTGCGAGGCGTGGCGCTGTCTTGGCGATCAGCTGCCCGTTGCGGGCTGTGCGCACGAGGGTGGGCCGCGGTGCACGGTGATTGTACCACTGCGTTGTTCTTGGGGCATATCGCATTGACGAGTTGCTGCATAATCGGCTCCCACGCTACTCGTCGATAGAATCGCTCCACGGTGGCGTCGTCCAGTGCCGCCACCATGCGGGCATCAACCCCTGCTGCCTCCCAGATGCAGCGCAGCACGACCTTGCATTTGGCAGGCACCGTCGTCCTGCCACCAGTGCGGACGGCATCCAGGGGCACGTCCAGAGATTTCGCCACATCTTGCAACTGGTCCGCTGTGAGCACCTGTGGCGCTACCGCCATTGATTGCACTGCCGGCTAGTGCTCGCTCTCCGCTAGCCGCGCTCATTCAGTATCCGACGGATGCGGCGTCGCCAGCCAGAGCTGAAGGATCCGCGAGGCCTTGGTCCCCTCCGTGAGAACTTCATCGTACGACAGCTTGACCGCTCCGTCGCGGTCACCAGTTCGACGTTACTCTCCCGGATTGTGAGCCGTTCAAATGTCTCCGGCGTGTACTTGATTTTGCGGTCCATTTTTGCGGTCCAGGGCCTCATGTGCCCGGGGATTCGCCCCGTCACTGTCTGACCCGTTCGCGGACATTGTGTGTGGGTGCCTGTGAGCACAGTGAGGGTGGTGCGGCCGCGTGCGTTCGCGGTCATGTTCCCTGCCTCATTGCAGCTCATCTACACCCGTGTCTTTGTTGCAGTACACGCCTTCCCTGTAGGGCTTCAGTGCAGCGCCATCGGGTACGCGTCCTCTGTTACAGTACAGCGGTCATGCTGTTGTGCTCTTCTGTCCCACTCTACTGCGGCCTACCGAGTCTCTGGTCACATCTACAGCTTACCCCGACGGTACACGCCATCCTTGTCTGGCCTCTATGCCGCGCCGGCGGGTACGCGTCGTCTGTTGTAGTACACACCACCTGCCACTGGATGTCGCCTAGCCGGGCGTGGTACACGTCATCTCCTGCAGTACACGTCATCTGTCAAAAGGCAGCACCCATGGGCAGCCCTTGGTCAGTACACGTCGTCTGCCATGTAGCCATGTTGTGTGACATAACGGGACTGCCATTGTGTTGTATAGAAAAGATCACTGGACTAGCAATCAACTCGACGTCGCTGGATTCGCCCGTTGCCTGCGCTTCCCACGGATACTCCATATCCGGCCTGTCTCGCTGCCCACGCTCCTCGCATGGCTCCTGGCCTGCTGATATTCTTCATGGCATCCGCATCACGCCCGCCGTTGTCCCGCATTGCCTCTGCAGCACGCTCACGTTCGGCCTACGCTATGCTCGCTCAGCGTCTGCATCTTGTCCTCCCTGCGATCGCCTTTTGCCTGCATCCGACTTACGGCGCCTTCCATGTTCATGACGCCCCGCCCTCGGGGCCCGCTTCCTCAACGTACTTGTCGACCCGCCATCACGGCCCGCGTCCTTGCCCTCACTAATGCCCTGCCCTCGGGGCCTGCGTGCGTGACTCTCACATCGACGTTGGTACAGCTCGCAGCGCCTTTGCTAGCGTAGTCCGCTCTGGCGTGCTCGGCGGGCGCCCGGGCACCTACTCTCAGGCGGTTTGCTCACCTCGACGGCCACAAAGGCTTGAGGCGTGCACTCCGTCCCTCAGCCAGGTGCCCTAACACCCTTGCGAGCTACATTGCCGCTTCGACGCCCGCCGACATCTTGCTTTGCGCCCGCATCTTATCGTCATCCTTGCCCGGTGCTGCTACGCTGCTGATCCGCATGTACTCCGTCGCCCGCGTCTTGCGCGTACTTCATCTCCATCACGTTGTTGTGGACCGCGCTGTACCTCTCTGTCCCCTGCGAGACACAAGGGTGTGCAGGCAGGCCCACGGCCGCCTTGCACACTGGTAAGAGCGGGGGTGTCTACACCTGCTCATACTTACTTACACACTTACCTCAACACTGATGGGGTGAGTGAGATCCTAACGGCGCGGAAGGAAATGAGGGGGAAATGGGAGGACGTGGGGGGAAATAGGTTATTGTGGGGGGAGTGGGGGCAAATAACAAAAATTGAGGGGCTAGGGTGGCGTGGTTTGATTTCCCCATGTTCCCCCATTCTCCCCCATTTTCCCTCATTTTTCGTTGGAGGCTTTCACCAATGCACCCCCGCCCCATAGCCTTGTTCCTAATCAAAACCATGTTTGTTGGCCTGTTCAGCCCCAAAAAGCCCCATTTTTCCATCGTGCATGCAAAATTTCCCCAATTTTCCCCATTTTTTCTGAAAGAGCCCATTTTGGATAAGTGCAGGTGACGGATGTTTCTGAGGCCTGCACAAACGACCGCTGAAACAGCCACCCAAACTCAGTACCTCCCAGAAGTGACCCAGCATCATGGAATAAGAAGACTACGTGACACTGGTAGGGCTTCTACATGGAGGTATTCCGCCACCCCGCCCCGCCCCCCGCCCCGGCCCCCGGGCAAAATAATATCGGTTGTCTTTCCGTGGATGGGGGAGGGGGGCTGAGGGAACCATCACTTTCACACAGGCCAGGCACACAAATGCATCACATCAGCAAGCCACTTGCCAGGATAAAGCGCTGAAGCAATATCAGCATTACCTGTGCATTAATACCGAGCATAAAGAGTGTCCAGAACTGGCAGTACCATCCATCTGAAACCATGATGTGGGAAGCCATACAAACACCCTGCCACCTCCAGTGACATATATAATTGAAATATTGCAATGCCTGCTGAATAAGGGGTATAGCAAACATTGTAGGCACGTAAGGCATGGAAGAAAGAAGAGCATATCAGCAACCTAGGCCATTTCGCTGAAAAGAGGAAAAAAACGCCCATAACTTATTCTTGGTGGCTGCAAACAGGTGAATTGATCTGCCAAATGCCCACAGCAGTAACAGCGGTGCTTTCCCAAGCGATATGAATGTGGCTGAACCGACAGTTTGCTTTAGTCACGGCAACATTGACTGCAGTCTCGTCCCACTCAGCTCCTGCATGACCAGCAACGGACGTTCATGGTGCCAAAGCTGCTGAGCCCTCAAATACAGCGCTCCCAGGTGCTCTGCAAGGACGTCAGCACACCATTCCGCATCCTTCGGTGCCTCTAGTTTGACCCAGCGCGGTCTGCACCTCGTGAAAGGACAGTGTACTCTGTCTCAGGCTCCTCAATTGCTGGGTACACCGGTGGCTTGCGGTTGCGGTCACTTGGGCGCCTCTTCTTTGGTCGGTCGTAGTTGAACGCCTTTGCATGCTTCCGTTGCACATGGGTGGCATCCAGTTGCATCCCTGGCCTGGTGGCAGTCGAGGGTGTCACATAGGCACTCACCAAGCCAGCCCCGTCGTTGGCATGTCCAATAACACCCATGGTCAGTACCAATGAACCAAAAAAGCCTGCTGTTGCCAAAGCAGCTGTAACCAGCCACTCATGACTCTCAGCGCGCCGCATGGGGGCAATGGTAGAGTATGCCATTTTTGGTAAAAGGCAGAGAATGGTAACTGAAACATTTCAAGAGAGCAATCATGTGGGAGGAAAGGAGCTTACGAGATGAGATCCAAAGCACAGGGTGTTTGCACTCCTTGCATTATGAACTCCTTCACAAGTCCATGGTCCAGTCGGTGCTGTCGCACAATTTTGCGGGAAGCATCAAGCATCAAGTAGAGGCAAGAGGTACTGGATGACAGGCTGCTCTTTGAATATAGCAACTGGTGGACATGCCCAATCACGTCAGGAAATTGACTCTTTGTGTACAGCATTAGTGGGGTCCACATATCAGTCTCACTTGAGGGGTTCTTTTGCCCAATGCACCGCACAATGGGGCCAATCAGCCTGGTGACTTGCCATCTCCCCACACCAAAAGTCTTAACTCACCATATCCCTACCATTTTGTCCACACCCTATGGCCCACCTCCAAGTCTGCAGTCACCATATCCCTACCATTTTGTCCAATCACGCATGCTGTCTTTGACATGTGAAGCATATTCTGCAGCACACAGCAACATCATCCCCACTGCATCTTGCACGGCAGCCGCGTTGGTTGCATCAGCAGTGGTCCACACATGAACACATGAGGGAGGGGGAACCTGCCTCTAAATGCAAAATTGTGTAAGTTCAGTAACAAAAGACACCCACCACCGTGTGCCATACCACAACCAAAATGTGCAAGCATAGTTCATAAATGATCATGCTTGCTTACACATGTGCATGATACAGACATGTAATCTACTTAGATCAACTGTTATATCCAAAAGTGGCATTATTCAACAGCCAATCTCAATATAAATGATGTCACTCCCGCCCATGATTCACTGCACTGTGGAGTGGGAGCTCCAATCCTCACTCTCTAGTTGTTCCCTACCCTTCGTGTACCATGCCGCTAACACAATTACAGTCAGTATGTGTTCATTTGTCACCTGGTGTTGGAGGGGGAGCAATTGACATTGCCACACATTGGGGACCCCCAGATGAAGCCACTTCTAAACCACAAATTGAGTAGCCCTTTGAGTTTGCAGATATGGTCTCACAATCCACAAATTTGAGTGGCCCCTTGAGTAGAGGATATGGATTCACAATCCACAAATGTGAGTGGCCCCTTGAGTTGGGGATGTGCACTCACCTCCCACAAATCGAGCACCTCCCACAAATTGAGTGGCCCCTTTAGGTCGGGGATATGGAATCACGATCCACAAATTGAGTGGCCCCTTGAGTTGGGGATGTGGACGCAAATGCACAGATTCAGGGGCCGTTTGAGTTGGGGATATGGTTCGCCGCTGAGAGTGAGCGCTCTAGCGTGATCATGTGCCATGGACAACTCATGACCATGCAAGAGTTCTCCGGCCCCCATTTGTATGCTTCAAAATTCAAAGGGAAGATTGCCAAAGCCTGAAGCCAAAGTCCAGCATCAACCATATGTAGTATGGCAACGCCCAGAATTTCATTAGTTTGAGAATAGAGCATTTGCTCACCCTACCTCATAGTGCCGCAACACTTTGTATTGACGTGTAACCCAACCTCCCATTCCTTAGTGGTATGGATGGCGCATGTCACGTAAAGGTCAGGAGTACGGCACCCACCTCAAGGTCGTGCTTGGTGTGTCACTAGAACGTAGCCTCGCATAACATGCGGACACACATTGGCACATAGGCCAAGTTCTTGCCTTGCGTGCGCACTGCGTGCATACTGCGCACGCAGAGGCTGGGAATGCACCCAACAATACCTGTCACCTTTCTAGTAGCACGGCGAAGCAGCAAAGCCCACATGGGAACAACGAAACTGCCTTCAACTTGGTAATCAACTGTCAGTATGAACAAGCCACTGAGCCTTGTAAAGCACAACTATGCAAGGGCATGCAAGATGCACACATGTTCAAGTGGCAAGTGCCACACTCCGATATACTAGGTAATCACAATCCACACTTCGGTGTGGCCCCTTGAGTTGGGGTGAGGGACTCACAATCCACACTTCGGTGTGGCCCCTTGAGTTGGGGTTAGGGACTCGCAATCCACGCATTGGTGTGGCCCCTTGAGTTGGGGGGAGGGAATCGCAATCCACGCTTCGGTGTGGCCCCTTGAGTTGGGGTTAGGGACTCACAATCCACGCTTCGGTGTGGCCCCTTGGGTTTGGGCCAAGGACTCGCAATCCACGCTTCGGTATGGCCCCTTGAGTTGGGGTGAGGGAATCACAATCCACGCTTCAGTGTGGCCCCTTGAGTTGGGGTTAGGGACTCGCAATCCACGCTTCGGTGTGGCCCCTTGAGTTGGGGTTAGGGACTTGCAATCCACGCTTCGGTGTGGCCCCTTGAGTTGGGGTTAGGGACTCACAATCCACGCTTCGGTGTGGCCCCTTGGGCTGGGGTTAGGTACTCACAATCCACGTTTCGGTGTGGCCCCTTGAGTTGGGGTTAAGGACTTATAATGCATGCTTCGGTATGGCCCCTTGAGTTGGGGTTAGGGACTCGCAATCCACGCTTCGGTGTGGCCCCTTGAGTTGGGGTTAGGGACTCACAATCCACGCTTCGAAGTGGCCCCTTGAGTTGGGGTGAGGGACAAACAATCCACGCTTCGGTGTGGCCCCTTGAGTTGGGGTTAGGTACTCACAATCCACGCTTCGGTGTGGCCCCTTGAGTTGGGGTTAGGGACTTGCAATCCACGCTTCGGTGTGGCCCCTTGAGTTGGGGTTAGGGACTCACAATCTACGCTTCGGTGTGGCCCTTTGGGCTGGGGTTAGGTACTCACAATCCACGTTTCGGTGTGGCCCCTTGAGTTGGGGTTAAGGACTTATAATCCATGCTTCGGTGTGGCCCCTTGAGTTGGAATTAGGGACTCGCAATCCACGCTTCGGTGTGGCGCCCTTGAGTTGGGGTTAGGGACTCACAATCCACGCTTCGGTGTGGCCCCTTGAGTTGGGGTGAGGGACACACAATCCACGCTTCGGTGTGGCCCCTTGAGTTGAGGTTGAGTACTCACAATCCACGCTTCGGTGTGGCCCCTTGAGTTGGGGTTAAGGACTCGCAATCCACGCTTCGGTGTGGCCCCTTGAGTTGGGGTTAGGGACTCGCAATCCACGCTTCGGTGTGGCCCCTTGAGTTGGGGTTAGGTACTCACAATCCACGCTTCGGTGTGGCCCCTTGAGTTGGGGTTAGGGACTCGCAATCCACGCTTCGGTGTGGCCCCTTGAGTTGGGGTGAGGGACTCGCAATCCACGCTTCGGTGTGGCGCCCTTGAGTTGGGGTTAGGTACGCACTATCCACGCTTCGGTGTGGCCCCTTGAAGTGGGGTGAGAGAATCGCAATCCACGCTTCGGTGTGGCCCCTTGAGTTGGGGTTAGGGACGCACAATCCACGCTTCGGTGTGGCCCCTTGAGTTGGGGTTAGGGACTCGCAATCCACGCTTCGGTGTGGCCCCTTGAGTTGGGGTTAGGTACTCACAATCCACGCTTCGGTGTGGCCCCTTGAGTTGGGGTTAGGGACTCGCAATCCACGCTTCGGTGTGGCCCCTTGAGTTGGGGTTAGGGAATCACAATCCACGCTTCGGTGTGGCCCCTTGAGTTGGGGTGAGGGAATCGCAATCCACGCTTCGGTGTGGCCCCTTGAGTTGGGGTTAGGGACTCGCAATCCACGCTTCGGTGTGGCCCCTTGAGTTGGGGTTAAGGACTCACAATCCACGCTTCGGTGTGGCCCCTTGAGTTGGGGTTAGGGAATCACAATCCACGCTTCGGTGTGGCCCCTTGAGTTGGGGTTAGGGAATCACAATCCACGCTTTGGTGTGGCCCCTTGAGTTGGGGTTAGGGACTCGCAATCCACGCTTCGGTGTGGCCCCTTGAGTTGGGGTTAGGGACTCGCAATCCACGCTTCGGTATGGCCCCTTGAGTTGGGGTGAGGGAATTGCAATCCACGCTTCGGTGTGGCCCCTTGAGTTGGGGTTAAGGACTCGCAATCCACGCTTCGGTATGGCCCCTTGAGTTGGGGTTAGGGACTCACAATCCACGCTTCGGTGTGGCCCCTTGAGTTGGGGTGAGGGAATCGCAATCCACGCTTCGGTGTGGCCCCTTGAGTTGAGGTTAGGGAATCACAATCCACGCTTCGAAGTGGCCCCTTGAGTTGGGGTTAGGGACTCGCTATCCACGCTTCGGTGTGGCCCCTTGAGTTGGGGTTAGGGACTCACAATCCACGCTTCGGTGTGGCCCCTTGAGTTGGGGTTAGGGACTCGCAATCCACGCTTCGGTGTGGCCCCTTGAGTTGGGGTTAGGGAATCGCAATCCACGCTTCGGTGTGGCCCCTTGAGTTGGGGTTAAGGACTCACAATCCACGCTTCGGTGTGGCCCCTTGAGTTGGGGTTAGGGACTCACAATCCACGCTTCGGTGTGGCCCCTTGAGTTGGGGTTAGGGAATCACAATCCACGCTTCGGTGTGGCCCCTTGAGTTGGGGTCACGTACTCACAATCCACGTTTCGGTGTGGCCCCTTGGGCTGGGGTTAGGTACTCACAATCCACGCTTCGGTGTGGCCCCTTGAGTTGGCATTAAGGACTTATAATCCATGCTTCGGTATGGCCCCTTGAGTTGGGGTTAGGGACTCGCAATCCACGCTTCGGTGTGGCCCCTTGAGTTGGGGTTAGGGACTCACAATCCACGCTTCGGTGTGGCCCCTTGAGTTGGGGTGAGGGACACACAATCCATGCTTCGGTGTGGCCCCTTGAGTTGGGGTTAGGTACTCACAATCCACGCTTCGGTGTGGCCCCTTGAGTTGGGGTTAGGGACTTGCAATCCACGCTTCGGTGTGGCCCCTTGAGTTGGGGTTAGGGACTCACAATCCACGCTTCGGTATGACCCCTTGAGTTGGGGTTAGGTACGCACAATCCACGCTTCGGTGTGGCCCCTTGAGTTGGGGTGAGAGAATCGCAATCCACGCTTCGGTGTGGCCCCTTGAGTTGGGGTTAGGGACTCGCAATCCACGCTTCGGTGTGGCCCCTTGAGTTGGGGTTAGGTACTCACAATCCACGCTTTGGTGTGGCCCCTTGAGTTGGGGTTAGGGAATCACAATCCACGCTTCGGTGTGGCCCCTTGAGTTGGGGTTAGGTACTCACAATCCACGTTTCGGTGTGGCCCCTTGAGTTGGGGTTAAGGTCTTATAATGCATGCTTCGGTGTGGCCCCTTGAGTTGGTGTTAAGGACTCACAATCCACGCTTCGGTATGGCCCCTTGAGTTGGGGTTAGGGACTCACAATCCACGCTTCGGTGTGGCCCCTTGAGTTGGGGTGAGGGACACACAATCCACGCTTCGGTGTGGCCCCTTGAGTTGAGGTTAGGTACTCACAATCCACGCTTCGGTGTGGCCCCTTGAGTTGGGGTTAAGGACTCGCAATCCAGGCTTCGGTATGGCCCCTTGAGTTGGGGTTAGGTACGCACAATCCACGCTTCGGTGTGGTCCCTTGAGTTGGGGTGAGAGAATCGCAATCCACGCTTCGGTGTGGCCCCTTGAGTTGGGGTTAGGGACTCGCAATCCACGCTTCGGTGTGGCCCCTTGAGTTGGGGTTAGGTACTCACAATCCACGCTTCGGTGTGGCCCCTTGAGTTGGGGTTAGGGAATCACAATCCACGCTTCGGTGTGGCCCCTTGAGTTGGGGTTAGGGACTCACAATCCACGCTTCGGTGTGGCCCCTTGAGTTGGGGTTAGGGACTCGCAATCCACGCTTCGGTGTGGCCCCTTGAGTTGGGGTTAAGGACTCACAATCCACGCTTCGGTGTGGCCCCTTGAGTTGGGGTTAGGGACTCACAATCCACGCTTCGGTGTGGCCCCTTTAGTTGGGGTGAGGGAATTGCAATCCACGCTTCGGTGTGGCCCCTTGAGTTGGGGTTAGGTACTCACAATCCATGCTTCGGTGTGGCCCCTTGAGTTGGGGTTAGGGACTCGCAATCCACGCTTCGGTGTGGCCCCTTGAGTTGGGGTTAGGGACTCGCAATCCACGCTTCGGTGTGGCCCCTTGAGTTGGGGTGAGGGAATTGCAATCCACGCTTCGGTGTGGCCCCTTGAGTTGAGGTTAGGTACTCACAATCCACGCTTCGGTGTGGCGCCTTGAGTTGGGGTTAAGGACTCGCAATCCACGCTTCGGTATGGCCCCTTGAGTTGGGGTTAGGGACTCACAATCCACGCTTCGGTATGGCCCCTTGAGTTGGGGTGAGGGACTCACAATCCACGCTTCGGTGTGGCCCCTTGAGTTGGGGTTAGGGAATCACAATCCACGCTTCGGTGTGGCCCCTTGAGTTGGGGTTAGGGACTCACAATCCACGCTTCGGTGTGGCCCCTTGAGTTGGGGTTAGGGAATCACAATCCATGCTTCGGTGTGGCCCCTTGAGTTGGGCTGAGGGAATCGCAATACACGCTTCGGTGTGGCCCCTTGAGTTGGGGTTAGGGACTCACAATCCACGCTTCGGTGTGGCCCCTTGAGTTGGGGTTAGGGACTCACAATCCACGCTTCGGTGTGGCCCCTTGAGTTGGGGTTAGGGAATCACAATCCACGCTTCGGTGTGGCCCCTTGAGTTGGGGTTAGGGAATCACAATCCACGCTTCGGTGTGGCCCCTTGAGTTGTGGTTAGGGAATCACAATCCACGCTTCGGTGTGGCCCCTTGAGTTGGGGTTAGGGACTCGCAATCCACGCTTCGGTGTGGCCCCTTGAGTTGGGGTGAGGGAATTGCAATCCACGCTTCGGTGTGGCCCCTTGAGTTGGGGTTAGGGACTCGCAATCCACGCTTCGGTGTGGCCCCTTGAGTTGGGGTTAGGGACTCGCAATCCACGCTTCGGTGTGGCCCCTTGAGTTGGGGTGAGGGAATTGCAATCCACGCTTCGGTGTGGCCCCTTGAGTTGAGGTTAGGTACTCACAATCCACGCTTCGGTGTGGCCCCTTGAGTTGGGGTTAAGGACTCGCAATCTACGCTTCGGTATGGCCCCTTGAGTTGGGGTTAGGGACTCACAATCCACGCTTCGGTATGGCCCCTTGAGTTGGGGTGAGGGACTCACAATCCACGCTTCGGTGTGGCCCCTTGAGTTGGGGTTAGGTACTCACAATCCACGCTTCGGTGTGGCCCCTTGAGTTGGGGTTAGGGAATCACAATCCACGCTTCGGTGTGGCCCCTTGAGTTGGGGTTAGGGACTCACAATCCACGCTTCGGTGTGGCCCCTTGAGTTGGGGTTAGGGACTCACAATCCACGCTTCGGTGTGGCCCCTTGAGTTGGGGTTAGGGACTCGCAATCCACGCTTCGGTGTGGCCCCTTGAGTTGGGGTGAGGGACTCACAATCCACGCTTCGGTGTGGCCCCTTGAGTTGGGGTTAGGGAATCACAATCCACGCTTCGGTGTGGCCCCTTGAGTTGGGGTGAGGGAATCGCAATCCACGCTTCGGTGTGGCCCCTTGAGTTGGGGTTAAGGACTCACAATCCACGCTTCGGTGTGGCCCCTTGAGTTGGGGTTAAGGACTCACAATCCACGCTTCGGTGTGGCCCCTTGAGTTGGGGTTAGGGAATCACAATCCACGCTTCGGTGTGGCCCCTTGAGTTGGGGTCACGTACTCACAATCAACGTTTTGGTGTGGCCCCTTGATTTGGGGTTAGGTACTCACAATCCATGCTTCGGTGTGGCCCCTTGAGGTGGGGTGAGGGAATCGCAATCCACGCTTCGGTGTGGCCCCTTGAGTTGGGGTCACGTACTCACAATCCACATTTTGGTGTGGCCCCTTGATTTGGGGTTAGGTACTCACAATCCATGCTTCAGTGTGGCCCCTTGAGTTGGGGTGAGGGAATCGCAATCCACGCTTCGGTGTGGCCCCTTGAGTTGGGGTGAGGGAATCGCAATCCACGCTTCGGTGTGGCCCCTTGAGTTGGGGTTAAGGACTCACAATCCACGCTTCGGTGTGGCCCCTTGAGTTGGGGTTAGGGACTCACAATCCACGCTTCGGTGTGGCCCCTTGAGTTGGGGTTAAGAACTCGCAATCCACGCTTCGGTGTGGCCCCTTGAGTTGGGGTTAGGGACTCACAATCCACGCTTCGGTGTGGCCCCTTGAGTTGGGGTTAGGGACTCGCAATCCACGCTTCGGTGTGGCCCCTTGAGTTGGGGTTAAGGACTCACAATCCACGCTTCGGTGTGGCCCCTTGAGTTGGGGTTAGGGACTCACAATCCACGCTTCGGTGTGGCCCCTTGAGTTGGGGTGAGGGAATTGCAATCCACGCTTCGGTGTGGCCCCTTGAGTTGGGGTTAGGTACTCACAATCCACGCTTCGGTGTGGCCCCTTGAGTTGGGGTTAGGGACTCGCAATCCACGCTTCGGTGTGGCCCCTTGAGTTGGGGTTAGGGACTCGCAATCCACGCTTCGGTGTGGCCCCTTGAGTTGGGGTTAGGGAATCACAATCCACGCTTCGGTGTGGCCCCTTGAGTTGGGGTTAGGGACTCACAATCCACGCTTCGGTGTGGCCCCTTGAGTTGGGGTTAGGGACTCGCAATCCGCGCTTCGGTGTGGCCCCTTGAGTTGGGGTTAGGGACTCACAATCCACGCTTCGGTGTGGCCCCTTGAGTTGGGGTTAGGGAATCACAATCCACGCTTCGGTGTGGCCCCTTGAGTTGGGGTTAGGGAATCACAATCCACGCTTCGGTGTGGCCCCTTGAGTTGGGGTTAGGGAATCACAATCCACGCTTCGGTGTGGCCCCTTGAGTTGGGGTTAGGGACTCGCAATCCACGCTTCGGTGTGGCCCCTTGAGTTGGGGTTAGGGACTCGCAATCCACGCTTCGGTGTGGCCCCTTGAGTTGGGGTGAGGGAATTGCAATCCACGCTTCGGTGTGGCCCCTTGAGTTGAGGTTAGGTACTCACAATCCACGCTTCGGTGTGGCCCCTTGAGTTGGGGTTAAGGACTCGCAATCTACGCTTCGGTATGGCCCCTTGAGTTGGGGTTAGGGACTCACAATCCACGCTTCGGTATGGCCCCTTGAGTTGGGGTGAGGGACTCACAATCCACGCTTCGGTGTGGCCCCTTGAGTTGGGGTTAGGTACTCACAATCCACGCTTCGGTGTGGCCCCTTGAGTTGGGGTTAGGGAATCACAATCCACGCTTCGGTGTGGCCCCTTGAGTTGGGGTTAGGGACTCACAATCCACGCTTCGGTGTGGCCCCTTGAGTTGGGGTTAGGGACTCACAATCCACGCTTCGGTGTGGCCCCTTGAGTTGGGGTTAGGGACTCGCAATCCACGCTTCGGTGTGGCCCCTTGAGTTGGGGTGAGGGACTCACAATCCACGCTTCGGTGTGGCCCCTTGAGTTGGGGTTAGGGAATCACAATCCACGCTTCGGTGTGGCCCCTTGAGTTGGGGTGAGGGAATCGCAATCCACGCTTCGGTGTGGCCCCTTGAGTTGGGGTTAAGGACTCACAATCCACGCTTCGGTGTGGCCCCTTGAGTTGGGGTTAAGGACTCACAATCCACGCTTCGGTGTGGCCCCTTGAGTTGGGGTTAGGGAATCACAATCCACGCTTCGGTGTGGCCCCTTGAGTTGGGGTCACGCACTCACAATCCACGTTTCGGTGTGGCCCCTTGAGTTGGGGTCACGTACTCACAATCCACGTTTTGGTGTGGCCCCTTGATTTGGGGTTAGGTACTCACAATCCATGCTTCGGTGTGGCCCCTTGAGTTGGGGTGAGGGAATCGCAATCCACGCTTCGGTGTGGCCCCTTGAGTTGGGGTGAGGGAATCGCAATCCACGCTTCGGTGTGGCCCCTTGAGTTGGGGTTAAGGACTCACAATCCACGCTTCGGTGTGGCCCCTTGAGTTGGGGTTAGGGACTCACAATCCACGCTTCGGTGTGGCCCCTTGAGTTGGGGTTAAGGACTCGCAATCCACGCTTCGGTGTGGCCCCTTGAGTTGGGGTTAGGGACTCGCAATCCACGCTTCGGTGTGGCCCCTTGAGTTGGGGTTAAGGACTCACAATCCACGCTTCGGTGTGGCCCCTTGGGTTTGGGTGAGGGAATCGCAATCCACGCTTCGGTGTGGCCCCTTGAGTTGGGGTTAGGTACTCATAATCCACGCTTTGGTGTGGCCCCTTGAGTTGGGGTTAAGGACTCGCAATCCACGCTTCGGTGTGGCCCCTTGAGTTGGGGTTAGGGACGCGCAATCCACGCTTCGGTGTGGCCCCTTGAGTTGGGGTTAAGGACTCACAATCCACGCTTCGGTGTGGCCCCTTGAGTTGGGGTTAGGTACTAACAATCCACGCTTCGGTGTGGCCCCTTGAGTTGGGGTTAGGGACTCGCAATCTACGCTTCGGTGTGGCCCCTTGGGTTTGGGTGAGGGACTCACAATCCACGCTTCGGTGTGGCCCTTTGAGTTGGGGTTAGGGACTCACAACCCATGCTTCGGTGTGGCCCCTTGAGTTGGGGTTAGGGACTCACAATCCACGCTTCGGTGTGGCCCCTCGAGTTGGGGTTAGGGACTCACAATCCACGCTTCGGTGTGGCCCCTTGAGTTCGGGTGAGGGACTCACAATCCACGCTTCGGTGTGGCCCCTTGAGTTGGGGTTAGGGACTCACAATCCATGCTTCGGTGTGGCCCCTTGAGTTGGGGTTAGGGACTCACAATCCACGCTTCGGTGTGGGGCCCTCGAGTTGGGGTTAAGGACTCGCAATCCACGCTTCGGTGTGGCCCCTTGAGTTGGGTCGAGGGACTCACAATCCACGTTTTGGTGTGGCCCCTTGAGTTGGGGTTAGGGACTTGCAATCCACGCTTCGGTATGGCCCCTTGAGTTGGTGTTACGGACTCACAATCCACGCTTCGGTGTGGCCCCTTGAGTTGGGGTTAGGTACGCACAATCCACGCTTCGGTGTGGCCCCTTGAGTTGGGGTTAGGGAATCACAATCCACGCTTCGGTGTGGCCCCTTGAGTTGGGGTTAGGGAATCACAATCCACGCTTCGGTGTGGCCCCTTGAGTTGGGGTTAGGGACTCGCAATCCACGCTTCGGTGTGGCCCCTTGAGTTGGTGTTAAGGACTCACAATCCACGCTTCGGTATGGCCCCTTGAGTTGGGGTTAGGGACTCACAATCCACGCTTCGGTGTGGCCCCTTGAGTTGGGTCGAGGGACTCACAATCCACGTTTTGGTGTGGCCCCTTGAGTTGGGGTTAGGGACTTGCAATCCACGCTTCGGTATGGCCCCTTGAGTTGGTGTTACGGACTCACAATCCACGCTTCGGTGTGGCCCCTTGAGTTGGGGTTAGGTACGCACAATCCACGCTTCGGTGTGGCCCCTTGAGTTGGGGTTAAGGACTCGCAATCCACGCTTCGGTATGGCCCCTTGAGTTGGGGTTAGGGACTCACAATCCACGCTTCGGTATGCCCCCTTGAGTTGGGGTGAGGGACTCACAATCCACGCTTCGGTGTGGCCCCTTGAGTTGGGGTTAGGTACTCACAATCCACGCTTCGGTGTGGCCCCTTGAGTTGGGGTTAGGGAATCACAATCCACGCTTCGGTGTGGCCCCTTGAGTTGGGGTTAGGGACTCGCAATCCACGCTTCGGTGTGGCCCCTTGAGTTGGGGTTAGGGACTCACAATCCACGCTTCGGTGTGGCCCCTTGAGTTGGGGTTAGGGACTCGCAATCCACGCTTCGGTGTGGCCCCTTGAGTTGGGGTTAGGGAATCACAATCCACGCTTCGGTGTGGCCCCTTGAGTTGGGCTGAGGGAATCGCAATACACGCTTCGGTGTGGCCCCTTGAGTTGGGGTTAAGGACCTACAATCCACGCTTCGGTGTGGCCCCTTGAGTTGGGGTTAAGGACTCACAATCCACGCTTCGGTGTGGCCCCTTGAGTTGGGATTAGGTACTCACAATGCACGTTTCGGTGTGGCCCCTTGAGTTGGGGTCACGTACTCACAATCCACGTTTCGGTGTGGCCCCTTGAGTTGGGGTCACGTACTCACAATCCACGTTTTGGTGTGGCCCCTTGATTTGGGGTTAGGTACTCACAATCCATGCTTCGGTGTGGCCCCTTGAGTTGGGGTGAGGGAATCGCAATCCACGCTTCGGTGTCGCCCCTTGAGTTGGGGTGAGGGAATCGCAATCCACGCTTCGGTGTGGCCCCTTGAGTTGGGGTTAAGGACTCACAATCCACGCTTCGGTGTGGCCCCTTGAGTTGGGGTGAGGGACTCACAATCCACGCTTCGGTGTGGCCCCTTGAGTTGGGGTTAGGTACTCATAATCCACGCTTTGGTGTGGCCCCTTGAGTTGGGGTTAAGGACTCGCAATCCACGCTTCGGTGTGGCCCCTTGAGTTGGGGTTAGGGACTCGCAATCCACGCTTCGGTGTGGCCCCTTGAGTTGGGGTTAAGGACTCACAATCCACGCTTCGGTGTGGCCCCTTGAGTTGGGGTTAGGGACTCACAATCCACGCTTCGGTGTGGCCCCTTGAGTTGGGGTTAGGGACTCGGAATCTACGCTTCGGTGTGGCCCCTTGGGTTTGGGTGAGGGACTCGCAATCCACGCTTCGGTGTGGCCCCTTGAGTTGGGGTTAGGGACTCACAACCCATGCTTCGGTGTGGCCCCTTGAGTTGGGGTTAGGGACTCACAAGCCACGCTTCGGCGTGGCCCCTCGAGTTGGGGTTAGGGACTCACAATCCACGCTTCGGTGTGGCCCCTTGAGTTCGGGTGAGGGACTCGCAATCCACGCTTCGGTGTGGCCCCTTGAGTTGGGGTTAGGGACTCACAATCCATGCTTCGGTGTGGCCCCTTGAGTTGGGGTTAGGGACTCACAATCCACGCTTCGGTGTGGGGCCCTCGAGTTGGGGTTAAGGACTCGCTATCCACGCTTCGGTGTGGCCCCTTGAGTTGGGTCGAGGGACTCACAATCCACGTTTTGGTGTGGCCCCTTGAGTTGGTGTTACGGACTCACAATCCACGCTTCGGTGTGGCCCCTTGAGTTGGGGTTAGGTACGCACAATCCACGCTTCGGTGTGGCCCCTTGAGTTGGGGTTAGGGAATCACAATCCACGCTTCGGTGTGGCCCCTTGAGTTGGGGTTAGGGACTCGCAATCCACGCTTCGGTGTGGCCCCTTGAGTTGGTGTTAAGGACTCACAATCCACGCTTCGGTATGGCCCCTTGAGTTGGGGTTAGGGACTCACAATCCACGCTTCGGTGTGGCCCCTTGAGTTGGGGTTAGGGACTCACAATCCACGCTTCGGTGTGGCCCCTTGAGTTGGGGTTAGGGACTCGCAATCTACGCTTCGGTGTGGCCCCTTGGGTTTGGGTGAGGGACTCGCAATCCACGTTTTGGTGTGGCCCCTTGAGTTGGGGTTAGGGACTTGCAATCCACGCTTCGGTGTGGCCCCTTGAGTTGGGGTGAGGGAATCGCAATCCACGCTTCGGTGTGGCCCCTTGAGTTGGGGTTAAGGACTCACAATCCACGCTTCGGTGTGGCCCCTTGAGTTGGGGTTAGGGACTCACAATCCACGCTTCGGTGTGGCCCCTTGAGTTGGGGTTAGGTACTCATAATCCACGCTTTGGTGTGGCCCCTTGAGTTGGGGTTAAGGACTCGCAATCCACGCTTCGGTGTGGCCCCTTGAGTTGGGGTTAGGGACTCGCAATCCACGCTTCGGTGTGGCCCCTTGAGTTGGGGTTAAGGACTCACAATCCACGCTTCGGTGTGGCCCCTTGAGTTGGGGTTAGGGACTCACAATCCACGCTTCGGTGTGGCCCCTTGAGTTGGGGTTAGGGACTCGCAATCTACGCTTCGGTGTGGCCCCTTGGGTTTGGGTGAGGGACTCACAATCCACGCTTCGGCGTGGCCCTTTGAGTTGGGGTTAGGGACTCGCAATCCATGCTTCGGTGTGGCCCCTTGAGTTGGGGTTAGGGACTCACAATCCACGCTTCGGTGTGGCCCCTCGAGTTGGGGTTAGGGACTCACAATCCACGCTTCGGTGTGGCCCCTTGAGTTGGGGTTAGGGACTCACAATCCATGCTTCGGTGTGGCCCCTTGAGTTGGGGTGAGGGACTCGCAATCCACGCTTCGGTGTGGCCCCTTGAGTTGGGGTTAGGGACTCACAATCCATGCTTCGGTGTGGCCCCTTGAGTTGGGGTTAGGGACTCACAATCCACGCTTCGGTGTGGGGCCCTCGAGTTGGGGTTAAGGACTCGCAATCCACGCTTCGGTGTGGCCCCTTGAGTTGGGTCGAGGGACTCACAATCCACGTTTTGGTGTGGCCCCTTGAGTTGGGGTTAGGGACTTGCAATCCACGCTTCGGTATGGCCCCTTGAGTTGGTGTTACGGACTCACAATCCACGCTTCGGTGTGGCCCCTTGAGTTGGGGTTAAGGACTCACAATCCACGCTTCGGTATGGCCCCTTGAGTTGGGGTTAGGTACTCACAATCCATGCTTCGGTGTGGCCCCTTGAGTTGGGGTTAGGGACTCACAATCCACGCTTCGGTGTGGCCCCTTGAGTTGGGGTGAGGGACACACAATCCACGCTTCGGTGTGGCCCCTTGAGTTGGGGTTAGGTACTCGCAATCCACGCTTCGGTGTGGCCCCTTGAGTTGGGGTTAGGGACTCACAATCCACGCTTCGGTGTGGCCCCTTGAGTTGGGGTTAGGGACTCGCAATCTACGCTTCGGTGTGGCCCCTTGGGTTTGGGTGAGGGACTCGCAATCCACGTTTTGGTGTGGCCCCTTGAGTTGGGGTTAGGGACTTGCAATCCACGCTTCGGTATGGCCCCTTGAGTTGGTGTTACGGACTCACAATCCACGCTTCGGTGTGGCCCCTTGAGTTGGGGTTAAGGACTCACAATCCACGCTTCGGTATGGCCCCTTGAGTTGGGGTTAGGTACTCACAATCCATGCTTCGGTGTGGCCCCTTGAGTTGGGGTTAGGGACTCACAATCCACGCTTCGGTGTGGCCCCTTGAGTTGGTGTTAAGGACTCACAATCCACGCTTCGGTATGGCCCCTTGAGTTGGGGTTAGGGACTCACAATCCACGCTTCGGTGTGGCCCCTTGAGTTGGGGTTAGGGACTCACAATCCACGCTTCGGTGTGGCCCCTTGAGTTGGGGTTAGGGACTCGCAATCTACGCTTCGGTGTGGCCCCTTGGGTTTGGGTGAGGGACTCGCAATCCACGTTTTGGTGTGGCCCCTTGAGTTGGGGTTAGGGACTTGCAATCCACGCTTCGGTGTGGCCCCTTGAGTTGGGGTGAGGGAATCGCAATCCACGCTTCGGTGTGGCCCCTTGAGTTGGGGTTAAGGACTCACAATCCACGCTTCGGTGTGGCCCCTTGAGTTGGGGTTAGGGACTCACAATCCACGCTTCGGTGTGGCCCCTTGAGTTGGGGTTAGGTACTCATAATCCACGCTTTGGTGTGGCCCCTTGAGTTGGGGTTAAGGACTCGCAATCCACGCTTCGGTGTGGCCCCTTGAGTTGGGGTTAGGGACTCGCAATCCACGCTTCGGTGTGGCCCCTTGAGTTGGGGTTAAGGACTCACAATCCACGCTTCGGTGTGGCCCCTTGAGTTGGGGTTAGGGACTCACAATCCACGCTTCGGTGTGGCCCCTTGAGTTGGGGTTAGGGACTCGCAATCTACGCTTCGGTGTGGCCCCTTGGGTTTGGGTGAGGGACTCACAATCCACGCTTCGGCGTGGCCCTTTGAGTTGGGGTTAGGGACTCGCAATCCATGCTTCGGTGTGGCCCCTTGAGTTGGGGTTAGGGACTCACAATCCACGCTTCGGTGTGGCCCCTCGAGTTGGGGTTAGGGACTCACAATCCACGCTTCGGTGTGGCCCCTTGAGTTGGGGTTAGGGACTCACAATCCATGCTTCGGTGTGGCCCCTTGAGTTGGGGTGAGGGACTCGCAATCCACGCTTCGGTGTGGCCCCTTGAGTTGGGGTTAGGGACTCACAATCCATGCTTCGGTGTGGCCCCTTGAGTTGGGGTTAGGGACTCACAATCCACGCTTCGGTGTGGGGCCCTCGAGTTGGGGTTAAGGACTCGCAATCCACGCTTCGGTGTGGCCCCTTGAGTTGGGTCGAGGGACTCACAATCCACGTTTTGGTGTGGCCCCTTGAGTTGG
Organism: Eutreptiella sp. 'Long Island Sound 2002'; assembly: GCA_964036045.1. Classification (NCBI taxonomy): domain Eukaryota; phylum Euglenozoa; class Euglenophyceae; order Eutreptiales; family Eutreptiaceae; genus Eutreptiella; species Eutreptiella sp. 'Long Island Sound 2002'. The sequence goes on from OZ038392.1 coordinate 36,984,985, forward strand.
GGTTAGGGACTTGCAATCCACGCTTCGGTATGGCCCCTTGAGTTGGTGTTACGGACTCACAATCCACGCTTCGGTGTGGCCCCTTGAGTTGGGGTTAAGGACTCACAATCCACGCTTCGGTATGGCCCCTTGAGTTGGGGTTAGGTACTCACAATCCATGCTTCGGTGTGGCCCCTTGAGTTGGGGTTAGGGACTCACAATCCACGCTTCGGTGTGGCCCCTTGAGTTGGGGTGAGGGACACACAATCCACGCTTCGGTGTGGCCCCTTGAGTTGGGGTTAGGTACTCGCAATCCACGCTTCGGTGTGGCCCCTTAAGTTGGGGTTAGGTACTCACAATCCACGCTTCGGTGTGGCCCCTTGAGTTGGGGTTAGGGACTCACAATCCACGCTTCGGTGTGGCCCCTTGGGTTGGGGTGAGGGACTCACAATCCACGCTTCGGTGTGGCCCCTTGAGTTGGGGTTAAGGACTCGCAATCCACGCCTTGGTATGGCCCCTTGAGTTGGGGTTAGGGACTCACAATCCACGCTTCGGTATGGCCCCTTGAGTTGGGGTTAAGGACTCACAATCCACGCCTAGGTGTGGCCCCTTGAGTTGGGGTTAGGGACTCGCAATCCACGCTTCGGTGTGGCCCCTTGAGTTGGGGTTAGGGACTCACAATCCACGCTTCGGTGTGGCCCCTTGAGTTGGGGTTAAGGACTCACAATCCACGCTTCGGTGTGGCCCCTTGAGTTGGGGTTAGGGACCCACAATCCACGCTTCGGTGTGGCCCCTTGAGTTGGGGTTAGGGACTCACAATCCACGCTTCGGTGTGGCCCCTTGAGTTGGGGTGAGGGACTCACAATCCACGCTTCGGTGTGGCCCCTTGAGTTGGGGTGAGGGACTCGCAATCCACGCTTCTGTGTGGCCCCTTGAGTTGGGGTTAGGGACTCACAATCCACGCTTCGGTGTGGCCCCTTGAGTTGGGGTTAGGGACTCACAATCCACGCTTCGGTGTGGCCCCTTGAGTTGGGGTTAGGTACTCACAATGCACGCTTCGGTGTGGCCCCTTGAGTTGGGGTCACGTACTCACAATCCACGTTTTGGTGTGGCCCCTTGAGTTGGGGTTAGGTACTCACAATCCACGCTTCGGTGTGGCCCCTTGAGTTGGGGTTAGGGACTCACAATCCACGCTTCGGTGTGGCCCCTTGAGTTGGGGTTAGGGACTAGCAATCCACGCTTCGGTGTGGCCCCTTGGGTTGGGGTGAGGGACTCACAATCCACGCTTCAGTGTGGCCCCTTGAGTTGGGGTTAGGGAATCACAATCCACGCTTCGGTATGGCCCCTTGAGTTGGGGTTAGGGACTCACAATCCACGCTTCGGTGTGGCCCCTTGAGTTGGGGTGAGGGACTTGCAATCCACGCTTCGGTGTGGCCCCTTGAGTTGGGGTTAGGTACTCGCAATCCACGCTTCGGTGTGGCCCCTTGAGTTGGGGTTAGGGACTCACAATCCACGCTTCGGTGTGGCCCCTTGAGTTGGGGTTAGGGAATCACAATCCACGCTTCGGTGTGGCCCCTTGAGTTGGGGTGAGGGAATCGCAATCCACGCTTCGGTGTGGCCCCTTGAGTTGGGGTGAGGGAATCGCAATCCACGCTTCGGTGTGGCCCCTTGAGTTGGGGTTAAGGACTCACAATCCACGCTTCGGTGTGGCCCCTTGAGTTGGGGTTAGGGACTCACAATCCACGCTTCGGTATGGCCCCTTGAGTTGGGGTTAGGGAATCACAATCCACGCTTCGGTGTGGCCCCTTGAGTTGGGGTTAGGTACTCACAATGCACGTTTCGGTGTGGCCCCTTGAGTTGGGGTCACGTACTCACAATCCACGCTTCGGTGTGGCCCCTTGAGTTGGGGTTAGGTACTCACAATCCATGCTTCGGTGTGGCCCCTTGAGTTGGGGTGAGGGAATCGCAATCCACGCTTCGGTGTGGCCCCTTGAGTTGGGTTGAGGGAATCGCAATCCGCGCTTCGGTGTGGCCCCTTGAGTTGGGGTTAAGGACTCACAATCCACGCTTCGGTGTGGCCCCTTGAGTTGGGGTTAGGCACTCACAATCCACGCTTCGGTGTGGCCCCTTGAGTTGGGATTAGGTACTCACAATGCACGTTTCGGTGTGGCCCCTTGAGTTGGGGTCACGTACTCACAATCCACGTTTTGGTGTGGCCCCTTGAGTTGGGGTTAGGTACTCACAATCCACGCTTCGGTGTGGCCCCTTGAGTTGGGGTTAGGGACTCACAATCCACGCTTCGGTGTGGCCCCTTGAGTTGGGGTTAGGTACTCGCAATCCACGCTTCGGTGTGGCCCCTTAAGTTGGGGTTAGGTACTGACAATCCACGCTTCGGTGTGGCCCCTTGAGTTGGGGTTAGGGACTCACAATCCACGCTTCGGTGTGGCCCCTTGGGTTGGGGTGAGGGACTCACAATCCACGCTTCGGTGTGGCCCCTTGAGTTGGGGTTAAGGACTCGCAATCCACGCCTCGGTATGGCCCCTTGAGTTGGGGTTAAGGACTCACAATCCACGCCTAGGTGTGGCCCCTTGAGTTGGGGTTAGGGACTCGCAATCCACGCTTCGGTGTGGCCCCTTGAGTTGGGGTTAGGGACTCACAATCCACGCTTCGGTGTGGCCCCTTGAGTTGGGGTGAGGGACTCACAATCCACGCTTCGGTGTGGCCCCTTGAGTTGGGGTGAGGGACTCGCAATCCACGCTTCTGTGTGGCCCCTTGAGTTGGGGTTAGGGACTCACAATCCACGCTTCGGTGTGGCCCCTTGAGTTGGGGTTAGGGACTCACAATCCACGCTTCGGTGTGGCCCCTTGAGTTGGGGTTAGGTACTCACAATGCACGCTTCGGTGTGGCCCCTTGAGTTGGGGTCACGTACTCACAATCCACGTTTTGGTGTGGCCCCTTGAGTTGGGGTTAGGTACTCACAATCCACGCTTCGGTGTGGCCCCTTGAGTTGGGGTTAGGGACTCACAAGCCACGCTTCGGTGTGGCCCCTTGAGTTGGGGTTAGGGACTAGCAATCCACGCTTCGGTGTGGCCCCTTGGGTTGGGGTGAGGGACTCACAATCCACGCTTCAGTGTGGCCCCTTGAGTTGGGGTTAGGGAATCACAATCCACGCTTCGGTATGGCCCCTTGAGTTGGGGTTAGGGACTCACAATCCACGCTTCGGTGTGGCCCCTTGAGTTGGGGTGAGGGACTTGCAATCCACGCTTCGGTGTGGCCCCTTGAGTTGGGGTTAGGTACTCGCAATCCACGCTTCGGTGTGGCCCCTTGAGTTGGGGTTAGGGACTCACAATCCACGCTTCGGTGTGGCCCCTTGAGTTGGGGTTAGGGAATCACAATCCACGCTTCGGTGTGGCCCCTTGAGTTGGGGTGAGGGAATCGCAATCCACGCTTCGGTGTGGCCCCTTGAGTTGGGGTTAAGGACTCACAATCCACGCTTCGGTGTGGCCCCTTGAGTTGGGGTTAGGGACTCACAATCCACGCTTCGGTATGGCCCCTTGAGTTGGGGTTAGGGAATCACAATCCACGCTTCCGTGTGGCCCCTTGAGTTGGGGTTAGGTACTCACAATGCACGTTTCGGTGTGGCCCCTTGAGTTGGGGTCACGTACTCACAATCCACGTTTCGGTGTGGCCCCTTGAGTTGGGGTTAGGTACTCACAATCCATGCTTCGGTGTGGCCCCTTGAGTTGGGGTGAGGGAATCGCAATCCACGCTTCGGTGTGGCCCCTTGAGTTGGGTTGAGGGAATCGCAATCCGCGCTTCGGTGTGGCCCCTTGAGTTGGGGTTAAGGACTCACAATCCACGCTTCGGTGTGGCCCCTTGAGTTGGGGTTAGGGACTCACAATCCACGCTTCGGTGTGGCCCCTTGAGTTGGGATTAGGTACTCACAATGCACGTTTCGGTGTGGCCCCTTGAGTTGGGGTCACGTACTCACAATCCACGTTTTGGTGTGGCCCCTTGAGTTGGGGTTAGGTACTCACAATCCACGCTTCGGTGTGGCCCCTTGAGTTGGGGTTAGGGACTCACAATCCACGCTTCGGTGTGGCCCCTTGAGTTGGGGTTAGGTACTCGCAATCCACGCTTCGGTGTGGCCCCTTAAGTTGGGGTTAGGTACTCACAATCCACGCTTCGGTGTGGCCCCTTGAGTTGGGTCGAGGGACTCACAATCCACGCTTCGGTGTGGCCCCTTGGGTTGGGGTGAGGGACTCACAATCCGCGCTTCGGTGTGGCCCCTTGAGTTGGGGTTAAGGACTCGCAATCCACGCCTCGGTATGGCCCCTTGAGTTGGGGTTAGGGACTCACAATCCACGCTTCGGTATGGCCCCTTGAGTTGGGGTTAAGGACTCACAATCCACGCCTAGGTGTGGCCCCTTGAGTTGGGGTTAGGGACTCGCAATCCACGCTTCGGTGTGGCCCCTTGAGTTGGGGTTAGGGACTCACAATCCACGCTTTGGTGTGGCCCCTTGAGTTGGGGTTAGGGACTCACAATCCACGCTTCGGTGTGGCCCCTTGAGTTGGGGTTAGGGACTCACAATCCACGCTTCGGTGTGGCCCCTTGAGTTGGGGTTAGGGACTCACAATCCACGCTTCGGTGTGGCCCCTTGAGTTGGGGTGAGGGACTCACAATCCACGTTTTGGTGTGGCCCCTTGAGTTGGGGTGAGGAAATCGCAATCCACGCTTCGGTGTGGCCCCTTGAGTTGGGGTTAAGGACTCACAATCCACGCTTCGGTGTGGCCCCTTGAGTTGGGGTTAGGGACCCACAATCCACGCTTCGGTGTGGCCCCTTGAGTTGGGATTAGGTACTCACAATGCACGCTTCGGTGTGGCCCCTTGAGTTGGGGTCACGTACTCACAATCCACGTTTTGGTGTGGCCCCTTGAGTTGGGGTTAGGTACTCACAATCCACGCTTCGGTGTGGCCCCTTGAGTTGGGGTTAGGGACTCACAATCCACGCTTCGGTGTGGCCCCTTGAGTTGGGGTTAGGGACTCGCAATCGACGCTTCGGTGTGGCCCCTTGGGTTGGGGTGAGGGACTCACAATCCACGCTTCGGTATGGCCCCTTGAGTTGGGGTTAGGGAATCACAATCCACGCTTCGGTGTGGCCCCTTGAGTTGGGGTGAGGGACTCACAATCCACGCTTCGGTGTGGCCCCTTGAGTTGGGGTTAGGGACTCGCAATCCACGCTTCGGTGTGGCCCCTTGAGTTGGGGTTAGGGAGTCACAATCCACGCTTCGGTGTGGCCCCTTGAGTTGGGGTTAGGGACTTGCAATCCACGCTTCGGTATGGCCCCTTGAGTTGGTGTTACGGACTCACAATCCACGCTTCGGTGTGGCCCCTTGAGTTGGGGTTAAGGACTCACAATCCACGCTTCGGTATGGCCCCTTGAGTTGGGGTTAGGTACTCACAATCCATGCTTCGGTGTGGCCCCTTGAGTTGGGGTTAGGGACTCACAATCCACGCTTCGGTGTGGCCCCTTGAGTTGGGGTGAGGGACACACAATCCACGCTTCGGTGTGGCCCCTTGAGTTGGGGTTAGGTACTCGCAATCCACGCTTCGGTGTGGCCCCTTAAGTTGGGGTTAGGTACTCACAATCCACGCTTCGGTGTGGCCCCTTGAGTTGGGGTTAGGGACTCACAATCCACGCTTCGGTGTGGCCCCTTGGGTTGGGGTGAGGGACTCACAATCCACGCTTCGGTGTGGCCCCTTGGGTTGGGGTTAAGGACTCGCAATCCACGCCTTGGTATGGCCCCTTGAGTTGGGGTTAGGGACTCACAATCCACGCTTCGGTATGGCCCCTTGAGTTGGGGTTAAGGACTCACAATCCACGCCTAGGTGTGGCCCCTTGAGTTGGGGTTAGGGACTCGCAATCCACGCTTCGGTGTGGCCCCTTGAGTTGGGGTTAGGGACTCACAATCCACGCTTCGGTGTGGCCCCTTGAGTTGGGGTTAGGGACTCACAATCCACGCTTCGGTGTGGCCCCTTGAGTTGGGGTTAGGGACCCACAATCCACGCTTCGGTGTGGCCCCTTGAGTTGGGGTTAGGGACTCACAATCCACGCTTCGGTGTGGCCCCTTGAGTTGGGGTGAGGGACTCACAATCCACGCTTCGGTGTGGCCCCTTGAGTTGGGGTGAGGGACTCGCAATCCACGCTTCTGTGTGGCCCCTTGAGTTGGGGTTAGGGACTCACAATCCACGCTTCGGTGTGGCCCCTTGAGTTGGGGTTAGGGACTCACAATCCACGCTTCGGTGTGGCCCCTTGAGTTGGGGTTAGGTACTCACAATGCACGCTTCGGTGTGGCCCCTTGAGTTGGGGTCACGTACTCACAATCCACGTTTTGGTGTGGCCCCTTGAGTTGGGGTTAGGTACTCACAATCCACGCTTCGGTGTGGCCCCTTGAGTTGGGGTTAGGGACTCACAATCCACGCTTCGGTGTGGCCCCTTGAGTTGGGGTTAGGGACTAGCAATCCACGCTTCGGTGTGGCCCCTTGGGTTGGGGTGAGGGACTCACAATCCACGCTTCAGTGTGGCCCCTTGAGTTGGGGTTAGGGAATCACAATCCACGCTTCGGTATGGCCCCTTGAGTTGGGGTTAGGGACTCACAATCCACGCTTCGGTGTGGCCCCTTGAGTTGGGGTGAGGGACTTGCAATCCACGCTTCGGTGTGGCCCCTTGAGTTGGGGTTAGGTACTCGCAATCCACGCTTCGGTGTGGCCCCTTGAGTTGGGGTTAGGGACTCACAATCCACGCTTCGGTGTGGCCCCTTGAGTTGGGGTTAGGGAATCACAATCCACGCTTCGGTGTGGCCCCTTGAGTTGGGGTGAGGGAATCGCAATCCACGCTTCGGTGTGGCCCCTTGAGTTGGGGTGAGGGAATCGCAATCCACGCTTCGGTGTGGCCCCTTGAGTTGGGGTTAAGGACTCACAATCCACGCTTCGGTGTGGCCCCTTGAGTTGGGGTTAGGGACTCACAATCCACGCTTCGGTATGGCCCCTTGAGTTGGGGTTAGGGAATCACAATCCACGCTTCGGTGTGGCCCCTTGAGTTGGGGTTAGGTACTCACAATGCACGTTTCGGTGTGGCCCCTTGAGTTGGGGTCACGTACTCACAATCCACGTTTCGGTGTGGCCCCTTGAGTTGGGGTTAGGTACTCACAATCCATGCTTCGGTGTGGCCCCTTGAGTTGGGGTGAGGGAATCGCAATCCACGCTTCGGTGTGGCCCCTTGAGTTGGGTTGAGGGAATCGCAATCCGCGCTTCGGTGTGGCCCCTTGAGTTGGGGTTAAGGACTCACAATCCACGCTTCGGTGTGGCCCCTTGAGTTGGGGTTAGGGACTCACAATCCACGCTTCGGTGTGGCCCCTTGAGTTGGGATTAGGTACTCACAATGCACGTTTCGGTGTGGCCCCTTGAGTTGGGGTCACGTACTCACAATCCACGTTTTGGTGTGGCCCCTTGAGTTGGGGTTAGGTACTCACAATCCACGCTTCGGTGTGGCCCCTTGAGTTGGGGTTAGGGACTCACAATCCACGCTTCGGTGTGGCCCCTTGAGTTGGGGTTAGGTACTCGCAATCCACGCTTCGGTGTGGCCCCTTAAGTTGGGGTTAGGTACTGACAATCCACGCTTCGGTGTGGCCCCTTGAGTTGGGGTTAGGGACTCACAATCCACGCTTCGGTGTGGCCCCTTGGGTTGGGGTGAGGGACTCACAATCCACGCTTCGGTGTGGCCCCTTGAGTTGGGGTTAAGGACTCGCAATCCACGCCTCGGTATGGCCCCTTGAGTTGGGGTTAAGGACTCACAATCCACGCCTAGGTGTGGCCCCTTGAGTTGGGGTTAGGGACTCGCAATCCACGCTTCGGTGTGGCCCCTTGAGTTGGGGTTAGGGACTCACAATCCACGCTTCGGTGTGGCCCCTTGAGTTGGGGTGAGGGACTCACAATCCACGCTTCGGTGTGGCCCCTTGAGTTGGGGTGAGGGACTCGCAATCCACGCTTCTATGTGGCCCCTTGAGTTGGGGTTAGGGACTCACAATCCACGCTTCGGTGTGGCCCCTTGAGTTGGGGTTAGGGACTCACAATCCACGCTTCGGTGTGGCCCCTTGAGTTGGGGTTAGGTACTCACAATGCACGCTTCGGTGTGGCCCCTTGAGTTGGGGTCACGTACTCACAATCCACGTTTTGGTGTGGCCCCTTGAGTTGGGGTTAGGTACTCACAATCCACGCTTCGGTGTGGCCCCTTGAGTTGGGGTTAGGGACTCACAAGCCACGCTTCGGTGTGGCCCCTTGAGTTGGGGTTAGGGACTAGCAATCCACGCTTCGGTGTGGCCCCTTGGGTTGGGGTGAGGGACTCACAATCCACGCTTCAGTGTGGCCCCTTGAGTTGGGGTTAGGGAATCACAATCCACGCTTCGGTATGGCCCCTTGAGTTGGGGTTAGGGACTCACAATCCACGCTTCGGTGTGGCCCCTTGAGTTGGGGTGAGGGACTTGCAATCCACGCTTCGGTGTGGCCCCTTGAGTTGGGGTTAGGTACTCGCAATCCACGCTTCGGTGTGGCCCCTTGAGTTGGGGTTAGGGACTCACAATCCACGCTTCGGTGTGGCCCCTTGAGTTGGGGTTAGGGAATCACAATCCACGCTTCGGTGTGGCCCCTTGAGTTGGGGTGAGGGAATCGCAATCCACGCTTCGGTGTGGCCCCTTGAGTTGGGGTTAAGGACTCACAATCCACGCTTCGGTGTGGCCCCTTGAGTTGGGGTTAGGGACTCACAATCCACGCTTCGGTATGGCCCCTTGAGTTGGGGTTAGGGAATCACAATCCACGCTTCGGTGTGGCCCCTTGAGTTGGGGTTAGGTACTCACAATGCACGTTTCGGTGTGGCCCCTTGAGTTGGGGTCACGTACTCACAATCCACGTTTCGGTGTGGCCCCTTGAGTTGGGGTTAGGTACTCACAATCCATGCTTCGGTGTGGCCCCTTGAGTTGGGGTGAGGGAATCGCAATCCACGCTTCGGTGTGGCCCCTTGAGTTGGGTTGAGGGAATCGCAATCCGCGCTTCGGTGTGGCCCCTTGAGTTGGGGTTAAGGACTCACAATCCACGCTTCGGTGTGGCCCCTTGAGTTGGGGTTAGGCACTCACAATCCACGCTTCGGTGTGGCCCCTTGAGTTGGGATTAGGTACTCACAATGCACGTTTCGGTGTGGCCCCTTGAGTTGGGGTCACGTACTCACAATCCACGTTTTGGTGTGGCCCCTTGAGTTGGGGTTAGGTACTCACAATCCACGCTTCGGTGTGGCCCCTTGAGTTGGGGTTAGGGACTCACAATCCACGCTTCGGTGTGGCCCCTTGAGTTGGGGTTAGGTACTCGCAATCCACGCTTCGGTGTGGCCCCTTAAGTTGGGGTTAGGTACTCACAATCCACGCTTCGGTGTGGCCCCTTGAGTTGGGTCGAGGGACTCACAATCCACGCTTCGGTGTGGCCCCTTGGGTTGGGGTGAGGGACTCACAATCCGCGCTTCGGTGTGGCCCCTTGAGTTGGGGTTAAGGACTCGCAATCCACGCCTCGGTATGGCCCCTTGAGTTGGGGTTAGGGACTCACAATCCACGCTTCGGTATGGCCCCTTGAGTTGGGGTTAAGGACTCACAATCCACGCCTAGGTGTGGCCCCTTGAGTTGGGGTTAGGGACTCGCAATCCACGCTTCGGTGTGGCCCCTTGAGTTGGGGTTAGGGACTCACAATCCACGCTTTGGTGTGGCCCCTTGAGTTGGGGTTAGGGACTCACAATCCACGCTTCGGTGTGGCCCCTTGAGTTGGGGTTAGGGACTCACAATCCACGCTTTGGTGTGGCCCCTTGAGTTGGGGTTAGGGACTCACAATCCACGCTTCGGTGTGGCCCCTTGAGTTGGGGTGAGGGACTCACAATCCACGTTTTGGTGTGGCCCCTTGAGTTGGGGTGAGGAAATCGCAATCCACGCTTCGGTGTGGCCCCTTGAGTTGGGGTTAAGGACTCACAATCCACGCTTCGGTGTGGCCCCTTGAGTTGGGGTTAGGGACTCACAATCCACGCTTCGGTGTGGCCCCTTGAGTTGGGATTAGGTACTCACAATGCACGCTTCGGTGTGGCCCCTTGAGTTGGGGTCACGTACTCACAATCCACGTTTTGGTGTGGCCCCTTGAGTTGGGGTTAGGTACTCACAATCCACGCTTCGGTGTGGCCCCTTGGGTTGGGGTTAGGGACTCACAATCCACGCTTCGGTGTGGCCCCTTGAGTTGGGGTTAGGGACTCGCAATCGACGCTTCGGTGTGGCCCCTTGGGTTGGGGTGAGGGACTCACAATCCACGCTTCGGTATGGCCCCTTGAGTTGGGGTTAGGGAATCACAATCCACGCTTCGGTGTGGCCCCTTGAGTTGGGGTGAGGGACTCACAATCCACGCTTCGGTGTGGCCCCTTGAGTTGGGGTTAGGGACTCGCAATCCACGCTTCGGTGTGGCCCCTTGAGTTGGGGTTAGGGAGTCACAATCCACGCTTCGGTGTGGCCCCTTGAGTTGGGGTTAGGGAATCACAATCCACGCTTCGGTGTGGCCCCTTGAGTTGGGGTGAGGGAATCACAATCCACGCTTCGGTGTGGCCCCTTGAGTTGGGGTTAGGTACGCACAATCCACGCTTCGGTGTGGCCCCTTGAGTTGGGGTTAGGGACTCACAATCCACGCTTCGGTGTGGCCCCTTGAGTTGGGGTTAGAGAATCACAATCCACGCTTCGGTGTGGCCCCTTGAGTTGGGGGTAGGGACTCACAATCCACGCTTCGGTGTGGCCCCTTGAGTTGGGGTTAGGTACTCACAATCCACGCTTCGGTATGGCCCCTTGAGTTGGGGTCACGTACTCACAATCCACGTTTCGGTGTGGCCCCTTGAGTTGGGGTTAGGGACTCACAATCCATGCTTCGGTGTGGCCCCTTGAGTTGGGGTGAGGGAATCGCAATCCACGCTTCGGTGTAGCCCCTTGAGTTGGGGTGAGGGAATCGCAATCCACGCTTCGGTGTGGCCCCTTGAGTTGGGGTTAAGGACTCACAATCCACGCTTCGGTGTGGCCCCTTGAGTTGGGGTTAGGGACTCACAATCCACGCTTCAGTGTGGCCCCTTGAGTTGGGGTTAGAGACTCACAATCCACGCTTCGGTGTGGCCCCTTGAGTTGGGGTTAAGGACTCGCAATCCACGCTTCGGTGTGGCCCCTTGAGTTGGGGTTAAGGACTCGCAATCCACGGTTCGGTATGGCCCCTTGAGTTGGGGTTAGGGACTCGCAATCCACGCTTCGGTGTGGCCCCTTGAGTTTGGGTTAAGGACTCGCAATCCACGCTTCAGTGTGGCCCCTTGAGTTGGGGTGAGGGACTCGCAATCCACGCTTCGGTGTGGCCCCTTGAGTTGGGGTTAGGGACTCACAACCCATGCTTCGGTGTGGCCCCTTGAGTTGGGGTTAGGGACTCACAATCCACGCTTCGGTGTGGAGCCCTCGAGTTGGGGTTAGGAACTTGCAATCCACGCTTCGGTATGGCCCCTTGAGTTGGGGTTAGGGACTCGCAATCCAATCTTCGGTGTGGCCCCTTGGGTTGGGGTGAGGGACTCACAATCCACGCTCCGGTGTGGCCCCTTGAGTTGGGGTTAAGGACTCACAATCCACGCTTCGGTGTGGCCCCTTGAGTTGGGGTTAGGGACTCACAATCCACGCTTCGGTGTGGCCCCTTGAGTTGGGGTTAGGGACTCACAATCCACGCTTCGGTGTGGCCCCTTGAGTTGGGGTGAGGGACTCACAATCCACGCTTCGGTGTGGCCCCTTGAGTTGGGGTTAGGGACTCACAATCCACGCTTCGGTGTGGCCCCTTGAGTTGGGGTTAGGGAATCACAATCCACGCTTCGGTGTGGCCCCTTGAGTTGGGGTGAGGGGATCGCAATCCACGCTTCGGTGTGGCCCCTTGAGTTGGGGTGAGGGAATCGCAATCCACGCTTCGGTGTGGCCCCTTGAGTTGGGGTTAAGGACTCACAATCCACGCTTCGGTGTGGCCCCTTGAGTTGGGGTTAGGGACTCACAATCCACGCTTCGGTATGGCCCCTTGAGTTGGGGTTAGGGAATCACAATCCACGCTTCGGTGTGGCCCCTTGAGTTGGGGTTAGGTACTCACAATCCACGCTTCGGTGTGGCCCCTTGAGTTGGGGTCACGTACTCACAATCCACGCTTCGGTGTGGCCCCTTGAGTTGGGGTGAGGGAATCGCAATCCACGCTTCGGTGTGGCCCCTTGAGTTGGAGTGAGGGAATCGCAATCCACGCTTCGGTGTGGCCCCTTGAGTTGGGGTGAGGGGATCGCAATCCACGCTTCGGTGTGGCCCCTTGAGTTGGGGTGAGGGAATCGCAATCCACGCTTCGGTGTGGCCCCTTGAGTTGGGGTTAAGGACTCACAATCCACGCTTCGGTGTGGCCCCTTGAGTTGGGGTTAGGGACTCACAATCCACGCTTCGGTATGGCCCCTTGAGTTGGGGTTAGGGAATCACAATCCACGCTTCGGTGTGGCCCCTTGAGTTGGGGTTAGGTACTCACAATCCACGCTTCGGTGTGGCCCCTTGAGTTGGGGTCACGTACTCACAATCCACGCTTCGGTGTGGCCCCTTGAGTTGGGGTGAGGGAATCGCAATCCACGCTTCGGTGTGGCCCCTTGAGTTGGAGTGAGGGAATCGCAATCCACGCTTCGGTGTGGCCCCTTGAGTTGGGGTTAAGGACTCACAATCCACGCTTCAGTGTGGCCCCTTGAGTTGGGGTTAGGGACTCACAATCCACGCTTCGGTGTGGCCCCTTGAGTTGGGGTTAGGGACTCATAATCCACACTTCAGTGTGGCCCCTTGAGTTGGGGTTAAGGACTCGCAATCCAAGCTCCGGTGTGGCCCCTTGAGTTGGGGTTAGGGACTCGCAATCCACGCTTCGGTGTGGCCCCTTGAGTTGGGGTTAGGGACTCGCAATCTACGCTTCGGTGTGGCCCCTTGAGTTTGGGTTAAGGACTCGCAATCCACGCTTCAGTGTGGCCCCTTGAGTTGAGGTGAGGGACTCGCAATCCACGCTTCGGTGTGGCCCCTTGAGTTGGGGTTAGGGACTCACAACCCATGCTTCGGTGTGGCCCCTTGAGTTGGGGTTAGGGACTCACAATCCACGCTTCGGTGTGGAGCCCTCGAGTTGGGGTTAGGGACTCACAATCCACGCTTCGGTGTGGCCCCTTGAGTTGGGGTGAGGGACTCGCAATCCACGCTTCGGTGTGGCCCCTTGAGTTGGGGTTTGGGACTCACAACCCATGCTTCGGTGTGGCCCCTTGAGTTGGGGTGAGGGACTCACAATCCACGCTTCGGTGTGGGGCCCTCGAGTTGGGGTTAGGGAATCGCAATCCACGCTTCGGTGTGGCCCCTTGAGTTGGGGTTAAGGACTCACAATCCACGCTTCGGTGTGGCCCCTTGAGTTGGGGTTAGGGACTTGCAATCCACGCTTCGGTGTGGCCCCTTGAGTTGGTGTTAGGGACTCACAATCCACGCTTCGGTATGGCCCCTTGAGTTGGGGTTAGGTACGCACAATCCACGCTTCGGTGTGGCCCCTTGAGTTGGGGTTAGGGAATCACAATCCACGCTTCGGTGTGGCCCCTTGGGTTGGGGTGAGGGACTCACAATCGACGCTTCGGTGTGGCCCCTTGGGTTGGGGTGAGGGACTCACAATCCACGCTTCGGTGTGGCCCCTTGAGTTGGGGTGAGGGACACACAATCCACGCTTCGGTGTGGCCCCTTGAGTTGGGGTTAAGGACTCACAATCCACGCTTCGGTGTGGCCCCTTGAGTTGGGGTTAGGGACTTGCAATCCACGCTTCGGTGTGGCCCCTTGAGTGGGGGTTAGGGACTCACAATCCACGCTTCGGTATGGCCCCTTGAGTTGGGGTTAGGTACTCACAATCCACGCTTCGGTGTGGCCCCTTGAGTTGGGGTTAGGGAATCACAATCCACGCTTCGGTGTGGCCCCTTGGGTTGGGGTGAGGGACTCACAATCCACGCTTCGGTGTGGCCCCTTGAGTTGGAGGAGCAAGGCCAAGCATGGAGGAGGCTCCGTTGAAGTACATCCAAGCATTTAGTACCGTGATGTGGTGAAGAGTAAGTTGAAGGCCATGCACGCTAAGGAGGTGGCAATCTTAAATCAATACTAGGACCGGTGGCCCTCAACCCCGCCCCCACCCATGAGTGTCCGAAAATGTCGACCCCTTGAGCGGGTCCTCTTCCTCAATGAATTCCGTAGGGCCCATCTTGATTTTTGGAAGAACAACCACCCCTCGTACCCCGATTTCTCTCTTGGTTCTCTTCCCCCTCTTCCCTTGTCAATGACAAAATAGCAGACTATGAAGGCAACCAATGCAACACTGTGTTTAATTTGAGGAATTTGTGTGGCCCAAAACAGTCTTGGTTGGTGCTTCTAGTAGGCAAATAGGTGGTTAGGGAGGGGGGGAAACTTGTGTATTTTGCTAGGGATGTGGAGCCCAGTGCATGCGTGCATGGAAAATGCCTTCACAGATGAGCCGCCCTAGAGTTTTGTATTAGCCTCTCAATAGGCACACAAAGAACCGGCAAACAAGCATCTTTCTAGGCCAAAACCACCCCAAATAAATGATATCCCAAGCACCATTCAAAATTTCCCCGCCTTGGGGGGGCAATACAACCACCATTAATTAGCCATGTGAGTCGTCCCCACTTTGGCACTGTAGCTCTTTGATTCCTCCATGCGTCATAAGGGCAGGGAGAGCTCAACCTAGAAAAGAGTGGATGTGATGAAGCAAAAAATTGTGAAAGGGGGTGGAAATGGGTGAAGCTGGGTGAAAATCCAAAAATGCCATATCCCCAATGTGGGAAGAAGCATCAAAGTCTATGCTAGAGGCAACAATGATGCCCCTATCACAAAGTATCGGTCTCTAGTACGGCCGGATACCCAAATAGTTGCATTGCTTAATTGTAGAGACATCGCAAGGGTACTTACTGCATGGTCTTCGGAAATCTTTAAATTCTTGGACTCATAGATTTCAACCTCCGCTCCAATCGCCGTGCACCTGTCCTTCATTCACTCTTGCACTTGTTGTGGGGTGCCTTGCCTTGTTGCGCCTTGGATTTTGCCTTGCGCTCCTTATTGCTACCACCCATCTTGGTCTCCTTGTGGTTGTACTTAAAATTAAAACTTGGGTTCCCCCCCCCTTTGTATAAGCTGCGCCGATGAACAGGATTATCACGGCCCCTATGCCCACTGTAGCTTGGACAAGGGCGCAGCTTGCGCGCAACACATACAACTACCAACACAAACGTGTGCGCGCACATGGTATGAGGGCACCTTGACCTCTGCCCACATTTCCAAGTGTATGCAAACACAAGACAGCCTTGGGAAAATGAAAATTGCAGGTTCACACCCATGATGGCACAAGCAATGAAGAATGCGAAGCCTACAAATGTTCGGCCCTTGCGATCATACACCATGTGGAACAATTGCACATGCTCACCACTTGAAGATGCCTTTGGCTGAGGCTTAGGGGCTGATTTGGGCTTGGGCAACTTCAAATTGTTGGGAATGAATTTGCCTTGCATGTGGCATGTTGCATGTGTCCATGGCTCCATGTAATTAGCAAATGTGACAATAAACCCATGTCTTATGTGGCCGCACTACTTTCGCACGTAATTAAAATTACGTACACAATTATTACGGTCCCTACGCCTACTGCAGCTTGGACAAGCGCGTAGCTTATACAAGGGGGGGGGGGTGTACTTAAATTAGGCAAGGGACTCGAGGAGGGCACTCTTTGCCATCGTGTCCGTATTTGTTGTTTGTGTGCCGTTGCCATTGTACTATGTCGAGAGGCTGTTTGAGTTGAACATCCTCTTATGTCGGGTGCAAAAGGCCATGATTGCCGGTCGACGTCCTCCATGAAGCCCCCCCTAGTGACCTAGATTAAAGTCAATATGTTTAATATTTGGCCAAAAATTAACACGTTAATCTCAAATTTCAATTTTTTTAGGGGGCGTTAGGGGGTTTGCCATGAAAATTATGACCCCCACGGGTTGCCTTACGGGCTTGGGTGTCATTTTCCCCCGGAGGTTGGTGGGGGGGTCCTACCCATGTGGTTGTTTCAAAATGTTAAAATGGCTCTTGGCTTTAATTTTTGTTTTTCATTTTTCCATTAATATTTGAAAAGTTAAAAATTAAAGGGCCGCCGGCATTAATATTAATCTCACAAATATTAACTCATTTCCCCAAATATTAACCCTCCTAACAATGGCACAACGCAACATGGAATGCATCATGTGTGTGTTTATGTCTCTTGTCCATGGCCATTGTGGCCCCTTGGGTCCCTATCCGGGCCCTCATACCCCGTGGGACCCCGTAGTGGGGTCCCACATCTTTGCGGGTCCGGATGGGGGGTTAGTGGGGTTAGTGGGGTTAGTTGGGTTAGTGGGTTCGGTGGTAGGGTTTGCGTTCCGGGGGTCAGGCGTTTCGTTTGTGGGGGTGGGGGGTTTGGTCTTCTTTTGGCCCTCTTTCTTTTGGGCCTCTTCGCGGTGCCGCTCGGCCTCCTCGGGGGTGGGGAAGAGGAGGGAGCGGTTCACCTCATAGAGGGTGGTGCCGCCCGGGTATTCCACCCAAACGGCACCGTACTTCCGCCCGTGGATACCACGGACGGTGCCCCTCTCTACCCCTTTGGGGTAGGGTACGTGGACGACCGTCCCGATGATCAGATCCTCGGGACGGTCGTCCTTCTTCTCGGCACCCTTGGGGGTATCCGTCTTGGTGGAGGGGGGGGGGGTTTGTGGTGGCGGTCTTGGGGGGGTTTGGTGGGTTTGAGGGCGGGGACGGCCTTCGTAGGCCGTGCGGTGGTGGTGGTGGTGGGGGGGGGGTTTCGGCCTTTTGGGCCGGGGGATCGCCCCGTCGTCGCTTTCGTCGGGCGACTCGAAAGAAAACTTTCGTTTCTTGGGGGCGGGTTGGGGGGGGTTGGGCTTCGCTTGGGGGGGGGGGGGTTTGGGGCGGTGGTGGTGGACGCCTCCCCCCCCCTCCTCCGCCTCGCTCACCCCGCCCCCACCCATGCTCCCCCACATCTCCTCATCCTCCCCCCCCGCGTACCCCACCTCCTGCATCCGAGCCCACTCCGCGGGCCGGAAGTGGCGCGGCGCCACCCATACGCCGCTCACCACGCGCGAAGTCTCCCAATCGTGGAGACCTCGCAAGAGAGCAAGGCCCAAGGGTGGGTCTCGGGCCACGATGCGGTGGAGGGACCCCAGGGGTACTTCTTGGGATCCTTCAGCGTCTCGCCAGGCCACCCGGATGGGCCTGGCATTCGTCGCGTTGACAACGACGTCAATAACCTGAAAAAAATGGAAAAAAAATTAATTTTTTCGGCGACAATTTTAATTTTTCGACTTTAATATTAACTCTTAACTTTTAATATTTCGACCGGCGGCGCAAAAATTAAATATTAATCTCGAGAAATGAAACGTGGCGTTCTAAAAATTAATGCACGCACGCAAAACACATACCTCAAAACTCCCGTTCACTTCGCCTGCCTGAACTGCCCCCATGGCCTCCCGGAAGAGCGCGGCGGCACTGGGGGCCTCCACAGGGGCCACGGGGGCTCCCGCGCTGGCCATCGGGGCCGCCTGGGCCCCCGGTTTGGCCGCGGTCGCGGCCGTGGTCGCCGACTTGACGGCGCGGGACTGGGGGACCAAGCCCTCGTACGAGGGCTGGCACCCCGTTCTCCAAGCTACGGCCGGTCTCCTTGTAGCGGCGGCGGGCCGCCTCCTCACGGTCCAAGGTGCGCCGGGTCTCCACGTTGACCCATGCCGCCGCAACCTTGTCCCACACCCCCATATTGTAAATTGAGCCCACCAAGGGCGAGGTGGACACACCGATAAGGCGCCGCACGAACGGTTGGTCTCCCCCGATGACCAACCTGCTTGGCACCCAGGGCGACACCCAATGAAACTTCTCGCAGTCTTGTATGGGCTGCAATACCTACAAAAAGGACATGGATTAATATTTACATTAATTTCTCGAGATTAATATTAAGTTGATTTTTCAGTCGGCGTTAATATTAACCGAAAACAAGATATTAATCTCGAGAAATTAACGCAAAAACGCAAAAATTAACAAACAACGAATGGGCCACAAACCTTCAAGTTGTCGGCCCATATCGTTGCAAGTGCCGCCATGTCCTTGTCCCCGCATACGGCCATCCCTATCACCCACAAGTACGCGGGTGTGCGGCCCCATGCGCCGTGGTTGAGGAGCCCAATGGAGAGTTGGGTCCAACTACCACCGGCGCACGGGTACGCATCCCCACGCACAATGAAGGTGAGGGGCCTTGTCCAATCGATGTTCTCCACTAGCGATGGGCGTGATTGGACGTACCGGGCCCATGAGGGTAGCGGCCAAGAGCGCCCACTCGCGGGGGGATCGGGGACGGACACGGGTGGTTGTAGGTCAAGGGGGGTGACCAACTCCTTCCACGTGTCCGTGAACGTATCCCGAGTGGGGATGGGGCGGGGGAATGGGAGGCCCGTTGCGGCCGAGTAGGCCGACCCCCGGCGGCTCATGTACTCCGACACGTGCCGGAAGCCGAGTTTGGGGACGTTCAAGTCCATGAGGAGGCCGATGAGGTCCGGGGCCAGGAAAAGGTGGGAGGCATATTGCTTCACCGCCTCCACTTGCTTAGTACGAATAAGGGAGGGGTACCCAACCTCCATGGCCTCGGACCATCGGGCCCGGGCCACCCACTCACCAAGGAGTTGGGAGACCAAAGGGTCCCACAAACCCTTGGCCCCACTCAAACGCACGAGCGTCATGTTAAGCTCGGTAACGGTGTCCCGAGAGAAAGGCATAGCAAGGGCTATACAAGGGAACATGGTGGTGTGGAGGGGGGGGGGATGCGGGCAACCGGAGTGGGGGTGTCCAAGACACCCACCAACACATGGTGCTGGGACGCACAGCATAGAAGGTAAAAAATGGTAGGAAAATGCTGAGCATATTGCTCAGGATATTTGGGGATGCTCAGCATTCATGCTCAGCAAATGGGACTCATATTGCAGGGTTGATCTCGGAAGTCCCAGCCAAAATTTCTTCCGAGCTCCCCCGGCACGGTCGGCTGGGAAGCCCATGGAACATTCCTACCGATATCGGTTGCGTTTTGGGACCCGATCTGGCTGCCAAAACTTCCGAGCATCTTTCCGAGGGATTTCAAAAACTTCCAGGCGTTTTTCCATCGGTTTTTTGTACAATGACCTACACCGTTCTTGGTTCCCAAATCCCACACCTCAGCAAAGAAACACACAAAAAGACAAGCATGACCGTTCACTTACGCTTGAAATGTGAATGCTCAGTGGCTTGCCTGTTCATTTCAGCTTGAACTGTGAATGCTGTACTCTCCTTCGCTGAGCATCTGCACAGGACAGCCATCGCTTGACATGGCATCCACATCCACCACCACACGGCGATACTTCTTGGGTTGAGGTTGGGGTTCAGGGTTGTAACTGGATGATGAGGAAGAATCTGACGCACTTACTGTGGAGGCACCAGATAGGTGCACAGCATCATCATCCGAATCATTATCCTGAGGACTGCTACTGCTCCCACTATCACTGCTGCTGCTGCTGCTGCTGCTGCTGCTGTTGCTGCTGTTACTGCTGCTACTGCCACTGCCACGAGGGCCCACAAGTTGCTGCTCAATGTCGCTATCAACAATGGGTACACGCGCTCACTTCGTACGTCTCATGGGTTGAACACGCTGCTGCTCGTTCAAACCTGTAGGACCTTGAAATGAAGCAGCACTGTCCTCGCCCTCCGAAGGGGGTACAATATCAACTGTCTCAGGGTTAGAAACTCGGCTTTGAGGGATGGGCCCCACACGTCCCTTACCCTTTCCCTTGTCCTTTAGCGCCTTACGGCGTGCAGCACAGGACTTAAATGTGGCACGGCTCTTCAAACCCAGTTTGGGCCAGTTGCAGACAGCTTCCCTGTCCAGTGGTACCCATTGACGGACACCACGCTTTGAGCCACAGGTCCCACACACACATACCACATCACTCTCGGCATTTGCACCTAGAAAGGCGCATTTCACCGAACGGGTGTCTGGGTGCATATATAGGGAGCAACCACCTCCATCCTGGAAATGCAGCAAATGCTCTAAGAGGCGTTGGAAGACCACATGCCACACGGCATTGGCAGCAACCATGCACGCCTCCAGAACAACGTTTCGTTGCACGGGCGCCCAAATTTTGGCACAGGGGATCTTCTTTTTTTTCTGCACGAACTTCTGATACAGCTCATGCTTCAAACTTTCACTCATACTGGCATCTTGCCCGGTACTAGTGACGGGGGCATATCTCTTGGCCACCCTCAGATCCCGCTCGCCGGCCTCATCGGAATACAGCATGGGTGTCCGTGGATTAACCCATGTGTGGGACCACCCATGCATATATAAGGTTGCAGTGCAACCTTCTTCAGCAAACTGGGGGATGATGTGCACAATATATGTGTACAACATCCCCATAGCTTGCCATGTGACAGTTGCCAGGTTATTACAACCATAGCATAGATGCACCATGTGGCAAAATGCCACCACCAAGGAATGGAAAGGCAGGGGGAGCACCATACCCCCTGCTAGTCTGCCCATGACTGTGCGGGCCTCGCGACCTGTGAGGCTAATGCCTGCCTGGAATCTACCTCGTACGTGACGCATGTGCTGCCTGCTATCAGGTGGCAGAGATCCAGGATCATACCTCCTTGCCACATGTGCTATGACCTGGAGTAGGTCATGGTTGTAGGGCGCTGGTAGTGTTCGACCTATGACACCCAGGATCCTGGAGGCTGCTCCAGTTTGCACAATATATACCTCTTCCAGGTTAGAAACCCCCTGAAACTTATGGGACCCACGCACACCATTGAGACATCCCCCTTTGTGCAAAAAGAGTTCTCCCGCCCCATCCTTATTCACCTAGGGACACGCCACACAGCCCTTTTGCCGGCACTCAGACCACAAATGGTGGTGATCGGCAGTGATTGCCCCGAGCCTTATCTGCAGGGTGGTGTTGTACACTGCACCAGCATACTTCATACGTTGCTTAAATTTACAAGAAGGCAGGGCTTGTAAGGCCTCTGCACGTATGGGTAGCCACTGGCAATCACTGACCTTGGGAAGCTCTTGCCAGGTCAACATGTCTGTGCACCTAGGCACATTGCCAGACATTGGGAACCAGTGTCCCTGGAAATCAATTATACTGATTTTTGTGTTAATATTTGGACGGCCCCGGGGCTGGTAACCGTCTGCGTAGAGGCCTAAGGTCAGGGTGGCATGGGGTGGTGGGGGTTTCTGCCGGCCTTGGGCAGCCAATGAGCCACACTTCTGTAGAAGTAGGTGGCACAGCTGTGGTAACAACTTCCTGTTGTCCAGGGAGTAGTCCACTGCAGGAAGATGCAGGTCCTCCTGTTGCCTTAAAGCAACCATTGACCAACCAACCCCTTGGTTGGAGATGGTCTAAGGTGCGCAAGACAGCGGCTGGCACCACATGCTCATGGCGAAGGCGAAGTGCAGCAGCCTGGCACTCTGGTGCTTGGGTGACTGATGTGGCCTGTGTGGTAGGCAAAGGGCCAAAGGACCTACGCACAACTATGAAGGTGCCACTTGGGGGGCGCTGTAGCTGGTCTAGGTCCTTGGCCTGCAAGGGGGTGGCCGTGGGGAAGTTCATGGCAAAGGCTGACACCATGAATTGATCAGCTGGAATAGGGCATATGCTGGCAAATGCCTCCGGCTTGGAGATCTCCCCCTTCACCCATATAGCATGGTTGTTCACAACAAATTCATGGTGAAACATGGTGCCTGGGAAATAGAAGTTTGCAGTAGGCCACTGTTTTGGTTGGTTTCAAAGGAACCATGTATGGAAAGCCCCAACCAATACCTTTCACCAGAACCTTTTTTTGCCAGGATTGCTCCAACCAGTTTCGAGATCCAAGGGTCCAAAGTGTGCTCGACTATCCGCCCCCTCCCTCTGCGCCACTGTTTTGGTTGGTTTCAAGGAAACCATGTATGGAAAGCCCCAACCAGTACCTTTCACCAGAACCTTCTTTTGCCAGGATTGCTCCAACCAGTTTCGAGATCCAAGGGTCCAAAGTGTGCTCGACTATCCGCCCCCTCACTCTGCGCCACTGTTTTGGTTGGTTTCAAGGAAACCATGTATGGAAAGCCCCAACCAGTACCTTTCACCAGAACCTTCTTTTGCCAGGATTGCTCCAACCAGTTTCGAGATCCAAGGGTCCAAAGTGTGCTCGACTATCCGCCCCCTCACTCTGCGCCACTGTTTTGGTTGGTTTCAAGGAAACCATGTATGGAAAGCCCCAACCAGTACCTTTCACCAGAACCTTCTTTTGCCAGGATTGCTCCAACCAGTTTCGAGATCCAAGGGTCCAAAGTGTGCTCGACTATCCGCCCCCTCACTCTGCGCCACTGTTTTGGTTGGTTTCAAGGAAACCATGTATGGAAAGCCCCAACCAGTACCTTTCACCAGAACCTTCTTTTGCCAGGATTGCTCCAACCAGTTTCGAGATCTAAGGGTCCAAAGTGTGCTCGATTATCCGCCCCCTGCCACAGGCACAACAAGCACAAGCTGGGCAGTTCATGGCCGACTGGCTGGTGGTGTTGAAAAACACCGTAAAGGTGGACTTCCTCAGGCGTTGCCGAAGAGCTGGAAATTGGAACGCTTCGCCGAAGTCTGGAGTCGCTGCGGGGGGGCTTGCGCAGGGAGCAATGACCCAAACTGGGGCCTCTGCGGTGGGGGGGCGGACTGAGAGGCTCGCCGCCCGAGCAACGAGCCAGACTGCGGGGTGGGGCACGGCCGCTTTGGGGCGGGAGCCATTGGGAGTAGTGAGGAACGGCGGTGCCTGCTATATTGGGTCAATGTCACCTGATCACTGGCTCGAGGGGGCGGTGGCCGGCGAGGAACGGGTTGAGGGGGCGGCTTGGGGATAGGAGGGTGTTTTGGGGTAGCACACAGCACTTCAAGCACCACTGCTGCATGCTCCTCGTCCCTGTTGAGGAAATGCGAACGACTAATTCGCATTCCCTCCTGCCACACCCGCAGGGGGTTTTTCTTCGGCTGCTGAACCGCAAACCGATACATCGCTCGGCGGTTCAGCACCCCATCAACAAAATACTGTACCCCACCCCCGTGGTTGTCCCGGATGAGCTGCAGTGTTTTGGCACTGTAGGGCCCGTGAACAGTGGGTTTGGAGGGGGTGGGGGGGTCTTTGGGTACGTACTTGGGGGGTCGTGGGGGGGATGGCGGTGGCACGGCAGTGCACATCAGGGCCTCCTCCACGGCTTCTAGGGCGACCTGGTATGGGGTTGAGTAGGGTCTGGGCAGAGGACTTGGAGAGGTTGGTGCGCGGCTGGGTGGAGGGGGAGAGGGGGGCGGTGTGGGCAACGGAGGTTGGGGCGAGGCCAGTTCGCTGAGACACTTCTCAGCGCCAGAGTCCCACGGTGGCGACGCGGGTCGGTCTCCGAACCGCAGGAGCTCCGGCAAATCTCCCCAGCCGTCCCGGAAGGAAGGGCTGGAGGGGACAGAAGAGGCCACGCTAAGGGGACTAGACGACATGGCGAGCTGAAAAGAGAGGGTCACGGGTGCCAGGCGCCTACTTGGCGGGAGGGCGGGGGGGTGGGGGGGGCGGGGGAGCACTCAAGGGTTTGGGCCAGTACCTTTCACCAGAACCTGTCTTTGCCACGTTTGCTCCAACCAGTTTCGAGATCTACGGGTCCAAACTGTGCTCGACTATCCGCCCCCTGCCACAGGCACAACAAGCACAAGCTGGGCAGTTCATGGTACCATTCATGGCAATTCATGGTGGTGTTGAAAAACACCGTTGGGCCCGTGGAGTGGTGGGGGCACACTACAACACAGGCGGAGGGGGTGGAGGGGGTGACGGGGCCCGGGGATATTGCGCCCACTGCTGTAGGAGGGTCGCCAGGGCCGCACGGGAAGCGGCCCTGACGACTGCCTGCCGCTGAGGGGCTGGGATGTCCCTCCAAAGGGCTCGACTGACACCCAAGTGGAGGCTGATGACACCTTGTGGGCGATCACCGAGGTCTAGCACCGATATGTTTCCCTCCGCACGTCTCGCCTGAACGTCGTACATGTCCTGGGCGAAGACGTCCACAGGGAAGGCTGGGATAGGGGCGGGTGGTGCAGGTGGAACCGGGGGGGGTGCTGCAGGGGCCGGAGCAGGGGCAGGGGCAGGGGCGGATAGGGCAGAGGAGGAGGCTATCTCTTCGTCCTCGACCTTGACCTTGGGGTCCTTGGCCTCCTTCGGCTCCTCCTTGGGCTCTCTCTTGAGCCTGACCCTCTTGCCCGGTCCGTCCGCTATTGCTTCTCTTTCCCGCTTCTTGCACCCTTCTTCTCCGGATTCGCGCTTGTCTGACATTAACAGAAACCTGACAATCAGACAATTTGGAGTTGAAATACCAACCTTTTCGGCGGATGGTCTGCTCAGGCGTTTACACTTGTCCTCAAATGTCATCAGTGCATGAACAACATTTGCCCTACTGTGATATCGTTTCGTGCTTGCTCTAGTGGTCTGCTACATGTGCTTGCGTTTCGTGTTCGTTCTCTATCTCTCTGAAGGGGTCACACATGTCTCCATGCAGTAGGCCACTGTTTTGGTTGGTTTCAAAGGAACCATGTATGGAAAGCCCCAACCAGTACCTTTCACCAGAACCTTCTTTTGCCAGGATTGCTCCAACCAGTTTCGAGATCCAAGGGTCCAAAGTGTGCTCGGCTATCCGCCCCCGCACTCTGCGCCACTGTTTTGGTTGGTTTCAAGGAAACCATGTATGGAAAGCCCCAACCAGTACCTTTCACCAGAACCTTCTTTTGCCAGGATTGCTCCAACCAGTTTCGAGATCCAAGGGTCCAAAGTGTGCTCGACTATCCGCCCCCTCACTCTGCGCCACTGTTTTGGTTGGTTTCAAGGAAACCATGTATGGAAAGCCCCAACCAGTACCTTTCACCAGAACCTTCTTTTGCCAGGATTGCTCCAACCAGTTTCGAGATCCAAGGGTCCAAAGTGTGCTCGACTATCCGCCCCCTCACTCTGCGCCACTGTTTTGGTTGGTTTCAAGGAAACCATGTATGGAAAGCCCCAACCAGTACCTTTCACCAGAACCTTCTTTTGCCAGGATTGCTCCAACCAGTTTCGAGATCCAAGGGTCCAAAGTATGCTCGACTATCCGCCCCCTCACTCTGCGCCACTGTTTTGGTTGGTTTCAAGGAAACCATGTATGGAAAGCCCCAACCAGTACCTTTCACCAGAACCTTCTTTTGCCAGGATTGCTCCAACCAGTTTCGAGATCCAAGGGTCCAAAGTGTGCTCGACTATCCGCCCCGTGCCACAGGCACAACAAGCACAAGCTGGGCTGGAAGCATGAATGGATGCCAACAGGCAGTTCAGGTGCAGCTGCAGTTCATTTCAGTGCCTCGAATGGGAATATATACCTCCCTCTCAGTCCTCCCCCTCAGACTGAGGCTCAGGCCGAGGCTGTGCCTTGTGAGACGCCTCGGCCTTGGTCTCAGGGGGCACAATGAGGAGAATCAACTCCCCTGGCCCGGAATCACCCCCATGGATGAGGGGGAAGGACCTCATCCAATTGCGAGGTCGGTGGGCAGACCCCTTCACATAGTCAACGACAGTCCTGACCTGTGTGACTATGCGAAGGGGCAGTGACCCCTGGTCCCCTGGTCCCCCTCCACTCCAGCCTACATATGGGCTGCGGCTGATCTTCTTCCTCCTCTTACCTGAAGGGGCCCCAGAGTCAGGGGCCGCCCGCCCTCTCTTCACGCCTGTGGAGGAAACAGGCACCTTGGAATCTGAGTCAGATGACTCAGGGGCCACCTGCCCTCTCCTCACCCCTGTCGAGGAAATAGGCACGTCTGAGTCAGATGACTCAGAGTCTGAAACCACCACCTCCTCCTTCCCCTTCCCCTTCCCCCTCCCCTTACCCTTACCCTTCTCCTTCCCCTTCCCCTTACCCACTGCAATCTCTGGGGCAGAGTCTGAAGAGTCTGAATCACCCCCCCCCTTCCCCTTCCCCTTCCCCTTCCCTTTCCCCTTACCCACAGGAGGGATAGCAGGGCCAGAGTCAGGGTTCGCGATGCAAAAAAGTACCACAATGGGCACCATGTTGCCGGAGAGGGGGGCAAAGGGGACAGGCCCTTTGCCCCCCCCAACTGGGGCCAACTGCCCGGAGACTTCTTTCATCTCCTTCAGGGCCGCAGGGCCCCAGCCAGTGCGGCGGCACTTCCAGCTCCCTTTCACCTGAGCCCATGCCAGGGTTTTGTCCAGCAACTCCCGGCACTGGCGCCCCCACATGGCAAAATGGCTCAGGGCGGGGGGGGTGTCCCAAACACCCACAAGGTGGCTCATGTGCCACAAAATTATTTTAACCGCCACATACATGCAGTTGTGGCGGTTGCAGGAGTCGGGGGCGGTGTGCATCCTCACCGAAACCCCCCTGTCCCTCAACTTCTGGGTGCACGACCTTGAAACAGCCGTAGCTGCAAGGTCGTACACCTCCCAACCCCCAGGATGCCCTGCAAAAACCACCCCATGCAGGAGCTCCTCCTGGTGTCCCCCTGTCACCTCCCATTTCCCAAAGGGGGGGAGGGTGCTGGGGGGCATCTTGGGGAGGGGGGCCTTAAGGAGGCGGCGTTTCTTTGCCTCCTCCCAAGCCCCCCGCATCTGCCCCAGCAGATCCTCTGCCCTTCCCTGCTGGGCAGTAGCTGCTGCCCGCAGCTTTCCCTCCCTGCTCTTCACCCCCTGCCCCCCCTGCCTCTTCCCCCCCACCCCCTCCCGGACAGCCTGCTCAGCCTTCTTGAAGGACTGGCAGGCCTCCTCAAGCTGCCCTCTCAACTTGGAGTACCGATCGGCTGGTGATCGGTACTCCTTGAGGACCAGTTTCCTCAATTGGTCCGGAACCCCCAACTCCCCACACACTGCCACACTCCGGTCAAAAATGGCCAGGTCCAGAACCACCTTGGCCACGTTTGGGGGAGCTGCCCAATTGGAGCTTGATGCTCCACTTGCTTGCGGGAGGTCACGGCCCCCCGAGTGACCCACACCACCACCCCCTCCCCCTCTGGCCCGTAGCGTGCCCCGGCCGCGAACCAGACACCGTCTTCTTACTCAGCTGTGCAAGCACCATCTGGACTTGCACAGCTGCAACAGCCGCCAACAAAGCTGCGCAGTGGGCAGCCTGCATGCCCTTGGGGTCCTCCGCATCTTCTGCTGCGGCGGCGGGCCCTGCTGCTGCTGCTCCTGCTGCTCCTCCGACTGCTGGCGCCTCCCACAAAGCGGGGGTGGCTGGCGAAGGGTTGCTGGCACCGGCACTGCTACCGGCGCTGGGGTTCCCACTCCCAAGTCCGGCCAGTCGACCCGAGGAGATGGGGACGGCGGCAGGAGCTGGTGGCTGGGCGCGGGCAGCCAGGGCAGCAGAGATGGAAGACATCAGAGCGAAAAAGAGGGCTGATGAAGACCCAACACAGTGCATCCCCAGCTTAGGCAGGGGGGGGGGGCTTCTGCGGTCCCAACCTGGCCCTGGCCCTCACCCTTGGCCTGCAACCATGCACCTAAGATGGTAAGTCGCTGCCGCTTTGGTGCGCCCTCGGAAGAAGGTTTGGGGGCTGGGGCCAAAAGAAACTCAATGCCCCACAAGACACCGTGCGCATGGTACGTGGGTTGCTGGTCTGTTCTGAAAACCTCACCATCGGGGGGGGTAACCACCTTTTCCCACGTGCCTGAGGGGGCTTGGTCCCACACCCGCCAGCCGTCCTTTTCCCCGAAAACCTCTACCACATGTGCACCTGTGATGGTGGCTCTGAGGGCGCTGTGAATCGTTGCATGTGGGGACTCGCAGAAGGCATCGTTTATGATAACCCTCAAAACCTCGAACGGAACATGAATAAATGACAGGGGGGGGAACTGCACGTTGCAGGTAACTACTTTTTTGGACCGCTTCTTGATCTTGGCCTCTTTGAACCAAGTAACTACATCGCTCTGGGTCCACTTTAACTCGCGAATGGTACTGTCCGGGTGTGTGGACAGTATTGATTTCAAGTACATGTAATGTACACGCAGCCTCTCTTCAGATTCCTCTGCAAAGGTCCGGTCCGTGTTGTATTTCGGATCCGGACCAACAATGCAGAGGTTTCTGTATTGTACACCGTACGAAGTCTCATGTTTGCTGGGGCTTGTCTTGCCCACAGCCTCCCGTGTCGTCAAGACAGGGATTGAAAAATGCTTATGCATAAGCACAGCCAGCAAGGTATCCTTCGGCTGGATGCGGTATGCATCAGAGACGACCCTGTCTAAAAAAACCCTTAGCATTCTGGGTTCAATGGTCTCTGACGGCTTATGCCGCAGGCACAGTGCTGCTAGGGCGTGTTGGAGGCGCGATTGTGTATCACCCGGTTCGGGAACTTCGGTATTGGCTGTGTCCGCGTCAATGAGCTCGCCCTCAAGCTCCAAATCTGGTTCCGGGAGCTGCTGAACGGGCTAGGGGGGCTGAGCGGACGAAGACGAGGCACTAGCGGCACTGCCTTGACTACCAGACATGTCTGTTGCAGGTGACAAAAAGTGTTCTGAGCACAAAAAGGGAATACATTAGTGAGTCTACTCAAAGGGGCCTAGGTGAGAAAGCGACACACATGCAAAAAGAAAACCACAAAAGCAGGCACAAAGCATCACAAGGCACAAACGGCAAACATTCATAAGCTTGAGTACAGTGTTCTCGATGCAAGTTTGTAGGCAAAGCAGCCACCAAGGATCAAACTGGCGTTGCACATGTCAAAAGCAAAAGTCCAAATTCACAAAGGAGCACAAAGGGGAAGCAATCATAAGCTTGAGCACAGTGTTCTCCATGCAGCTTTGTAGGCAAAGCAGACAAAGGGTAGACAAACATTAGCTTCAACGTGCTGTTCTCCATGGCATCTTGCAGGCAAGGTAGGCACCAAGCATCCAACCAAAATTCCACTGGGTTAGGGCTGAAAAATTTCTTCCGAGCTCCCCCGGCACGGTCGGCTGGGAAGCCCATGGAACATTCCTACCGATATCAGTTGCGTTTTGGGACCCGATCTGGCTGCCAAAACTTCCGAGCATCTTTCCGAGGGATTTCAAAAACTTCCAAGCAACGGACCGAAGCATATCGCATGCACGTCGGTACAGATTTCCCAAAATTGCCACCGGTAACGGGACAACATTGGTCTCTCTTCCAATGTTCTATGCTGGGCACCGGTGGTACATGTGACACAACATCGGAACCTCTCTACTACACCGTTGTGCAACAATATACCACGTAACACCCCTTATAGGTCCGCATATGTGCATGGAAAAATGGGTACAAATGGCCCGATCGCAAAAATTTGACTTTAACCTCTTAATATTTGCGAGATTAATATATTAACGCCTTCATAGATTAAAAATTAAAAATTAACATATTGACTTTAATCTAGGTCACTAGGGCCCCACTACGTACTCGGTACAATTGGTGTGCCAGTGCGATCTTGTTGATGCTTGCGTCGTCCACATCTTTCATGAGTTTGTCGGTGTTAAGCTACCAGATGCCGGCGTTCAAGAGCTTTGACACCATGTTATGACGTCATGCAGCATGCAAGGGCCATGGCATCAAGAGAACCAAAAGGCCGCATAACACCATTGAATGGGCCAAATCCGGAGCAATACCGCACAGTCCCAATACCATCTCCTCTAGCCCCAGTTTCCTCCTCCAATCTTGCCCTTGGGTATGGAGATTGCTACCCCTACTGACATTCTAAGGTTGAACTACACACATCTAGACACAACTTTGATAGTGTAAATATACCCTGTGGCCAGTCATTGTCCATTGGGACCAATAACAGCGAGCCCCACCACTTTCAGGGTGACATTGCCCCCGCTCACCCCCTTGCATCTTTGGAACCTAAATCCTAGGCTTCAATGGTCTATCTCTGGCCCCTGGAACCTTAGAATGTTGGTGCACATACCCTCCACTGCCAACGCAGCGTGCATGTCATGTGCACATTTGGCCTCCCTACTTCATTTTCCAACTCCAACCCCTCCCCTTGTTTTGGAGGGGGAAATCAACTGATTCGGGCTTATATAGATATAGATGATACATGATTCAGGCTCATGATAAATTGGCAAAAATGAAGGTACATGTGTGGATTTCGCTGTCCTGCACTGTGCTAGGGTCCCTGTGGGCAAGCCTGCATGTAAGCAACGGAAATGCAGAGTCGGATTGAAAAATTTTATTGCCTTCGGCAGTGCACCTCGAAGAGAGGCTTACAGTCACCCAATCAGTCGGTTAGTTAGGCAAGCAGTCAGTCTGTCGGGCAAGCGGGCAGGCAAACAGAAACACACAGTTTGGGTTTTTTCAGTGGCAGACTTGGCTTCAAGCAGTGGGGACAACAGATACTGTCGGATCAAGCAACGGTCGAACGGTAATGCCCCCGACCGTAGACCGCACACGTGTAGGTCGGCGGTTTGAATCCTGGTCGGCTGACTGCCGGCAGCGCCGGCCAACCGGTCACTCTGCCCAATCTGACCCTTGTTCAAACCCCACTGAGCACAAACTTTTGAGCACAAAATTCTGAGCACAAACTTTTGACCCCCTGTTCCGTCTGGTTGTTGTTTCTTTACGGGGCCCTGGACGGTCACCCGTTCTTCCCTTCGCATGTTGCGTCGGGTCGCTGCTTTTTGTCGGCCGCTGCGGCCGGTGCTCTTGCTGGTGTCGTTTCCGCGTTCGCAGAGCCCAGTAGTTGGTGTGTTGGGACTGTGCCGAATGTGGCACGGTGTGCCGTTTGCGCGTCACCGGCACCCAATAATGGGGGTATTGAGGATGTGCTGGTTGTTGCCGGGGTCGTTTGACTGTTTTTGCTGTCCACACACCTCTGTCCACAGGCCGGCCATAGCCTGCCTCGCTGGGTTTCTGTGCGGCCCAGGTGCCCTGTTCCTCCACGCGTTGTCCGGGCCGTCCACCATATGTCCTGCTCCCCCTCACGGTTGGTCTGCCCCTGATGGGCTCCCGCTCCTGTTGCGCAAACAGCCCATCTGGGCTGCGGGAGACACCCCCCACCTGATGCCGGTTGAGCACGGGTTGCCCTGGCACCCGGTGGCGACGGGGCTGGCTGGCCAAGCCATCCCCTTTATTGTCGCTGCCTCCCATGCGCGCGCTCCACCATTCGCTCCATTCTGGTTCATTGTTCCCGCCGTTCTGGTAGCCTCTCCTGCCTTGCTTTGCCCCTCCTCCTTGTCCGGTGTGCCCGCCCTTGTCCCCCTTGGTGTGGTTCCCGCGTTGTGTGTGTCTGTGTTGCTCCTCCCCCTGTCTGGTGGCGCTGCTGGGTGCCCATGTCGCGCACCCCCTCCTGTTCCACCCGCCTGCCCCCCCGCGTACAAGGATTTCACATCTCCGTACCACGTGGACTGTCCCATACGCGGTTGGCTGTTCACGGCCCTGTTGCCACCCCCGTGGCGGGCACCTCCGGGCGCGCAGGGCGCAGCCCCCGCCCTTGTGGAGTACGTGGGCACCTTGTAGAGGGGGGCGGGGTGTTTGCTGATGGCTCGCTCGGCATGCGCTGCATTTGGTGGTTGCTGCAGCGCTTGCACCTCATGGTTCCCTTGTGTCTTGTTGTGTGTCCTGCTGGGGCTCGTCCCACTGCCGTGTGTAGAGCGGCCCTGTGCCCAGCTGTTTTGCTGCATGTGTTCCTCCCAGTTTCGGGCTCTTTCTGTTTCTGCTGGCATGCTCACTGCTTCTGGTGTGCGGCGCCGGGGGGGGGTAGCATGTCGCTCCGTGCATCCCATTGTGGCTGTCGGGTTGTCCCACTCGCAGTTGGGTGGTGCCAGGGGCACCGGGCACTTTTGCACATGTTTCCAAATCTACAAACTAACCTGTCACTGGTGTTTGTTGGGTTTGTTGTGGGGTGAATGTGTTGCGTTGTTGCTCTTTTGCTTTCTGGGCTGCGGAGGGGCTCCCCGTTTGAGGACTTCACTCCGGGCTGTCCATGCCTCGGAGCTAGGGACTCGTGTGAGTCCACCCCCTGATTGGTCGTGTGCAGTGACCACCAATGGTTTGGACGCTGTGTCTCATAAGCGTGCCCAAGGCCCCTGCACTAGGCCCTGGTGACACTCCCCACCCCCCCCCCCTCAAAAAAGTGATGTCCAGTTTCAGGGGATAGAGGCCTCAGAATCAAAAAATCCATTGGGGGATTGTCTTATTGGGCAAAATAATGATTTTACAAGCGGTTGGACATCAAATATCATGCCTTGGGGTATGCTACGCAAATGACCCCCAAAAGGGGGGGTATACGACGCCTGCGCCTGCGCTTGATCTAACAAACTCTCTTCGAGGTGATTTTCTGCCTCAAGAATGATGTTTGTAACTGCAGCACCCACATGGGAACATGCTTATTGACACCACCATTGACCATCACCAGCAAATATCCTATCTGTGTGCCATGTGACATGTAACGGAGATCAAACATTTCATTGCACAACAAGTGCCCTCAGCAACACTTGTGGTCATTCCATAGGTCAAAGCATTGGCAGCAACATTCCCTATGTTCATAAGCTGCACATAATTGCATGCACTTTTCCACAATCCCAACAAGTCAAATTGAAGCTTGTCAACAACAGGTTGCTTCCAAAACAATCTCGGGTATTGCTTGATGTCATTTGGCCTTTTGTCCCTTTGTCTTGGATGTTTTGAGATGTTTTGAGCTCAAAAAGGAGCAAAAAGATATATATGTAGTGTTTCTTCCTCAAACCTACTGTTTTGGGCTGATGATTCGGGCTGATTCGGGGAACCTGGGTCCCCGGAATGAGGGGAGGGTGGCAACTTTACAATGAGCCTTCCCCACAATTTCATGTTGACCTTAAGCGTCCCTGCTGACGTTATCCAGCCTTGCTCTCTCCAAGGAAAGAGCACACCCTCCCTACCTGGCAGCAGATACTTGGAGTCCGTCTGTATCACCAACTTGATCGTATGCCTTTGTGCCTTCAATGAAAAAAAAATGCATTGGTAAAACAGTTCACCAACACTGAAGCGCTGGCCAAAGACCCTGGCTAAAGCAGGATGTCATCACAGAATTGGTGGCAAGAGATTAGAGAATTGTATGTAAAGATGGGTGTTCCAAACTAGTGTGCGCGGGATGGGCAGGGTATCAAGGTGCGGTGTATGTGGTTTTTGTCCTTGTTAGGCATGCTCTAACAAACAATGCAGCGGAGTTGTGGGCCGCCATCAAGGCTCTTCAAGGGGTCCAAGTGCCCAAGCTGAATCCAGGACACTTAGGTTTTGCCAACGTCAGCTGTGGATATTGGCAACATTGAAGCGTGCATGGCTGGTGTTTTCGTCTATTCCATTGTTTACCAAGCTCTGGTGTCTAGTAGGGTGCTTTCCACAAAGAACAGGTGGTAGACTTGGTCAGCAGGCAACTCCTGGGGGGGGCTCAAGGGGGGCAAAGGGGATTGTGGGTAGGAGTGGAATGTCTGCCCCACTGCTCACAAGTGTACCGTGCTACCTCTTGTTGGGTTTGCCTTGGGTGCTCCCCACAAACAGCCACCCAAACTCAGTACCTCCCAGAAGTGACCCAGCATCATGGAATAAGAAGACTACGTGACACTGGTAGGGCTTCTACATGGAGGTATTCCGCCACCCCGCCCCGCCCCCCGCCCCGGCCCCCGGGCAAAATAATATCGGTTGTCTTTCCGTGGATGGGGGAGGGGGGCTGAGGGAACCATCACTTTCACACAGGCCAGGCACACAAATGCATCACATCAGCAAGCCACTTGCCAGGATAAAGCGCTGAAGCAATATCAGCATTACCTGTGCATTAATACCGAGCATAAAGAGTGTCCAGAACTGGCAGTACCATCCATCTGAAACCATGATGTGGGAAGCCATACAAACACCCTGCCACCTCCAGTGACATATATAATTGAAATATTGCAATGCCTGCTGAATAAGGGGTATAGCAAACATTGTAGGCACGTAAGGCATGGAAGAAAGAAGAGCATATCAGCAACCTAGGCCATTTCGCTGAAAAGAGGAAAAAAACGCCCATAACTTATTCTTGGTGGCTGCAAACAGGTGAATTGATCTGCCAAATGCCCACAGCAGTAACAGCGGTGCTTTCCCAAGCGATATGAATGTGGCTGAACCGACAGTTTGCTTTAGTCACGGCAACATTGACTGCAGTCTCGTCCCACTCAGCTCCTGCATGACCAGCAACGGACGTTCATGGTGCCAAAGCTGCTGAGCCCTCAAATACAGCGCTCCCAGGTGCTCTGCAAGGACGTCAGCACACCATTCCGCATCCTTCGGTGCCTCTAGTTTGACCCAGCGCGGTCTGCACCTCGTGAAAGGACAGTGTACTCTGTCTCAGGCTCCTCAAT
Organism: Eutreptiella sp. 'Long Island Sound 2002'; assembly: GCA_964036045.1. Classification (NCBI taxonomy): domain Eukaryota; phylum Euglenozoa; class Euglenophyceae; order Eutreptiales; family Eutreptiaceae; genus Eutreptiella; species Eutreptiella sp. 'Long Island Sound 2002'. The sequence continues at coordinate 37,019,533 of OZ038392.1, forward strand.
TGCTGGGTACACCGGTGGCTTGCGGTTGCGGTCACTTGGGCGCCTCTTCTTTGGTCGGTCGTAGTTGAACGCCTTTGCATGCTTCCGTTGCACATGGGTGGCATCCAGTTGCATCCCTGGCCTGGTGGCAGTCGAGGGTGTCACATAGGCACTCACCAAGCCAGCCCCGTCGTTGGCATGTCCAATAACACCCATGGTCAGTACCAATGAACCAAAAAAGCCTGCTGTTGCCAAAGCAGCTGTAACCAGCCACTCATGACTCTCAGCGCGCCGCATGGGGGCAATGGTAGAGTATGCCATTTTTGGTAAAAGGCAGAGAATGGTAACTGAAACATTTCAAGAGAGCAATCATGTGGGAGGAAAGGAGCTTACGAGATGAGATCCAAAGCACAGGGTGTTTGCACTCCTTGCATTATGAACTCCTTCACAAGTCCATGGTCCAGTCGGTGCTGTCGCACAATTTTGCGGGAAGCATCAAGCATCAAGTAGAGGCAAGAGGTACTGGATGACAGGCTGCTCTTCGAATATAGCAACTGGTGGACATGCCCAATCACGTCAGGAAATTGACTCTTTGTGTACAGCATTAGTGGGGTCCACATATCAGTCTCACTTGAGGGGTTCTTTTGCCCAATGCACCGCACAATGGGGCCAATCAGCCTGGTGACTTGCCATCTTCCCACACCAAAAGTCTTAACTCACCATATCCCTACCATTTTGTCCACACCCTATGGCCCACCTCCAAGTCTGCAGTCACCATATCCCTACCATTTTGTCCAATCACGCATGCTGTCTTTGACATGTGAAGCATATTCTGAAGCGCTCATTGCTGGTTGCTATGCACAAGGCTGCTATGCACATTCATACAGGGGTGCGCTCATTCGCTGTGCCTCTGCGCAACGGTGTGGTGGGGATAAATTTCCTCCATCGGCTCTTCTGGTGTCTCTTCCTCTGGACGAAATTGGGATGCTCAAATCAGTTTTTTGTCCCATTTTGCGCCCGTGGTGACGCTTTTTGGCCCGCAGAAAATCGCAAAATGCCTTAAAAATGGGCCGTTTAGCAACCAAAAATGTGTCAAAAATGGGTCAAAAACATGCTTTCCCAAAAATGATCTTGGACCATTTGGGGTGCTCAATCGGGATAATTCAGTCCATTTTGGGCGGAGTGTTTGCCCTACGTGTTCCTTGTGCGCGCCATGCACGCGCCCTGCGCACTACTTTTATTCTGACTTTCCCAGATTCAGTCCCCAAGTTCACCATTACCCAGTGAAGCCTTGGGATGGGGAATGTGATGACAATTGTGTCGGGGAGCGGCGGAAAACAGGACTTCCATCAACAAGGGGGTCCAAAGGAACTTTCGGAGAGATGTCGATTGAGGGGATGGTGGTGGAGACTCGAGACTGGGGATACCAAAGGAGATGGAGTCCATGGGGCATCGGGATTGACGGTCTGCACACCACCTTGATCATACTCCAACTCCACATGCCCATCGTGCAAAAGGCCAACCACCTTTGCGGGTACCCGAAGCCTTGTCGACCTGGTGTAGAACACTGTGTCCCCAATGCTCAACTCCATAACAAATAGCAAAAGAGGTCCAAGGACACAAGGGGCAAAACCCGATGCTCCGCAGCAGACCTGCTAAATGTATTACCATGTACCTAGCCTAGTGGGACTGTTTCAAAATACACATAGATGCACCTTGTAGCCCTGAAATGCATCAGACTGGGCGAATTGGGGGACACAAGGTGAGGGAAAGGGGCCGGTCCCTATCCCCAAGCATCCATATCCCCAATTGGAAAGGGGCCGGTCCATATCCCCAAGCATCCATATCCCCAACCGGAAAGGGGCAAGTCCATGAGGAGAAATCATCCCAAACCGCCCCATCCCACCCACCCACCCACTCACTCATCCACCCCCAAAACAGTGGTAGGAATCACAAGTAGCACAAAAAAGTTGCCTTGCGTGTGTCATGCGCACGCCATGCGCACTAACGCTCCCTCTTTTAGCTCATTTTGACCCATGTTAGCTCATCTAGCCACATGAATGCACCAAATTGTACACTTGTGGTGTACCCTAGAGCCGTGATGTGGAGGCGCGCGGGGGGGGGGGGGGAACCGCCCATATGGACAATGAAGAGCCAATCTTAGGGAAATGTAGTTTGGGCCACCGGTGGTTGGTTCCATTTTGTGTGGTGCATACCCCCCCCCTCCCTTTTGGACATGCCAATTTTGGAAGTGTGGGAATGTGTAGCTGTCGACCTTTGGACATTTCTGTCTGGTCCTCTCCTTCCCACTCGTCCTCATTTTCCTCTGCCACTTGTCCCACCATACTAATGGAGATTAATCCAAACAGCACGGGGGGGACCTTCGTCTTCCGACGCCAGCTAATAGGTCTGCTCTCTGATTCCCTTGGATTCCAACGTGTGGTGGAATTTGTGACCAATGCACCTCGTGGCCTGCTTCCTCCAGAGCTGACACCATCTGTACATGCCCCACCGGTCCTTTTGACCCCACCCAACAGTGCCTGTTCCATTTCTGCGCTTTGCCCAGTGCTCCATCCACCACCAACAGTGAGTCAGACAAATCAGGATTTGTTTGACAAGAGGATACTTTCTATTCAGACAGTTACCTTGATCATGTTTTCAGATTTGTGTGACTTTACAAGTGTCTTGCTTGCAGCCTTTGGTCCAAACTCCAGCCATGGTTCCACATATGTGGTGGATTGGCCAACTTGCCCTCATTACCAGTGTCAATGGGCAAGACTGTGGGCTTGGGCTCAAGCTGAGCTTCTCCATCTTGCGCTCGCTTGTCCCTAGACCTCTAGTGTGTGGGGTGCAGGTTGTCCCGGTAGTACAAAGTGTGTGAGGATGTCCTTGGTGGCGTGAACAGCCTTCCGCCACATGCGCTGTGGGGTGACCAGCCAAGGCAACCAACACTTGTGGGCATAGTGTAAACTAGAGGTGGGGTGAAACATTGTATGGCTAGCTCTTAGCGCCAACCACCCACAAAATGATGATAGCAACGGGGACCGACAAGCGCTTGAGGAGGTCGACAGTTCCCCTTCACCAAGCATGCCACCACAGTTCATGATACCATGATATGGCAACATGGGACTCCAATCATCCTATGGGGGCGTTTTAGCACAGCGCACGCACAGCGCCAATTGTTACGTTGTTTATCCCAGGAACACCCCTGAAAATCAACCACCTACAGAAGGATGCATGATCAATCCAAAACAGCATGGGGCGCAGAATTCAGGACCCTGGGACCTGTGGCAAGCATCAGACCAAAAAAAAAAATCCCTGGTGCACTTGCAGGGGGTGTAGGGTGCAGATTTCAGGAGCCTGGGATCTGTGGCTATCGGTGATGGAAAACAGCTGACTTTTCGCACAGCGCACGCCGCGCCCCCTATAACCCAATGATAAAGGACTTGAGACACCCCCCCCCCCCCCGGTGGTACCACTATAACTTGTGGGCCAATGGGCCCAAATTGTATGTTGGCAGCTTGGGCTTGGCATGAAAGGCACTCTCCATGAAGTCCAGCTCCTTGTCATCAAACAGCACTCAGACCCCCCCAACCCGTACGCAATTGTTCCTTCCTACTGACCAGGGAATGGTAGCCGGCGAGAATACAAATGCAACCCTTCCTCCCTTGAACATGAAAGCAAACATAGAGCGCGGTAGAATCATAGCCACAAAAGCAAATCATAGTTACAGATGCTGGATGCCCCTGCTTCGACACTTCCAGCCGAGTTGAGTTCCAAATAGGAATGCAAACACAAAGATCAACTGCTATAATACAGGAGCTTCTGCCTGAGACCTGAAAAACGTGTCAAAACCTGCACTCCAACACGCATGTGTAGTTGATGGGCAGTGGAACAGCACAGGGACAAGCAGCATGTGCCCAAGTCAACGGAACCAAAGAAACCCAGACTTGGGGGCCACCTGGTGAACGAGGACGGCAGCAGCCCAAGCCTGAGAGTAGGAAGACGTCAATAAGTAACAGCTCAGACTGTTGGTGGGCCGATGCACTGATGCCTACCTAGCGTGCCACTGAGGATTGAATTGCCCAAATGGGAAATCCATACTCCAACTGCCAAAACCCAAGTGTCATGCAGCACAACTTCTAGTTGAGATCAGCAGATGTGAGTATGTGGCGGGGCAGTACCCTTTAAAAGAGGACACTGGGCTACTAAGGTCCGAGATCCTGCACAACGATCCGTACTGATCGACTAAATGGCCCTGCCATAGCCCTTGGTTCATGAGCAGCAAAGCACAAGCACTGCTATGCACACCACACCCTGCACTGGTCCACTGCAAAAGACGTGGGCCAAACATATCACGTGCTTCTTGCCTGCAGCCCGAAGGGCCTCAGAATCAAAAAATCCATTGGGGGATTGTCTTATTGGGCAAAATAATGATTTTACAAGCGGTTGGACATCAAATATCATGCCTTGGGGTATGCTACGCAAATGACCCCCAAAAGGGGGGGTATACGACGCCCGCGCCTGCGCTTGATCTAACAACCTCTCTTCAAGGTGATTATTTTGTCTGGTGCAATCCCAGAACCCCCCCCCCCCCCAACACACATGTTCATTCTGAAACCATCCCACAAACCATGCATCAGCAAGCCCAGCACACTGCACGGGACAGATACGGTATCTCCAACAAAAGACTTAAATGCAACTGGTCTGGCTCAAGAGAGTATGATGATGTAGCCATAAACGTCGGGCATGTGATGTACCTTTGGCCCAAGCACTTTTAGCTCTTCACCAAAAGCTCTCTTTGAACTTTTTTGACCATTTTTGAGCTCTTCATCCCATTCACTAAAAGATGCAGATGCCTGGTTGGGTCAGAAAAATCATTATTGTACAGACTGGATCCCTGTAGCCTGGATATAGAGACAGGAGTGACACTAGACTCCCCAGTAACCCCTGCAGACGCTGTTATACTTGGGGTTAGCACCATATAAGGGAGGACACTTGCCTTTTCTGTTCACGGGAACCAAAGTAATGCCCTCCAACAGGGCATGACAGTCGTACCTGCCGGGTTCTCTTCTTCTCGTGTCCTCTTTTGAAGGCTCCAAGCAGCATGTGCCCTCGAGAACAGCGAGGCGGGCGATGCATACAAAGGAGAAAGGAGGGGAGGTGTATATTAAGGTCCAAATGACTATTATACTAGAATGCAGTTACAAAGTAAAAGAGGGCAAACACCCATTAAGATGATTAACACCACAATATAAAGGAGGGCATGAAGCTATTTACACCCCTCCTTTGCGCAATGACCAGCAATACTTTGCAGTTTAATGAACACAGCATGGTGGTAATACTGCTTGTAACGGGACAAAAGAGACGCCGTCTGAGCATTTGAACAGGGGTGTTTGTTTGACAGAAATGTCGTCACCATTGGCTAAGTGTTTGCACTGCGTGCGCACTGCGTGCATAATGCGCACGCAGAGGCTAGGGTACTCACCCAAGAATACCTGTCACCTGTTTACTAGCACGGCGAAGCAGCAAAGCCCACATCAGAACAACAAAACTGCCTTCAGCTTGGTAATCAAGTGTCCTTATGAACAAGCAAATCAGCCTTATAAAGTACAACTATGCAAGGGCATGCAAGATGCACACATGTTCAAGTTCGAGCATTGTGTTAAGTTACTTACGTTCATGCTCACAAGTACACAAAGTTAGCGTTGCGCACGATAAAGACTTGGGTTTTCGACACCCTTAAGTGGCCCAAAACACCCTTGTTAGCCGCTTCCCCAAAGGAAGCGATATGCCCATGTGAAAGGGGTATGAAAGGAAGGCAAAGGGGGGAGATGTAGAGTTCCCAACGAACTTGTGGTCCTTGGTAACCATGATTTCGGTCACTTGACGGAAAAGCTTGCGGGGGAGGAAATTAGGGGGAAATGGTTGACAATTCAAATATGCCACATCCTAAATGCTTGGGAAGCCACAAAAACCCTGGTACGGAACCAAAAACTTGTGAAAAGGGGCCAAAACTTTTTTTTTTTAACTCGTGACCGAAGTTCCACCAAGTGTCCATTGAGAGTGAAAAGGGGCCAAAACTAGGGTTCCAGTATTTGCCGACATCCAAAACTTCGCACTGCGTGCGCACTGCGTGCATGGCATTCCCATTGAGACCAGGGAAACCTTATTCCAATTCATAGCGCCAGGCTTCATGACAAACCCCTTGGGAGACCAATAGGCAGCAACACAAGTCTCATAAAACAAACCTGAAATGCACTTGTACATGTACAAAAAACGCCTTAGTCCTCCACAGGGTTACACGTGTAGCTCCACACTACCTGCCACACTCCAAAATTGCATTGACCAATTGGGGTTCGGCGACAGTCCGTGCTGAAAACTCAGCCGATGTTTATTGGCACAAACATGGGTTAAAGAAGGAAATCAGTCACTTTGGAAAAGCAACAATTGTTCATAGTGGTGAGGGAGGGTATGGTAAGGCAGTGGTTGCCACCTTCTGCGCGACTACCGGATCGAGAACCGCACATGGACGGCAGTGGAGAAGTTCTCATGTCATGGTCAAGCAGTTACCCCCCTCCTTGTAATAGCTGCGGAAAAGTCCCAAATTAATACGGTCCCTACGCCTACTGTAGCTTGGACAAGGCGGTAGACACCCAGGTGCAAAAAGAGAAGATTGCATGGTGAGCTGGTGCAGGAAAGGGGAATTCCATGCACAAATGTCCAAAATCAGAGCTATGTGGGTTCAAGTGGGCAAAAACTCACAACAACTGTGTTCATAGCCCTATATAACTGGCAAAGTTGTCACCAAACCAATGTCTTATGTGGCTGCACTGCATTTGTACCGAATAAAATTAGGTACCAAAGTAATACGGTCCCTACACCCGCTGTAGCTTGGACAGGGCGTAGCTAATACAAGGGGTGGGGGGGTAAAATGCACAAAATGGGCCAGGGTTAATTCATGTACCTTCAGGTACATAACTTTTTAAATGTCCCAGTATCGCGCAAGTGACCAGGAACATGCACAGAGAGACAATGCACAAACTAGAACCACACCTCGAAGCACTGCGGCTCTGAATACGTGAGCAAAGATTGCAACATGCCAGGCAGCATAGACACTTGTGACTTTAATTGCAGCCCTACCCCACCCTCCCCCTTGAAATCTGCCCCCTAATGTCGTGACGGTTCCCCCCCTGGGGGGGGGGGGGGGCAGTCATGAAGTGACAGTTCCCCTCATGGGGAATGAAGCGCCGGATACTTAGCTCCCGTAAACCCTCGGGACACAGGTATACGATAATTGCTCTTCAGAGCAGTACCCAAATTGCGTTGAGTTTACTGCCATTGCACCACACCATGGTAGCACTAGAACTGCAGCAGTTCCAGTATAACCTAAAGAAAATTTTTCTTCAGCACCCAGTATTTTCTATGCTTTTGGGGGCAAGTGACAGTCAGTGACAGGAATTGCAAGGGGGGGGAGGTTTCAAGGGGGGGGGGGGGGGGTACATTCCAGCATGAGGCTCAAACTGGTCACAAACACAAACAAGCTCATGCTGGGGATTGGGTTCCACTTTCAGAAGAAGGGCTGTTACAGTGTTACAGTGCTCCTGCGCAAACTGAAGTGTCCTTTGCATCAACCAGTCAAGCAGTCAAGTGTCAATATTGGGTCAGACTGCACTGCAGCCATTTGGAATATCTCTCGGGGACATTCAGAATATGCCAACTTTGTGGGCTTTGGCACTTTTCGGCATTTTCTACAACTTTTGCTTCCATGTGCAAACATGTCGTCACCTGGGGGGGGGGGGGGTATGTGTATACTTTTTGAAATCTGCAAGAAAACGCCAATTCAGAAATGTAAGGGTGGAGGGGGGGGGGGGGGGTCACATTTTTCAGCGTAGCGCAACACATTGGACAGTGCACACAAACATGGCACTGCACCGTTCATTCATTTTTCCTCTGAATCACTGTCATCGTCAGCATTCCCTTTTTCAGGCAGGGCTGGGACCCCATTAGGGCAGACATCCCCCTGTTTGTGGACAGGGACATATTTCTTTAATTTTTGCCAATCCTGCAACCTCCGTGCCTTCACTGGCACCCAACCTTCGTTAAGGGGCATGGCCACAGGCCTTGTGGGAGCATGCAAGTGGCTGTGAGCGGGAGGTACGGGGCTTTTTTGCCCGGCTACCAGGCTCATGCCGAGTCACCTGCACCCACTCTGCACCCCCAGAGCGAGCCCTTTTGCGCGTCAACAGCTTTTGTGGTCCGGGGAAGCAACAGCCCGTGGCGTGAATTTGTATGAAGACATGGCAGCTGCCTGTTGAAAAAAAGAGGCAGCAAGCAACACATGCACCGTCCCAAACGGACGAAAATCTCAAACATGTCGTCAGTACAGCATGCAGACCCCGGTGTTCCAAATAGCCCTTTTCAAGGGCTTTCCGAATATACCCCACATACCCCTACCTCCGGAACACTCAGTGGGCACAAATGAGGCAACAATGGCACCGACCCCCCAAAAACCCACAAATTTGGCATAATTGGCAACGTCCCTGAGAGATATGCATCCCAAAAAACCCCACACCATTTCAAGCTGTCAAAGCTACCCATTTTGTTGTCCGTTGGAATCACCCTCACCTTGCCAGGCTGACAGGCACAAGTTGGCAGAAACTTGGGTGCCTGGGCAACCGAGGTTTGGGTGCCGCGAAGTTAGCACTGTTGTGGTAGCCATGAGCATTAGAAAAACAGATTGCGGGGATTTCAAGGTGGGGGCAGGGTACCAGGACAGACCATTGGGGAAAAGAAACGACTCACTGCTGTTTCAAGTGAGGCGCCGGATGTTTGTTTGAGAAGACTGCACTCCAGTACAATACAGAATGCCCTGGTCCCCCATTGTGTGTGCTAACTTTTGGCGTTCTTTCAGGCACAATCATCATTGGACACAGCAACAATCATAAGTCATTTGAATTTTTGCACTTTGATTTCCCAATAACCCCACGACCCCGCGCACAACCACAGGGCAATAGCCTGGGTAATGGTATGGACAGCAGCCAGGAAAGAGGTGGAACAAGGGCAGCACTGATAGACAGCATACGGTGCAAAAAATGTGCCCAATGCCCATGCACTTCATTCATTGTTGACAGATGCCATAATCGACAATAACTCCAGTTCCCCCAGCCCCCTCCTCTGCCATCTTGCACACAACAGTTCCTCATGCTCCCCCCCTCTGCCCGGGGGCCCATTCAGGGTGTAGGGAAAAATGGGACACAAAGATCAGGAATGCACAACACAGACACATGGCGAAGATAATGCAGTGGGACTGCATGCCTTTGCTTCGACCCTTGATCCGCTGGCGTTGAACAGCTCAACACTCTGCACTGGGCAAACAGTTTTGTCTTTTTTGCAGGAGGCTTCACAGTCATGGGGGCGTTCAGATCAGGCAATTGCACCGTGACCCAGGGGGGAGGGCTCATTGCATAGCCAGCCCCAACTGACCCACCCACCCACATCAGAAAAATTTTCCTCAGGAGAAAAATGAAATCTATCAAAGGGGCTGGTTATTCGAGGCACACAAACTTTATTTTAGGCCTCTGAACCCCCCCCCTCCCAGCCCCCTCCCCCCCCCGGGCCACTGAGGAACAATGATTCCAATCTGAGCCACAAAGCTCCAAATAGACAACATGACAACATGACACGTCGGTCAAAAGGCAAAGCATCAGACGCCACTGCTGCGTGGCAACGGACGCCTTGTGGAACTGCCCCCAGGGTTTGTGCCCGGGCGAAAAAACGCATCACGGTCACCCATCACGCAAGCACTTTTTCAACGGAAAACTGTGCAGAAACTGCACGCGGTCCTGGATGCCACCACCGTAAATGCACAGGACCCGAGGTGTAAAGCATCTCGGCAGAGCTAAATGGCAGGGGGGGGTGTCTGACAGTGCGTAGCTTGCCACGCAACACAATTACGCTGCTGTTGCCAGCAGTTGGGGGAGGGTGCAGTGCGGGAACTAGGCATGGGTAGTGTTCAGCGCGGTAGCCAAAAGATAAGCCAGATATCACCCTCTCTCTCACCCACTCTCACTCTCATTGGCTAGGTACCACAGAGGGGACCATTCAAGACAGACTAGACAGGCGGGTGTGGACGGGCAAGATGTAGGTAAGGAGCCTGAGCCAGCTGATGGGGCAACTGTGCTGGGCAAACCGAATGCCAGGCTCGGGGTGTTTCTGGGGGAGCCAACAAACGCATGCAGTGCTGAAGCATGTGGGTGGAAAGGGGGATGCAAACATGCAGACCACTAGCGTCTGCCAGGCCAGGCGCGCTTAGAAGGAGCTGGGTCTTACTGAGTCGGAAACGGGAGGCAGCCAGTTCCTGCTGAGTTCCGTCGAAAAATCTGAAATTTTCGGACACACAGACACACAACATCCGTTCTTTACGTACAACCTTACGACAGACCTCCAGACCTCCAGAACTTCCAACCACCCAAATGGACCTGGGAAGGTGCTGGTAGTGGTGGAGGGGGGGGGGGGTTGAAAACTGTGGCCAGGGAAAATGTGGGGTGGGAAAATTTTGGCGCCAATTATTGAAGCCGTTGGAAAATTTTGGCACAAATTCCCAAATGGTGGCACAACAACCATGGAACCAAGCCTGGCACGCAGTTGTCGGCTGCCCTGGGCTGTTGCACATTTCATTGGTAACGAGTGCAAAGAGTCGCAACTTCCATGCAAACTGATTTTGCGAGAGCATGAGGCACCGTGTGCAAATACCACGCCCACCAAAAATCCGACCAGGGGAAACGACTATGAATCTTAAACACCTCGGCAAAATTTGGCGCAGCTTCCAAATTTAATTTCGCCCTCCCCAAATTCACCTGCGGTGTAGCAAAGCAAATCACAATCGCAGTCAGCAAACAGTGCCAAGTCACAGCACATACAGGGATGACCCAGAAAGACAGAGAACAGAACTTCCGAACAGCCCCTCACATCCCCCTGTTGTCACCGAAATTGACGCCACTTTGGTGCGGACAAATTAAATTGTACATAACAATGTTGACAGGGGTGATAGCTTGGGTGCCAGGCGACGAGAACATCATGCAAAACATCATTGGCTTTATCTGCCACATTCCATCCTGCAATGCGACCAATGCAGTACCACGCCCGACACCCAATTCCTGGTGTGTACCCTGCTCATATTGTCCAAGGAGGAAAGGGGCCAGGAGGTGATTCACCAGGGCCTGTGTATATGTTTCTGTTTTGTATTGGGGGGAAACACCGTCTTATAGAGGAAGGCCTGCATGGGTCCATGCGGTGAGCGTGCTCTGTGGAGGGCACCAAAATCTTTTCTGCCCGTGAGACACAGTCGCAGCGGCTGAAAGGGCGCCCCCCTGCATCTGCCCCCTCGCCTAGGCCAGAGCCTTGGTGGGGGAGACGATTACGAGCATTCCGTTCCCGCGCGGCCATGCTGCTCCACCCGGCGCCCAGCTGGGCACCTGTGCTTGCTCGGCAGCTCCGGAGGGGCGTGTTCCCGCCTCCTCTTGCCCCCCCCCCCCCAGCATCTGTGTGGTCGTGCTGGTGGGGAGGGGGGGGGGCATCATTTTCATAAGGAGGGCAGTCAGCATTTAAAGTCCAGGGTGCTCTTCCGCAAGGGAGGAGGAAGTGGGGTCAAAAGACAGGACATTTAGAGGAGGTCACCGAGCCTAGTAAGGTCCAAAACACCAGTGCAGTAGGGAAGGCTGGCAGCCAGGAGCGGGAGAGGGGCATCACTGTAACTTGGGCATCCGCCTTCTTTTGGTAGCACAGTTCACCCTTGACTCTTGGGTCTCTTGAGTCTTTACCGAAAAATGCATTCGCCCTCGTTGAAACAAGGTCCCTCTGGCTTGCTGCACCGGATGAGGGAGGTAAGGACGGTTGCAGGGGTACGTTGAAAAATCCGACACCGCCTTTGGCATTATAGAGCCATGGACCTCAAAAGGTGCGTGCCCTCTTTACAATTAGGGATCCTGCTTGCAGGGACCATTGGCCATCCAGGACAGTGATGTCCAGCTGCAGGCTGGATCACACACACACACAGAGAGAGATATGACTTACCCTCCTTCAGAGCCTCCTGCCCACTGTCAACCCATACTGGTTTCCTGCCTCAAAACGAGCCATCAGGTGCCAGTCCTTTTGACCTGTCAAGCTCTACAGGGGGGACCTCAGGGGGTCGGGGGTGAGGCAACCCGCCGCATAAGCCTGCATGTGTGTGTGCGCGCGCGCGTGCGTGCGTGTGTGTGCGTCCACGCGTGCACGAGCGCAGGCACCCATGCGCGTGCATGTGTGCTGAAAAGGCGTTTAAAGGAGGGTCACCAGTACGGGTGAGTGTAGCCAGAGTTACGACACCGGGTCTCCGTTCTTATCCAGGCTGGATGCTTGGGGCATCCAACAAATCTGCCTTAGTGAGAGCCTCCTTGGGAGGGGCTCCGGTGACCTTCGCCCCTCTTCTGCCATGCCGGGCGATTGCCAGGGCCGCAGCCGTCCTCCGTCTGGGCTTGAGGCCGGTGTCCGTCCACCCCATCTCGGTGAACTGACCTCCGTGGGCCTGTGTGTGTGGGTGTGTGTCCTCGACCCGACCCGGCGCAGCGGAAAGAGGCAGACGTGGACGCCATTTCCCGCCCTCTCTTTGTCATGGGACATGGAACTGCGAGCACAGAATCTACCTGATATGTTAGCCTCCCGTTGAGGTTCTGACTCGGCAGAAGGGGTGCGTCACAGTCACAAACAGGTCCTGTCTCCGTGCAGTACCAGATATGCTGGGGCGGCAGGAGAGCAATCAGCTAACTCCAACCACCCGCTCAGAAAACAAAGCGGTGCCCGGAGGTGGCCCACCTTCAATTGGGGACAATGCCCAACAGGGTGACCTTTGGGTTGCGATGGGGTTCGGAAGGCCCTCATCAAAAGCCATCATTTTGCTCGTCGCGAGAAGTTTGAAGTTCGAACGGTTGAATGTTGCCAGGCTGCAGACAGAAAGGACGGCGTGTCAGCATCCATGGCAAGTATAGTGGGGGGGGGGGGATTGGGGGATACATACATTCAGAAGGAATATGGGGAGAGAGGTCCACAAGGGCAAAGCCACGAAAATCCCCAATACAACACACTCACACAAATCACATATACCCACACAAACATGGTATCTGTACATTGCTGCACACACTCATCCTTGCATCGTCAACAACCCTCCCCATTGTTCAACAACTTCAACAAACGTCAATGACCCCAGAACGGTCCTCCCAACTCTCCACGATTCTCACAGAACCCCCAAGTTTTTGGGACTCGGGCGGGGTTTGGGACTTGGGCGGAGTTTGGGACTCGGGCGGATCCAGCTCAAAGGCGGCACAGTTCAGATCGATAAAATTCTGGCTGTGACGATGCACAAGCAGGGGCAGTAAAATGAAAATTTCAGTTTTTTTGTGCAAGGAAAAAAGAGACCTCGAAATTGTGGTCCAGTAGGTCTGGCGGGTTCTTATGGGAGGGGGAGGGCTACTTATTCGTTCTCATGCCATATTTCAGATCCGGAATTTGAGACGGGAAACATTGGCCAGTCTGAGTCTGAACACACCAACATTTTGGGCCTTGTGTGAAGGGTGGGGAGGGGTTGGTGGTGTCACGGTATTGTCTGTGCATTACGAGCATTACGGCGCTTGCTTTGACAAAGGGCAGAGCAGAACACTTCCTGAAGAGCTCTTTGAGCACAGCCGGACAGAGGTCATCCAAACACTAGACAAGGGCACACCGCGTGCTGGCTCCCAGGGGCCCAGAGGATTCCCAATTCCCCGTCGGAAGTGCACCAGGGCTAGAGCGTTTGGTGCCCAATGCCGCGTCGTCCTTCTTCTCCGTATTACGAAGCGCCGCAGCTTCTTTCGCAAGCAGTGCCCGATGGCTGCAGAAGAATGAGGGGAGAGCTCTGGAACCCCAGAGTGCGAGTCGCAATGAAATCGGGGCTGACAGGAACATAGTGAGTAGGGCATTTCGGTGGCAAGCAAAAGACCGGCTTTGGAAGGTGCGCGAGTAGCGCATTGACATGCAAATCATCCACAATTTCCGATCCCCATCTGACAGGCGGCAACGGGGGAACGGTGCGTAATGGCAGGAGGTATGAGCGACTGTTGCCAGCCGCTGTGTAGTGGAGAGGTCTGGGAGAGACGAAAAAGACCATGAGGAGTGCCAGCTCCGCAGTGCAGTGGAATCGTGAACCAACCAGGCACTCCAGCAATCCGATGCCGAAGGTTTGCGATGACGCCGACTACCCGACAGACAACTCGGTCTACAAAGGGGGGGGGGGGATTTCAGCGGGGAAAATTTCGGCACCCGCAAATTTGTGGTGCCTTGTGTACAAATGCAGGAACTGCAGCCCTTGGCATACAATCTTTTGGGATACACACTTGGCACACAAAATCATTCTTTGCGATACACAGGACACACAAGAAAACTTTTTGGGATGCGCACTAGCATAAAGACTGATCCTGACATGCAATACACAGGCACCAGTACCTCCCTACAGAAGGAAAATGTAGCTGCCGACCCAGGGAGCAACAAATGCCCCGGATTGTGAAAATTTCCGCACCAATCTGAAAAACAAAAGTTTCCCCACCCCTGTACAATCCAGACCGCTTTAGAACAGCATCCAGGCAGCATCAGGAAAGCCGAACACAACACCTCTTCAACAACCAGCCGTTGGCTGCCTGTGCCAGCAGAGAACTGAAATTTTCCCGTTCCTTTCCCTGCACTGTGGCTGTTTTCACCTTAATCTGATTCCTACGCTGTCTGCAGCCCCTTGCAGGGTGTTTGCATAATTCTTTGAACGATTCCAACTGTGTGACACGCCGGAGTTTTGGTGGGCATGCCATCGTCATAGGTCCAGTGACTGTGCGGCTTTGCCCTCATGCGATGGCCCCCTCAGGGACCACTTTCTTTCACTGCAAAATCCACAAATCACAATGTCACTACTGCTTACCCACTCCCAAAACCACACATAGCCTGAAGCCATGCCTCCACAAAACACAAACAACTACCTTAAACCCAAAATAACTTGTATTGTGGTCCCTACAATTGCTCCCATGGTATACAAATAATATTGCACTGCATGCCTCCATCGCTCAATGCCAAACCATCCCCACCATCCCACCAGGGGAGACGAGAGAAGAGGGGGTGGATGGTTGGTCTAAGACCTCCATCCCAGGCAGGCATTTGAAATAGGCTTGCTGGTTGGTTCAAGCAGTTGGAATATGGTGCCCCACAGGGAGGAAGACCTGGGTGGTGACATGTGGGGGAGGGGGCAGTGGCTGTGGCTGACAGTGGAATCTGACCCACTGCTCATGATTGCAGTGTGCCTCTTGAGTGGCGTCCTCTCCCCTGCTGTCCTGACAGGCTTCACTTACTCCGAACCATGAAATTTGGATGGTGCCTCCACCACATCTGATGTGGGAAGTTGTAAAACATGCACAGAGGGTTCCAGGTCACCAAAGGTTACACATCAGCGGTGCGCTGCATATCCAGCCATTTTGCTGGTGGTGTCGCTTCATCAAGCTTTGATCTACAAGGGGAGCACGACACCCCCCCCTTGGGGTGGCAGTTCATTCCATACCAACCGCCTTGCCCCCCCAATAGCCCACCAACCCTGTTGCACCGTCAGGCAACCCAGGTTCAAGCTTTGGTAAGGACGAATCCTCAACATTGACCAGCCACTCAGGCTTCGACGCTGCAAAACCGCATCGCTTTTGGCACAAGGGAGTCGGTACTGATACACACAATGGAGGTCGGTACTGATACACTGAATGGCCCCCCCCTTAGCCACTTTCAACTGTTCAGCAATATCACAACAAACACTCCTGAGCCTACAAAGCAAAGCTATGTACACCGGTGAACCGCAAGGCCCTGTTTTCCACCTGCAAACCTGCTTGACCTGTCAGGCCCCCTCAAACTGGGGCTACACCCCTGTCACTTGTACACCATAAATACAGAATCTCCGTCATATCTTGAGGAGCACCTATACCCATAGGGCCGCATCATATCGTTACTACCACTGCCGTCACCGGGAGTCGAACGGGCGCTCCCCAAAGAGACGACCTCAATAGCCCATCGAGATATACACTCTAGCACAACAATATGTGACGATCCTCTGCCATCTGAATCACTGAATGGTTCACATCTCTGGGAGGGTTGCCTTGCGTAGTTGTACAAGGGATCACTCCAGGTTACAACACCTGTCTGCTTCCCATATTCCACATACACTGGGGCGTTGTCATGTGACTCGCACAGTAGTGTGCGGACAGGGGGATGCGCAAACCATCAAGGTGGGGGAGGGTTTTCAGTTGGTACTTCGGGGTTTAATCCACAAGATTGCATTTTGTGGAGTGTGGAGTTTTCTGCTGCTTGCGGTTCATCTGACCTGCTCCCCTGCACCCACCCACAGGCCCTGGATCCACCCACTTGCCCCCAGCCCCCTCCAGTGGGACCCACCGAAAGCAAAAGTGGTATGTGTCAATACACTTCCCCTTTCATATGGTTACCTTCGGGACAAACAGCTAGGATTGTCAAAAAAAAACATCGCTTCATGTACTTTGCTCTGTGGCAGCCGCAGTGCGAGCAGCTTTCAGATCGACTCAGTAGAGTGTAACACCAGAAACCAAACACCACAAACGTTGCAACTTCATGCTTTAAAGAAATTGAGGCGGGACGGTGTCAGAATGACCTGTTGAGTGAGGATTCAGTAAGACGGGGACGGCTGTCAGCGTCAGAATCGTCGTCTTCATGTGCAGCGTCTTGCTCGCCCTTGGGCTCAGTCGTGGGAGGTGGCGGTGTTGCTGACAGCGATTCGCGAACACTGGCACAAGACTGTGTCAATGCAGTGAAGTGGGTTTCGTGACCATCATTCACCACCCACATCCGCAACGTCTGGGTAACCGCTACGTACCACTATCCCGATCTTCCGGCGTGCTGTGCCCCCTCGCTCACATTTCCCAATAGGCCTGCTCCCCTCAGGTGCCGTCTCCGCACCGTTTATCAACCCATTCGACCTATTTCGAGTCCTTTTGGGAGCGTTTCTGCACAGCGCGCGCACAGCGCCCAATTGTAAGTAAGCTTTCCCGTGACCACCCTGAAATCCACCCACCACCGGGGGAGCTACATCCACAGGGCAACAACAGTGGATTTAGACACCGATCCGGCATTTTTAGTGGGAAATATCGTTTGGTTTAACTCAGTATCTGAAATTTTGGACTGATTAAGAATCTGCGTAGTCCTGTGTATGGGAACACCGCAGTTACTTTGTCAGCTTGGCCATTGGGGGAAATGGGTCCAAAATAGCCTATTTTCCACACAGCGCGGGCATAGCGCGCACACAGCGCATGGTGCGCCCCCTTTGTCTCTTTTTGTACCATGAGCACTGCCGTCCTTGAACACAGCATCAACCGCGGCCCCAGATTCGCCCAATCACCATCACTCTACAGCTTCTCATCCCTCAAACCGGCACCCAGACAGGACTCACAAAACCCAACAACCAATGCAACAACCACAAAACAATCCCTACCTTACCCTACTTTACCCTACCTTAACTCCAAAGCTGATTGCGGATCTCAATCAATGCATCACCACAGCTTCCCCAAGGAATCCACAACCGTATGCCCAATCCCATCCCTCTATGCACCCCACTCCCGCACCCCGTTGTCCACCTCGCAAGCATTGCCCCATTGTTATCAGCACCCATATCCACATGCATGTGCAAATAACACCCCATATATCGCACAAAGTCGCCCCCCCCCCTTACCTTGTGGGCAAGGGGGGAGGTGGGGGGGGGGGGGTTATGGGTGGTAGGGGGGGGGAGGTCGGGGGAGAGGTGGGGGGTAGGCACGTTTACCCGTGCACCACACCAAGGCAGTCTGTAGTCTGTACAAGTAGACACCGTTTGCTAATTGTAGACACTGTCGGCATGTTGTAGACGCGAAGTGGCAATATTTGGGAAGGCCCCGTTCCAAAAAACGGGTGGCTCACGTCGTTTACCCGTGCACCCATGAACATCTTTAAGGTGCGAAGCACTGAACTGGCCCCGAGGTAGGGGGGGGGGGGGGCGGGCAGGGGGGGTAATGGGTGGTAAGGGGGGGAGGTTGGGGGGGGGAATGATGGGGGGGGGGGGTTGGATTTGGATTTGGGGGCCGATCTCACAAGACGCCTGGGGAGGAGCACAATGGCGTCCCCAACGACTCTGCATATCGGCCGGCCATGCCATATGAGATGTGCTCCCAGGCCCTCGACGGACCCTCCCCAGCACCCTGGGCTCCGGAGCCTCGCCTGGGTCACGCCTCGCTCAGCTCGCGGGGCGCTCCTGGCTCCACTCCGAGGCCCCCCCTGCTTCCTCTGCCCGCGCCAGCCCCCGGCTCCACGGGGCGTCCCTTCTGTCCACCATGGCCGTTCCCACAGCCCTCGGTGGACTGGTCGCCCCTGGGCCCTTCCCTGGACAAAGGCACGCCTGGGTCCATGGCCTCGCCACGCCTTGCCCGAAAATTCCGCCGGGGTGGCCGTTCCCCTTCGGTGCGTGCGTCCTGGCCGCGGACGTCACCCCTGCCCGGCGTTGCGCTGCACCATCCCCGTCTCCCCCGCCCCCCACCCTTCGCGACGCACAGCTGCAGGGGGGTGTGGGGGGTAAGGGAGGTTGGGACGGGGAAGGTAGGGGGGGGGGGTGCCCCCCATACATACATGCATACTATCAACGCCCTCATCTTACTGAACAGGGGATGTCTGTTGCAGCCGCTGCTCACTTTGCTCAGATAAAAACACCTACGCAGTCCAGTGCCATTGGGCACCTTACGTTTTGTTGCGCTCTGAACAGCTGTTAACGGATGGCGGGTGTGGGTGACCAATAGCGGTTGACGCTGTTGGGCGATTGACCACCGGTTGGCGTTTGAATAACGGCGACTGGCGCCTCACTAAGGACAACTAAGTTAGTCGCAAGCCTTGCTCAGGCACTGAACTAGAGGCTCAAGAGTCCCTGCTTACAGCACGCCTGAACGAACCTGAACGTGCATCACCCATTGTTCAATGCGTTGAATCTTTGCTTCCGTCAGAATCTCGTATCCCATTGTTTGGGCATGCAATCGAGTAATGGTCTTGGAAGCTCGGGCACTGGTGATCGTTTCAAGCGGCTTTGCAGGGGCCGTGCTGTTCCCTTGTCCGATCTGCACATGACGTAGAGGTAGAGGAAGAACACCCGGGTGATCCGCAGGCACCAGTGAACAGATGTTGGTCTCTTCTGGCTGGGCACCTAGCACCTTGGTCCTTAGCTAAACTACATGTGCCCAATCTTGGACGTTGAGGCTCACCACCAGCATCAAACAGGATGAGGCCATGGGTGTCTGCTGGAACGGTTTATACGCTGACCCTTCCCACAGATTCGCCACTTTGCCGAGGAGAGTGGACCATGAAAATGGACTCCAAAGAAGGGGGAGGGGGCTGGCTCTGAGGGGGACAGGAGTCCCAACATACGTTCCTCAAAATAATGACCATATCGCACTGATCAAATATGTTGGGGTTGGGGGGGGGGGGCATGGCAGGTGGTATTTTTGTTCAGTAATAGTGCCCCTGAGTCAATTCTTAGCCACTCTTCTGAGCAGAGCTCCACGCAGGCTGAACCATGATGGTGGAGTTAAATTACACTGGGGGATCCCAGGAGTAGCTGTGAGGAAGAGAGCTGTGGGGGGGGGTAGGGCGCACTCACTACATGTTTGTACAGCAAGGCACATTGTGCGTGTATCACGAACCCACTACACAAGCATGCACTTTGCGCACTTTGATCAGGGCCAGTGTACTAATGGCGAAGGACAGCATGTTGCACCCATTGAAAGCGAGGATTTCAGGGTACATATTGCCTGCCATATTGGGACCATATCTCTCGGGGACATTCATAACATGCCAACGCGGAGCAAATTCGTGTATTCTCAGGGTTTTCTCCATTTTTCGTCCAGAGCACCAAAATTTCTTTCCGTAGGGGGGGGTATGTGTATACTTTTTGAAATCTGTGAGAACAGGCCATTTCAGAAATGCATGGGTTAGGGGGGGGTAGCTGACGATATTTTTGAGCATCGAGGCCAAACTTTTCGGTGTTTGCACGATTTTCGACCCCAGGTTGCTGCAAAGTCGGCACGCAAACATGCACTGAACGTTTCACACTTGCTTATTCCGAATCGTCATTTGCGCTGTCTTTTTCAGGCAGGGCTGGGACCCCATTTGGGCAGACATCACCATGCTTATTGTTAGGAACATATTTTTGGTCCTTGGTGGGGTGAGTCTTTTTATCCCAAAACTGGGCTGCAAAAGCGGTGGCCTCAGAAGCGGATAGAATCTGGTGTTCCTCGTGGTCGCATGCAGGTTGCTGTGAACCGGCCGTACGAGGCTTTTTTGCGGTGCTAGGGGTCTTCAGGCGACTAACCCGCACCCAGGTAGCACCCCCAGAGCGTGCTCTTTTGCGAACCAAAGGTTGTTGCGGTGCATCTGGGGATGCAACGGCACGTGGCGTGAACTTGTATCCGGACATGGTGGCTGTCTGTTGACAAAAACAGCCAGCAAGCAACACAGGCACTGTCCAAAAAAGACAAAAATCTCAAACATACTGTCAGTACAACATGCAGACCCAGGGTGTTCCGAATAGCCCTTTTCAAGGGCTTTCCGAATATACCCCACATACCCCCCCCTTTGGGACACTCAGCGGGCACAAACGAGGCAACAATCACGGCGATCCCTGAAAACGCTCCGTGTTGGCATATTCCTGTCCGTCCCCGAGAGATATTGTAAGTCCCAGTGGGCAGGGACAGGTTGCAGGAGGAGAAGGGGGGCACAAGGGCTCAACTTCTGTGCATTGGTTGGGCTTTGGAGAGGGAATTGTCACAGTGGGGAAACATATCTCTCTGGGACATTCATTTCATGCCAACACGAAGCGTTTTCACATTTTTTCAGACTTTTCTCAACTTTTGGTCTAATGCACCAAAATGTCGTCACCTTGGGGGGGGCATGTGTATGCTTTTCGAAATCTGTGAGAAAACGCCGTTTCAGAAATGTATGGGTTGGGGGGGGATAGGTGACCATATTTTTGAGTACCAAGGCCGAACTTTTCAGCGTTTCAGGGTTTTCGGGCCTCAGGGTGCTCCGCTCACGCGTGCCGTGCGGGACACCAACTCACAGGTCTTCCCCTGGGTGCTCCGACATATTGTGGAGTTGGAGCAAAGTGAGAGGACGTACAGGGGGGGGAAAAATTTAGTATGGGAAAATTTTTGCCCGGAAAAATTCCGCCGGGGAAAAATTCCGCCACAATCGTTAAAAGTGATGGGAAAAATTGCGCCAGAATTGGCCGTACGAAATTTTGACACTGCGCTCACTATTAACTGGCAACTACATGTGGTAGGCAGCCTGAAGTGCCCTGAAGGATAGAACCCTGACCATCCATCCACGTGACGTTTCTAATTCTGCACTCCCCTCCCCCGATCATACCCCCCCCCCCCAGCACAGGGTACAAATTTTGAACTTGATGTCCAAAAAAAAGTATGGGAAAAATTCCGCCACAATCGTTAAAAGTGATGGGAAAAATTGCGCCAGAATTGGCCGTACGAAATTTTTCCAGACAGGTTTCTTCCCATACTAAGTCCCCCCCCCCCCCCCCGTAAATGGATGCATTTTGACGTGCTGAATCCAAATATTGTGGTCTCATGTCCCAACTTGACAGCCTGTTTGAGAAATTCTGCCATCTTTGATTTCTTGCACTCTGGTGAGCTTGATGCTGCAAGTTGCACCAGGCATCACCCGGGTGTCCAAGGTAGTTATTGGTCAAAGACTTCAGCATATTGGGGTCTTGAGGGGACCCATGTTGCACATGTCTTCTACACATCAAATGCAATAAATCCACCCGAATGACTTGACCCTTATATGCCCATATGTTGGAGTAAGGGGGGTAGGGGTGCGGTGCAGTCTGTCTGAAACCAGACCACAACAGGCAAAAAAAACCCAACCTAGGCAAAAAAAACCCAACCTGTGAACGGTAACGGCCAATTTTCGAGAAAATATGGTTCCGGACCCCCCCCTACCCAATACATCTCCGAAAAGCCCTCTTCAAGGGCTTTCCGAATATACCCCACATACCCCCCCCAACTGGACACTCAAGAGGCACAAATGAGGCAGCAATGGCACCGACACCCTAAAATGCTCCGTGTTGGCATAAAACCCGACGTCCCAGAGAGATGTTCCACGTAGATGGGCGTGCAATACTTGTCCCTTTGCTCATAGCTGCACAGGTACAGCCCCTTGGCACCCCATGCTAGTGCCGCCATGCTTCACTGACGTCTTTCCCACAACTATGCAATTTGGAGGGTGCTCTGTGTTTTGTTTGCATTTGCATGTGTGTGCTATCCATGCCCCAACCGTTCCCACCCAATTGATCTGGTGGTCCCTTTGGTTCCCTTTAAGAGATGGCCCCGTAAAGAGTACACTCAGGTGGTAGGCTGAGGACTTTCTTGCTAGTTCTTGCACTGGGGCCAAAGTGCATTTGTACTTTAGAGGGGGGCTAGATCTGCCAAGGCTCCGTCCATGCCATGGGGGGGGGGCATCTGAACAAAAGGGGGGAGGACTTGTCATATGTTGGTTGTATAGTCTAGCAGATGGCATCATTTGAGCCAACTCTCTGTGTTTCGCCTGAATCATATTGCTGGGAATCTCTTGCAAATGTTTTTTGCTCGGAGCATTGCCAGGAGGAGACCATTGGTCTGATGCCCCCCACTCACCTGTGTCTGTGGCACGTGATACCTAGAGCTAGCTGAGCAGAGAAAGAGGACTATCTGGACTGTCCGCCAAAGCACCAACCGGTACCACTGTCACATGGCCATAGCCATAGACATACTGAAATCCTGTTCCGCAAAAATCAAGGAGATTTAATTACTAGTCATCAAGTCTGGGCACTCTGTGCTCCTCTCTACGCAATGCCCGGTGCCCATTCCTTGTTTGCGTGTAGTGTTCTCCCAACAAGGGTCCATAGCGTATGCAATGCAAACCCTATAGACTTTCAAAATCATGTTGCTACATGCCCTTTCTTTTTTTATCTCCTCACTCCTTTTTTCTGGTGTTGCTTTGTGCTCTTGTGTGTTCTTGTGCCTTCTACATTGTTTGTGTGCGTGCACTTCCTGTGCTCAAGGAAGGGATGACCACTTGGATTAATGGCATTGACGCCTGGTGGCCCTGGTGCAGTTTTTTTTATTTTTGGGCGTTTTCACGGGGCCACAATGGGTCAGGTTTGCTTCACCGCAATTAGCTCCAACCGCGCCTGTTCGGTGTAACAGATCATTGTTCTCTGTGCTTGCTGTCCGAGTGTTCAATGGCTGGGGTTGAGGGCCAAGGTCCCTTCCTCCCTGCGGCACTGCACCAGGTCAGCTGTCGCCTGTTGGGCTGTAGGTTGGCAAACATGCAGCCAGGCTCACGCCCGTACGCTAGCCGTGTTCCTATAGGATCAGGGGCATACATGCTGGTCAGGGGTCACCAATGGGCGGGCACTTGCTGCTGCTGGCCCCATTCGGCCATGCCCTCCCCTTGTTTGCTGTTGTTGGACCTTGGGCCTAAAGGCCTAGTGGGTTCAGGATAACATACAGTGTTCCCAGGCACATACATGTGTGTGTTTGGGTGTGTTAGGCTCAGGTCGATGTTGTGTGGACGGGAGAGAGAGAATCAGTGAGGGGGGGGTACCACTTGCCGTTCACTAGGGTGGGGCATATTCCATCTGTGGCGGCCGCTGTCCGAGCGGCGGCGCACTCGGCGCCAGTCCTGGTGGCGCCGGTTCGAGTCCCGTTGCCGCCCATCGTTGGGTGGGACCTCCCATCGATCCGTTCGAGTACCGGTGGCGACGCGCGCTACTACAGGTGTGTGGTGCCACAATGCGTTTTCTTTTTGGGGCGGGGGTGTTCTTAGGTGCAAAAATAGACGAGACCTCCACCCGATCCGCCGGTACCGGCGGTGGCGCGGGCTGTTGTAGGGGTGGGTGGTTCCAACGATGCCCACTAGAGAGCTCTACGTGCAGGGGACCCAGGAGCCGCAACCCCCGGGTATCGAACCCCCGCACTGGACAACGGAAGACTACCGCTCTCGCTATTGGGCTGTCTATGTCTCTTACCAGTTTCCTAGCTCTGCCACTTGGTGGGGGGTGTTCCCGGGGCAGGGTTGTACTTGCAGCCTAGGTGAGTCCCGTAGGCGTGTGCGTTTGGGTGTGTTAGAATAGGGGAGACACCTTGATCGGCGTGACACACCGAGAGCCTTCAGTGCTGCAGGTCGATGCTGTGTCCGTGGATAGTGAGAGTGTGTCAGGGGAGAGAAATTCAATCCATGTAGGCGACCTCGTTGGAGGGGAGTGGGGAGCTGGTGCCCGAGATTGGGCCCGAGATCGCCAGTGGGAGGGTGGGGTGGAGCGGCCTGTGGACGGACACGGCGCCCTTGAAGGGGAGGTGCAAACTTCGATGTCCACCAAACCACCGCGTGGCCCATGGACTTGGGGCGTGACATATGCTGCGTGGCGATAGCTGTGTTTGGGCTGTAGAATGGTCGCTGGCCCTGGGGGGGGGGGGGGGTGGAGCAGGGGTTGTTCCCTCCTCCCCTCCCTTTCTTCGTTGCCGTGCGGGGAGGGGTGTGCCGTGGTCCCCACCCTCCATCGCTATCCACATAACTGGGGCTTCAAGGTCGGACTCCGGTTCCGATTCCGACTCGTCCAGTGATTCCCCGCCCGCCAGTGACACCGTGACTTGCCCTTTCAGCGGGGGGGAGCGCCGGCGTCCTATGTCAGCCAGCCGGTCCGCGTGCGTGTTACCATCCACGCCTATGTGCGAGGGGACGTGCAGTCACTAAATGGCTGTCCCTTGTGACTTAGTTTCATGCAGCAGTTGGGTCTAGAGGTCCACGTGCCCCACGGGCCCTGCCGATCCTTGCCAGTCATGGCGACGCCATTTCTAACAAAGAGTCAGAACAAATCAGTGTCTATTTGGACTTATTCCTGTGTTGGACCGCATGCAGTGCCGCCCTGAGCTTACCTCGGTTGTTCGTTTGCCGTTCCTCAAGGGGGATATGCTTTGCGGTGTCCCGTGCGTCTCCGAAGCTCACCCCATAGCCCCCCACCCGACCCACCGTGGGATGGTCCTCGGATGACCCGTCCGTATATATGATTTCCCATCCTGCCTGCCTGTACTTGTCCACCAGCACCTTGTGTGACTCTGCCATCTGTGCGGCATAACTGGTCCTTTTTCCGTTTTTTTGCGTCGTGGCCGGTGGAGCTTGGGGGGGGGGGTTGCCCACTTGTTGTACCCGCGGGTGCTGGAGATATCCTGTTTCCTTGAGTTGTTTGGCTGTAGGAGCTGTGTTTCGTCAGCTGGGAGGGTGGGTTGTGGGTGACTGGACCATCTCTGAAGTACTTGGAGCCACATGGAGAGAAATAGATCCCGGGAGGGGGGGGGGGGGGGGACTTGAATTTGACCAAATTGCGCAGGCCCCATGAGGCTCTGACCGCAGCCAGTAAACAAGACCCAAGGGGGTTTGGAGAGAGAGGGTCGGTTGCTCAACCAGGAGCTCTGTGGGGTCCGTTTCGTGGGTATCCCCTAGTATGGCGGGGCCCATACATTGCACGGCGATGTGAAATGCCGCCGCCAAAAAGCGACAAGAAGTCGGCGCATGAGGTATGGTCTCCACCTGCCCGTCCAGTGGACATTGGGTGGCATGGGGGAGCCAATTTTTTCGCCCTACCGGCAGCTTCCTCCACAACGTCGTCTGTATGAACGTGAGATCGCCCTTGTGGCAGTCGCAACTGGTGGAATGCTTCCTAGGTTTCCGGTGTTTGCTGAGGGGGGGGGGGGGGTTATGGGACATGAGATACCGGAGCATGACTCTGTTGTTCCATTGGGTCCAAAACATCGGCCGCGTCTCTCGGGGGGGGGGGGGCATTCGACGGTTCCCAGGGGGTTGCCATGCGAGTTTGATAGACTGGTACCCATGTGGGGGGGAGAGTGGCCCGCATTTGCTCTGTGAGCTGCTCCAATTTAAGGCGGGGGCAAAAGTAGGTATAGCCGTTTGTGTCCTTGAACAATGCAGAATGCCATGGTGATAGGGAGCCAGCCTAATGCTCTGTGGGGGGCAGTACAGGGGCTTGTTTGCGCAGTAAAGAATACGCTTTGCAGCCGGTGCCAAGAAAGGGGTAACTGGCCCAGGGAACTGGTCTGAGCTGGAGCAAGGGGAGGTTGGCTGCATCCAGTGGGATTCCGTACCCCTCTGCCCATTGATGCAGATGTGCAACCGCAATGGTCGCAGGTGGGGAGGGGTTTTGGCACATGGCCTTCCCATCTGTACTTGTGCCAAAGATGGCTGAAATGATTCAACACTTTTTGACCACAGGCCAAATCTCTAAGGCCAAATCTCTAAACGCTGGGCCTTGGCAATCCTCTCCCCCATACCCAAAGAAAAAGGTTCGATATCCGTAGACGAACTGCGCCCCCTCTGCCTGCGGAATGTGCTGTTTACATGGGTCTCCATGGTTCTCTATTCAATGCTTAAAGATCTCATCCATTTCCTTACCCCCTCCGAACAAAAAGGGTTTATGAAAAACAGATTCATATTTGAACACATTTGGGAGGCCCGGGGAGCCTGGGATGGTATGGAGGAAGGTGTTTTCGTGTCCATTGACTTCTCCAAGGCTTTCGATTCCGTGCATCACAATTATATCAAAGCTTTCTTCCTTTACATCGGCCTACCGGTCCCACTGATTGCCCTCATCCTCTCAATGCTCACGCCGCCTTTCATTTTTGGGGTTGGAAAGGGGGTACAGGGGAGGGGGGATTTCGCCAGGGGATAATTTCGCGGGGAAAATTTCGGCGTTAAGAAAGGTGGCGAAATTTTCCCGTGGCAAAATTTTGGCGTAACAGTTCCATCCTTCACCACAGCTACAGGCATTGTGTTTCATGAGCAGGGCCAGGCGCGATTACGAACGCGCCTGTGCCTGTTGATGCCTTGAAAAAGAAGCCTGCATCTTCTGCACCAATTACTGGATCGTCTGCATCAGATTTCATGAAGCTGCGCAAGAAACGGTTGGCTCGGGCGCGTTCGTAGGCGCGCCTAGCTCCTCTTGGAAAACACAATTCAGGGACCATGTTGTGGCAACCTGTTGCAATTTTGGAGGCGCATTTGTAGGTGCGCCTGGCTCCTCTTGGAAAACACAATTCTGGGACCATGTTGTGCCACCCTGTTGCAGTTTTGGACCCTCTGTGTAGTGCATGTGTTGTTGTTTTGTGACCATTGGAGACTGCTTCAAGCAGGGTTTGTTTGTGCATGAAAAACCAATCTCATCGGATTCACAAGTGCTGGACAGATGAAAAACATTGCGTCATTGGGATTTGAACCAACGCCTGTGCAATCAGAATCAAGTGCACGCAATAATGACCACATCTGACATCTATGTCCTCAAGGGGTATATACAGACCGAGAGATAAATTCTTTTTTCGAAAATTGAGAGACATTTTGCGAGACACATGCTTGCTAGGGGCTTTGGGGATTTCAAGGGTGGCGAAATTTTCCCCTGGCGAAATTATCCCCTACAAAATTGTCCCCGGGCGAAACCCCCCCCCCCTGTAGTTCCAGCGGTACAGCTACACCCCAAGTCATGGGTGCAGCAAGGGGACCCACTGTCCCCGGCGCTTGTTGCAATGGTTTGTTCAGTACTAATACCGATGCTCCATCATCTCAGCCCGCACATCCACGCCCTCTTTTACGCCAATGATCTTCTGCTGTATATACCCCTCCCCCTGGGGCTGGTCTGCCCCATCGTCACACGAATATTCGAAATCTTGCGCATCTATGCCGAATACGTGGGGCTTCGCCTCAACCACAAAAAGTCAGACTTCCTTTTCAAAGGTTATTGGTCGGAAAGACACAAACAACTACTGAGGCGCACTGGGGTAGACATAAAGACGAGGGTCAGGTACCTGGGGGTCCTGTTTGGAGAGGTCTCCCCAGAACAAGCGTATGCCCCACTTGTTTCCAGGGCACAGACCAGAGCCTCATATGCGGCCAGCCTATGCCTCACTCTGCAAAGCGCATCGCCCTACTGCAGGAGTGGATCTTACCCCTACTGCTCTACCCCGCCCGGTCATACTTCCCGATAGAGGAAGTCCGTTCCAAGCTAGCTGGTATCTACAGGACAGCCCTACGGGTCAGCAGCTGTGGGCTTACACTACCCATTCTAGCACAACCACCCCGGGAGGGGGGCTACCATCTCCCACAACCGCGCGCATACTTACTTTGGCAGCATGCCTTCCAGCCGGGATGCCATCCAGTCCCGGTGAAGAGCCTCTTTTCTAGTTTTTCTAGTGCCGTGAGCACTAGTGTTTCTGAGAGGGGTTGCTGGAGGAGTTTGGCTGCTCCCTTGAAGGTAGGCTTGAGAGGGAGGGAATCCATAAAGTGTAGACACTCGCCAACTGTTTTTTGGCCCGGGGCCATCACCTTAGACCAGTATTCCTTGAGTGTGCTTGCAATACTCGTTGGTTCCGTGAGTCGGGTACCCGCCTGGTTCCTTAGTGTTGTGAGTTTGCGTCTGTGTTGTAGCTCTCTCACCGGGCGGGCAATTTCTGCCTTTCATTGTTGTTTGGTCTGTGGCTCCGGCTCCTCTTGTAGTGTAGTTTGCAGGTTGTCCATGACTCACTCTGTCGCTTTCCTCTGTGTTTCGTGCTCTACCAGCGCTAACAGCATGTTGTATGCCTGTTCCGGCCCTGCTGGTGTGAGACCCTGGTCCTTAAGGAAGGAGGTCGCTTCTGGGGTGATGTGTCTTGTGGAGCAGTGGTGTAGCAGCGATACTGCTTGGGTGAATCCTGTCGCACGCAGCTGCCGCTCATAGGTGATGGCTGTTTTGGAAATGGTGCATACAGCCTGTTCCCACCGGTCCTCTTGTTCCCCGACGATTGTCCGGAGCTGCATGTCCAATGCATTTACCGCCGCATCGTCCTTTAAGAAACAGGTGGGGATTCTTTTGCGCGGTTGCATGTCCAGGCGGAGGAGGGGGGGAGAGTGTGACCACTACTGCCCTATAGTCACTGTCTGAGGCCTTGCACGTGTAACATCTCGTGATGGAATTGCATGTGTGCTGAGAAACATGCACTTTATCAATTCTTCGGCGATGTGGTGTCGGGTTTGGCTGGTTGTCGATCCACTCAGTGTGGAATCCCAAGGTCCAGGCTTTGGCCCTTTGTGTGTCGTGTGGATCCGGCGAGTGCGTGTGTGTGATATTCCAAGCATCGCGCAGATAGAGCTCTGCCAGGCCACGCACCTTTGTTGTGCGTGCACTTGCTGAGGGGGGGAGGTCATCATGTACCGAAATAACCTCAAAATCCACTCCCGGTGTGATGACCGAGTTGTGATCCGCTAAGAGGATAACATGCTCGGAAAAAGGGAAGTGCGAGGGGAGTTCAGTAACCTGTTCCCACTGCTGCTGGCGCAGGGAACCTTTATCACTGAAATGTGCAGCACAAAAGGTGATGGGCAGTCCTTCTGGGCTAGCGAGATTAACCACCAGGATTCTCAGGGAAACAGATATAGAATTTGTGTGTGTCCATTGTTTCTTCCAAAAGAGGGCGACACCGCCTCTGGCCCTTGGGGGGCAAACTTGTGCAATGAAGTCATATCGTGACTGGTCAGCAAGGTGTCGCAGTCGGGCTTTGATAGACTCCAGGCCTGCAGAACCTTCAGCTAAGTGCGGTTCCTGCAGGGCAAAAACTTGCATGTTTAGTTTGTTGAATTTTTTGAAAATGAGTTGTATGCGTGGCACCGTGTGGGAGCCATCTTCATGTTCCGTGAGCGCCCCATTCGCGTTCACTGTGGCTACAGTGATGTCGGCAGTGTGTGTTGTGTAAGAATGAGGCTGCATTGTCTCTGTCATCTCGGGACCGTTTTCCGCGTAGACTGTCAATGTCTAAAGCCATCATCTGTGCTATGTCTATCGAGGATTGTGAGGAATGTTGAGTTGACTGTGAGAGTAGACCCTACAGATAATTCAGGTTCTGGGCATTCAGAGGGGAGAGAGAGGAGTAGGCAGAAGGCTGTGGGTTCTGCTGGACGAGGTTAGGCAGCTGCTGCCCCACATTCATACTGGGTACTTGGTGAATTGGAAGGAGGGAGGATTGATTCTGTGGAAGGAAGCTGGACGTGGCTGGCATGGCGGGTGCCACATGGACTTGGGGGTCAGGGGGGGGGGGGGTACTGGGGAGGGCGGTTGTTGCTGTTGTTGCTGCCTCCGCTCCCTGTTTTTATTCTGCCAGGTCACAAGTGCCTGTTCCCATTCACCTCTGGTTCTGATTGACGCAGTGTTGGTGTGACCGTCTTCAGCTGTCAGCATGAGGATGGATCCCGCCAACTGCCCTGCACCTAGGGCAGTGACAAGCCAGCTGGGTTGCTTGAGGTTTCCCATGGTCCATTTCAGTTTTTCCAGGGAGATCTGCGTGTCATTGACAGCCAATCCCTTGTTTACCATGGCCGATTTTACTACCTCCATGATTTCGGATGGGGACAGGTATTCAGGGAGATCCACAAAAACCACTTCATCCTTTTTGTCTTTTGTTTGTTTTGATCCTACCGAGGAGAGGGAGAGAGAGGAGGACCCACCTGTGCTGGTTCCTTCTTTGTCCCAAAATTCGTCCTTGAAACTGTAGCTGAGGTTGCGCAGTGTGGGCATTGCTGTTTGGATGAACGTTTGTGCATCAGTGCGCTTTTGGAATTCGCGGCGGATTTGTTTGTTAATTCATACTGAATGCATGGTTTGTGATGCAGTTTGTCCAGAATTTGCATCATATGAAAGTTCAACACCGACCAAAAGTGGGTTGTAGAGGCATGATTGCGCATTGCCTTGCTCAGGTAGACCTCAGCCATTGATTCACACACATTGAGTTTTCCTTGATGTACGTTGAAAGGGACATAGGCATAGCATTCGCGGGAGTACCATTTGAACTCGAATTGGTCCAACACTTCTTTTGGAGGGGGGGGGGGAGGATCAGCCAGCTGGTGAGGGTGGGGTGGGGACCAGGGGATACCGCTACCACATCTTGTGAGACTTTCAGGTCGGTCACAGCTTCCTGCACCTCCTTGTTGGTCACACAGACTGCGATTTTCGACCCCTGTTTGGGGATAGGCGTGAATATGTTCATCGGGTCTTGGCCCGGCGGCAGTGCATTCACAATCTTCTTGGTCGGGGCGGTGGTGAACGGATTGGTACGTGTCGCATTGGTGGACTCGTAGATCCACGCATGCAGGTGTCCTCCGCCGCTGACACTCAGCGGCCGATTCACCAGGGATACGGAGTCTGCCTTACAGCGCACTCGATCCGCAAGCATCTGGGCTCCTTCGTGCAACTTCGATTGCACTGGGGTGAGGACAACCAATTTGAAATCAGTGTTCTTATATTGTGCAGCTGCCTTTGAGACCACTTCCATTCCTTCCTGTAGGGCCGTGTACATCACCACTGCCACTATTTTTATTGAGTCTCCAGCTTGCCAGATATCCTGCTTTAGGTTCAACTCCTTTTCCTCGCTGAGGCTGGCTGGATTCATGTATGGAGAGGGAATGTCCTGCGGTCTAAAGTAGGGCCTGTCAGCCAGGAGGACCATGTGTGTGTCGCACCAAGCTGCACCTGTGACCATCGCCAATTGGGTGGCCTCCGTGGACATAAGGATGCACTCCCCTTCTTTTGGGAATCCGAACCTTTTGGTGAACTCCTCCATTTTCTGTGTGGCTTCCGCTGGTGTCATATCAGGCATTGTGTCCGCCGGGTACTAAGGTATAGTCGCGGTATTGGTGTTTGTTTCGTTTGGGGATGACCCGGGAAACCCCGGTTTTCCAAGAGTAGGGTTTTGAGCCACGAGATATCCACACCCAGATCGTCCGCAATGAGCGACCGGTCTATTCATTGCAATAGACGTCCTTGGTGAAGGTGTCCTGCAGAGCGCGAAGTGGAGGTCCTGCTGCT
Source organism: Eutreptiella sp. 'Long Island Sound 2002' (assembly GCA_964036045.1). NCBI lineage: Eukaryota > Euglenozoa > Euglenophyceae > Eutreptiales > Eutreptiaceae > Eutreptiella > Eutreptiella sp. 'Long Island Sound 2002'. The sequence continues at coordinate 37,051,535 of OZ038392.1, forward strand.
GCGCAGGACCCACAAACTTTTTTGCGTGTTTGGAGCCTTGGGGGCACGCGCTACGTTGTTCCACGCTGCTTCACCCGGCTTGTCTGCCGTCAAATCAACAACTCTGTGGGGCATGATCCCCGGGGAGCGGCCGTGAACAATACATTGAAAAAAATATAGACACTCAGAAAGTTTTCACGGGGGGGGGGGGTTTAACCCCCTAATTCCATCCACTAATTTTTGGCGGTTGGATTTTTCGAGAATTATGGGGTGATGAGGGTACCCCCCCCCCTATTTTGAGGGTGCCCGGTTCATTTCTGAAGTTTTCAGCTCATGGTTTGACAATATGTTTGAGAAAATCCGGATTTCATTGAAATTTTGGCCATTTTCGGCTACTGCTGCCAGTCTGGTGACGGGGGCCAAAATTGCAATATCCGCGTCACCCGCACCGCTTTCTCTAGGTTTTTGCTGGGTTAGGCATCCCCCCCCCCCCTGTTTGGGGGTGGGGAATCCATTTTTGAGGGTTTTGGGGTGTGGTTTGACGGTATGTTGCGGCCATTTTCGTTTTCTCGTGCTTATTGAATGCTCTCGGTGCCTGGAGATTGACACATCATTTTTGGTGTTCAAGGGTTTGCGGGGCTGTTTTTGGCATTGTGGTTTGTCGGGTGGCAGCCCCCCCCCCCCCTTGTTGAGGTTGGAGAATTCATTTTTGAGGGTTTGAGGGTGCCTTGTGATGGAGCGGACGTGCATTTTGCAGAATTCTTCTGTCCCCTGTCCACACTTGTGTCGACCTGTCCGTGGCAAGTTTGCCAAGTTCACTCAGTACCACTTCACCCTCCTTGAGGAAGACAAGGTTAAAACCTTGCCCAGCGGTGCCACAGTGAAGGGCACAACCCAGTATTATCATTATAAATCTTGTGGCAAGCCGGGCCTCTTGCTTCACCGCAAATACCCATGCTTTTGCTCAGCTTGCCTCAAGGACGATTCGAAAACTGCCCCAATGCCTCGTGGAGCGGCAAGTGGGAGGAAGTGGCTGTGAAGGCTAAGTAGAATGGTTTATTAGAGTGTTGTTGCCCTCACATTGATGCATTTGCCCCATGTGTGCACGAAAAACCCATAAAACCCCAGAAAATTGACACCAATTGACCCACCAAAGCATTGTGGTCAACACACCTGCAATGCTGTGCAGCCAATCTGCTACTAGACCAGAACAGGGTGAAACCGAAATCGTCCACAGCAACGGCCAAAATTTGCCAAAATATGGTCCCCCCCCCCAACCCATACATCTTAGGCCACACTAACTGCCCACCCCCCTACCCACAGGCTGGGTTCCGCGGGGCCATACTGTACCCCCCCCGCGCGCCCAAAAAACAGGGTTTGAATTCTGCACCTAGGGGACCCCTTGCACCTGGTAGGAAAAAATGAGTATCTCTATTTATCTAAAATGCTATTCTCATGTAACCACACCCCAGTTGTCAAAACACAATAAGCATGTATGCATACTGAAAAAGCAGAGGATGAAAGAAGGTTTCTGGAATACAACAAACCTTTCCAGTGTTACACACAAATGTATCATCCACGGAGGCAATGCAGTGCAAGAAGTAGGGTAGCACACACTTGGCAAAGATTGATGCACCATGTGTGTGCCCAATAACTGTCAATTGACAGTCACTCAAATTCATGCATCATAATCGAGGTCTCTATTTGCCATTGTTGAGACCTCTGGGCGAAATTTCTTCCAGCTTTACAAAAATGTAAAAACGACCCGTGTATTCCGGGAAATACCTAAACCTCGGCGAAATTTCTTCCAGCTTTAGTAAAACACAAAAAAACAGTGCTCAAAACATCAATAGTATCTGCAGAGACAGCGCAGAACGACATTCAGACGTGTAACAGGGAAAACATACAACACAGCAGTCAGAGCACCCTCCAGAGCACACACCATTGTCACTCTAGCGCCGCTTCCTCAGGCCAGGTGCCTTTAGTTTGGCACCCTTTCCAGTAAACTGCCCACCATTTGCTTGTGGTGCCTGGTCACCAGGCATCTCACTGTTAGCACCACCAGTGGCATCACGTTCATTCTGTGTCTGCTAGGACGGTCTGAAATGGGCTGCAAACGTGCCCAACGCCTTGTTGGGTGGAGGCTTTGATGCAGCCTTGGGGCTTTCCTGTGAGCTGCTTGCTGCAGCCTTTGGTTTTTTGGCCTTGGCGGGTGTGCCGTCCCCCTGCTTGCCGGTTGACTTTGGGGGGGGGGGGGGCGTTTCTGGGACTCACCGTCCTCTTCCTCTGGTTGGGTGGCCTCCTCTTCTTGATCTACATACCTCCTTCCCGTACAATCCACTGGAAAACCATCTGCAAGGTCTTCACAGACTCGTTCCCACTGGATTGGTGCCACAGTGTCGCAGTTCGACACAGCAGCCCTCAAATCAGTAACAAATGACTGAGGAACAGACTTCTCCTCACACAAGTATGCAACTCCAATGTTCACGGGGAACATGCTTGGAATGGACAGTGGTGCAGAAAAATCTGGCTGCTGTATGCAAACCATTACCCATGTACTATTCGGCTGAATCAAATCTAATGCATACAGCCAATAACAGAACACTTCAATAGGAATGGCACTCGGCTTCGGTTTGGCGGCTGGTTTGGGCTGTGGTTCTGGTGCGGGGGCGTCAACAGCAGCAGTTCCCTCACTTCCACTAACATGCTCTTCATCATTCACCAGGTTTTCGGGCTGTGTACCAACATTTTGAGAGACTTCAATAGAAGACATCCCTTGAAAGGTAAGGGAACATCAGATGCAGAGTGTAAACATGAGGATATCCGGGTGCTCGGACAGAGATATTAGCCAAATTAGATGAAATTCGGAGAAACTAGGTTCAGAAACAGAAACTGCCGTACAACAGGGATGACACAGTGCTGAAGGCTATGAAATTCACGTTGATCGGAAAGCTGGGCGAAATTTCGTCCACGTCTGGCAGTTTCAAACAATACCAGGCTCAAAATCATGAAAGTCGGATGCCTGGGCGAAATTTCGCCCTGCTGGAAGCACAATAGCATATAACAGAGTCCAATCAATTCCAACCCTATGTACTCCGTCCCAACTCCTCTTCCTCATCAAGCATTTCGAGTGACAATGAGGCAAAGGGCAACATATCAGGCACAAGACAAGCAAAGAAACAACAAGAGGGGGGCCGGGGGAAATTTCCCCCAGGATCACTGATTGGTGTTTTTGACCTATACATTTTGCAGAAGCGGCGGAGCTGGGGGAAATTTCGCCCAGGGTCACAAAGACATCAAAATATGTATGCCTTTTTTGCTATCCGGGGGGGCTGGGGGAAATTTCCCCCACGTCTGGGAACATTGGCAAATAGAGATAGTGAATTTGAAGGCTATGAAATTCACGTTGATCGGAAAGCTAGGGGGAATTTCCCCCAGGATCACTGATTGGTGTTTTTGACCTATACATTTTGCAGAAGAGGCGGAGCTGGGGGAAATTTTGCCCAGGGTCATCAAGACATCAAAATATGTATGCCTTTTTTGCTATCCGGGGGGGCTGGGGGAAATTTCTCCCAGGTCTGGGAAAATTGGCAAATAGAGACAGTGAATTTGAGTTTCAAAGTGTGTATGCATAGGACACACAATAAATGTATAATTATTCTTCACCACCTATTACAGTACAGGCGACACATGGAAAACATAGACACAAAAACAAGACACAAAAAAGGCGACAAAGTGCACATGTTTGGGTCGTATGGGGCGGGTAGTTAGCGTGGCCTAAATACATCTCCGAAAGACCCTTTTCGGTGGCTTTCCGAAAAGGTATAACATACCCCTACCAACGGAACACCATATTCTGAGAAATCAGCCGACAACGCAAAAACCCCAGCGAGTGGATGGAATAACCCCCCCCCCCCCCCCCTGTGAAAACGCCCATATATATTCTCAATATATTCTGTGGACAGACTTGGCGCGCACATGAATCATTGTTAGCGTGCCCACTGCAATGCACGTGCCGTCAATAACATAAAGCGTGCGAGAATGTCGCGCGGTGAGTGACAAAAAGAGAGGACACCGCATCTAATGCACTGTCCATAATGATGGTGTTGTAGATACATAAAAAATTGATGTCCTGCAACGACCTAATTGCATTGCCTTCTTTGCACGCGATGATCGGGCCTATTTTTTGGACCCTCTAGGGTCACCGCACAGAGTCAATGAAAAGGCGAGGACCAACCAAATCTGTGATGTGTGTTGCCGCAGGGTTGAGGAAGTCATACCTGAGGATTTGATTTTTACAAAAATGTTCCGAGGTCAAGAAAAGCAAAATCCAGATCAAGTTGGGAAAAATACTACCAAAAAGATATCAAAGCAAAAATCAACCCAGGTCAACTCTATTACATTGGACTCATTTTACTTGTTTGTGCATCCCAAATGGTCCACAATCATTTTTGGAAAACACGTTTTTGATCCATTTTTCGTTCCAAAATAGTGCAGATTCAAAGCATTTTGGGATTTTCGGAGGGCCAAAGCGGGGCACCATGGGCTCAAAACGGGCTAAAACCACTTGTTTTGGCATTCGATGCAGTCTAGGAGCAACTTTGAAAACGGCCAATTCTGTGCCCCCGGTCAACCCCAAAGCCTGTTTGGGGGATTAGTATGGGGCTCCATGCGTCAGTTTGGGCAATTTCGAGGAGTGGAAACCACAAAAAGTGGGGGGTTGCGGGTGGACTAGGCACCCTCAGAATCACGTTTTTGAGCTATGTAGCCCAAGATACAGCCCGTTCTTGGTTTGGGGCCTTGAGTGGCCAAACTGCGCAGAGTCTAGGGTTTTGGGGGGCCTTTTGGGGGTGTTTCTCAGACATATCGTGCGTGGAGTTAGAGGGCACCAAAGGGCTCTTTGACACCAGAAGGTAAAACCGCACGTGGAGTGTTGTACCAACGCTTTGTTTGGCCGTTTTGAACGGCTTCTAGGGTCGTTTTGGACTTGGACTTTGGAAAGCCACCACCTAGGCTCTAGGATGGCTAGAGTAGAGTGGAGCCCGAAGCGTTGGGAGGGAGTAATGGCAAAAAGAAAATGAAGACTTACATGTTGCTTGCTTGTTGGCTAGATTTAAGGGTGTAGTAAAATTTTTCACACTCACGTGACACTGAACTCGACAATACCCACCCGCCTACGTGCAAATTCCCCTGCATCATCGCCCACATATGGCAACCTTTCCATATTGCTGTACATGCACTGCAGCACAAGCTCAAGGGGGCAAAGCTGTCTGCAAACTCTCCCCCCCCTGCATTTGACAAAAGAAACTTTTCAAACGAACACCCCAAACTAAAATTCATACCTCCAACCAGAGCACCCGCACACAAAGCAGCAAATCAACAGGGATGCAAATCCTCCTCGCCCCCCCAAAATCCACACAACTTCCTGATGAGCAGGGCCACAACTCCCTTTCATGCAAGGATGTGGGAGAGCAAAGGAGGAGACGTAACTCCAACCCTCTGTCTGAGCTTCTGACCCACCAGAGGGGAGTCGGGGGCATCCATACAGCTGTTTTCTGTGATCAGGGTTCAGTGGTCCTGCGTTCGTTAAGTATACAAAGCACATGCACACACACAGAGTGCAGCAATGCAAACAGCAAAACTTCCTAAGCAAGAATTCATGCACCCTGCAGTGTCATCAGGAAAGCAGGCATGTGGAACTGAACATAGGCATGTATTCACCAAACGGCCATGTTACCCAGCACAAGAGCAGGGATATGTTTTTGGCAGATACCCTTTTTCTGTCAGGTCAGAACCTCATCTAAGTTGGGGAAATCAAGTGAGCTCAGTGGAAGCTCTCCCATGCCCAGACGGAGGGTATGTGCCGCATTCAGCATGCCTTGCGGCAGGGTGCTAGGGGGGATGTGTGTGCATATGTGTGCGCGCGCGCGTATGTGACGGGCAGAGCTGTGAAGGGCGGTTGGTATGGATCAAAATTGCTGCTATCAGCCAGCATAAAACGCATGACATGCACATATGGGGATCACACCTCAAGCCAACTGGAGTCTGGTGACTGCTGCCGGTCTGTGGACAAATCAAAACTCGATTTATTCCCCTGCACGACAGTGCGTGATCCCCGCGGTGACACGACATCAAAAGCCTGCAAATGGGATTTGGACCCAGGCAACAAAGCATAAAAACCGCTCTTGTCTAGTGTTTACCTGCCTGCCCACCCCCTCCTCTGCCCAAGCCCTAAGGCACAACACTTAATAACAGTGCTCTGACCAATTGTCTGCACTTCGACTAGACTATGCTTCTTGAAAAGCTCCTGATCTGTACACCCTTCAAGAAGAGGTTTTAGAAGATAGCAGTGACAATGTGCATTCACAAATTGTACTGAATTTCGGCTGTTAAAATTGTGGGGTTCATCTACTTTGTCCCACAGAGGGTTCGTTTGCCTAGGTATGCACCTGGTGCACTACTGTGACATGTATTATGCCTCATACACAGTTCTGTACCCACAAGCGTGTGGGACAATACATTCAGCACACCTGTTTTCCTGGTGTGTGGCATGTGGTGGCTAACACAAAGCAAAACATCAACCTCATCCCCACTATCATCCTATGTGGCAACTATGTTGATTGCACTGGTCCATGAAGTGGATAACAAAGCTGCGCTGGATACAAAATTGTGCAAAGTGCAACAAAATGCGTACCCAATGATCCAACTCGCACTTAACTCACATGGCTGGTAGTGTGTGCTCTATTACGGTGGTCAACCCAAGGATCCTACACATGTTTCCCAGACAATTGTTCGGGGAGCCTTCTACAAGCAATGATTTCCGCAAGATAGCTGGCAAATCCATCACTTGCTTCTGGCCCTTGAAACAATCTACATCCCTACGAGAGCTTCTCAGAGAGTTCTGCCATGTGTGTTGATAATACACAAAGACATTGTGCACACTTTCTGGAACAAAATCAGAAAAATTCAAGAAGGTCCAGGTATATTTTAACATCTCCATTTGGAGGTTTGCTCTTCCCGACGCATATTGTGTGGTTGTAGTCATATACTTACAGCTATCCATGTACCTTTGACAATGTAGTAGAGTGCCATAGAGGTGTGCTCGGGTTGGGCAAGGTACAAAATGGATATTTGGTATTCTACCATTTCTACCATTTATGTAAGTATCTGTGCTAGGTGCCCAGTGCGCGCTACTTTTACAGCGGTTTACCCGGAATGGGTTGGCTTTTACCCCCTCTAAAAATGCCCCCTAAAAACAGTAAACCCTTGGGTACAAGACTTGCGTAAAGATCCCTCCGTCTTGCCCTATCCGGCGCCTCCCAAGGTGAAAATACATAAGATGACCCCTTGGGAGCAACCACCACTCTAGTTCGGGGTCTCCCTCGTGGATTGTCAATTTTTCCCACCCTTGTCCAAATAGTGGAGTGAAATTTAAGCTCTTCAATCTTAGCCATGAGTCAATCTACACCTGCTCGGTCAAGCACGAGTCAATCTATACCTGCTCGGTCAGGCGACACGATTGAATCTCCGCGCCTCGTTAGGTGCTCCCCCTATACATTTTTGTAAAACACAAAAAACCACTCATTCCCACCAAACACTAGCCTGGACTCAAGGGAGGATGGTATGAGGTTTAACTAACGAAGTTTTGGTTGTAAGGTGGGCCTTTGTGATGCCCACATTCAAGATCCAATATCACCACCTCACCCTCGGCAGGGCCCGAGGCCACAAAAAAAACCATCCCCTTTTGCACGAAGGTTCCCTCCCCACGTTGGGGGGGAACATTCGTCAAATGATAGTTCACTAACAGGAGAGGGTGCACCACATAGAATTGTACCACACACGATTGCCTTTGGAATACATGGTGTCTAAAATACAAGCGGCAAGAGTCACCCAACCCTTATCCGTCAACTGTGGAAGAGGAGTCTACATAGTTCCACGTTTGCGTGTTATCGTGACTCTACATTGACCTTCACCCCTAGTCCTCACACATTGGCATCATGCATTTGTCCCATTGATGTGTTGAAGGAGAACCCCAATTTATTGCAATAAAACATTGTGTAGATCAACAAAAAAAGATCAATCTGACGAAAGCATGATCAAGCAGCATCAACATTACTATCAACACACTTGCCATTGTGCTAATGCCACTCACAAGGGAATCCTACTATGCGGGGCATGCACAGGGCACAGAGCGCGCCTATTTGACTTTTCATTCATTCATTATGTATATTTGACTTCACAGTTTGTGTGCCACCTATTTGAGAGCACTCATGTTTTCTCAAAACACACTTGGGCAGCAGATATCGACCGTGACAAGGCCTCAGGTTCATGATTGTGTCTTGTGGGGTGCATGCTTTGGGGGCGCACTGTGCGCTATGCGAAAAATAGGCTATTTTGGGGCATGTGGCTGCAATGGAAACCCATACTACATGATACTAGGGGCATCATTGTTGTTTCAAAACGGGTATTTTGGTGCTTCTTTCGCATTGGGGGAATGGTATATTTGGATTTTCACCCAGTTTCACCCATTTTCATCCAAGCATTACCTCCATCTCAACATCATTGCATAGAAACATCAATTAGATTGTGTATATGTGTGTGCTTTAATTGACCCATCGAGATAAAGGGGTGCAATAATGGTGTTTGGTGTGTCCGAGCGAAAATCCTAAAAATTGTGCATGATAACTAGAATGAAAAAAAGCTACTTCAAACTACAAGCTTGCCTTTACGGGCTGTAAGCACAACATATCGTCAGAACCGGCTTGATTGAATGCCATTGATCATTTGACAATGAGAGAAAATCACCTATATAAACCACTGGGTTAGCATGCACATCCTAAAAACCCTACTGAAAATCCTGCTATCTAGGCTACTAAGACTACTAATGGGCTTTTTTTTGGGGGGGGGGGATTTTTTGCCATTGAGAGACTGCGCGAAGCCAAATGGAGTAAAATTCTGCATGAGTGCAGCAACAACGATTCTCCATTTTGAGACACTAGTGCCCCCAATATCAAACGTTGGTAAAACATTAGAGGCACCCCGCTTAGGCAACAATTAACTCAAGTGCGGCATCGCTTGAGGAGTAAGTGGAGCACAATGTTCCGTGTGGCTGCCTAGGCCCCACAACAGGGCCTTGATAGGAGAAACACCCACTGCACACTGCAGTGGCAGTGCATCCCCAAACTAGCAAAATGCCTGAACATGCGGCATGCCACTCAGGGTAACATTTGGTGGTTTGGAACCCACTGGCCTTGTGTTACATTTTCCACATCAGTGGAGGCGAGCACCCTCCAAAGTCTTGGGAAAGACTTTGTGTGGAGCATGCTGGTGCCAGCATGGGAGCAAGGAGCAGAAGCAGCACTCGTGAGTAGTGGGACTCTCACGCAGTAAAAGGAATTTTTCGCAGGTTGCCCACCTCTGGCAGTTTTTGGAACCCACCCTCTTCAGCCCCACCCAATGGGTGGGCAACCAGCCCACCTCTCCACTAGTGGAGGACCTCCTCAAAAGGTGAACATGTGCACACACCCGGAAGTACCAACCGGCATGCTCTTTCACCTCTATGGCAACCCCCCCCCAGAAAAAGATCAAGTGAAAAACCAAGTGAAAGGTCCCCCCCCCCTGGGGCAATATCATTGAC